>JARLTB010000098.1:2320000-2747500 GCA_030141615.1 Unio pictorum
ATTTTCACTATCATGAATAAGTTAGACTCCTAGACTAAACGTTTCACTATCATGAACGCGTTTTACCTTTGCCCTTGATGTTTCACTATGTTATGAAAATGTCCACTTTAGCAAATGTGTTTTTCTTATCATAAGTTCTTTCCACTTGTACACTAGTTGTCATACCATAAACAAAATTTCATCTTCCGCACTAGATTTATCACTTTTATGAATAATTTCCACTTTTGCAGAAGCTTTGTCACAAACTTGAATAATTGTAACTTTTGCACTAGCCTTTTGACTTTCATAAGTAGTTTCCACTTTTAAATTAGTTTCATTTACTTATATGGTAGTTGTCCACTTTTACACAAGAACTTTAACTATCGTTACTAAGTTTTGCTGTTATCCTAGACCTATCACTATGATTATAAACGTCCATTTTACCACTAGATATTCAATAGCATAAGTAATTATACGATTTATACTTTTACCATCATATGCTACTATCTCTTCTACACAAGAGTTTTAACCATTATAAACACATTTCCACTTTTATACTAGATTTTTCACTTTCATGAGCAACATTCACTTTTGCACCAGACGTTTCGCTATCATGAATATAATTCCACTTTCCCACTAGATTTGTCTATTATATGTATTTAGATGTATGTTCCACTTTTACACTAATATTTTCGCTTTCGTGAGTAATTTCTTATTTGTGTACTATAACGTTTACTGCCATTATCAATGTCTACTTTCACACTAGATATTTTACTATCATGGGCACTAGAGTGTTTTTATCATGGGTTATTACTAGAGTGTTTACTTTGATGAGTAACTTTCCACTTCTACTAAAAACTTTGACTGTGATAAGTAAGTGTAAACTGTTACACTATATTGTCCACTTTTACACTATATTGTCCACTTTCACAATATATTGTCCACTTTCACACTATATTGTCCACTTTCACACTATATTGTCCACGTTCATGAGTAACTTCACACTTCCACTTTTGCATTGGGGTTTTCACTATCGTGACTAGATGTATATTTTGCACTAGTGTTTTTACTATTTTACTACCGTACGTAATTTCCACTTGACTTGACTAGTAATTTCCAGTTGACATTAACAAATAATTTACACTTTAACTAGTAATTTCTAGTTGACATTAACTAGTTATTTCCAGTTGACATTAACTTGTAATTTATACTTGACATTAACAAATAATTTCCACTTGACATTAACTTGTAATTTCTAGTTGACATTAACTAGTCATTTCTAGTTGACATTAACTTGTAATTTCCAGTTGACATTAACTAGTAATTTCCACTTTTACAGTCGATGTTTCACTACCAAGAGTAATTTATTTGATTCCACTTGATTTCCTACTGTCAGGAATAGATTTCCACTTTTACACTAAATATTTCGTTCTCATGCATAGCTTCGTAAGCTATATTTGTTATTGTCAGGCGTAGCTTTTTACTTTACACTGGATGTTGTAAATCAAGAGTAATCTCAATTTTTACACTATTTGCTTTGTTTCCAAATGACAAAAGATTGAATGTGACAATTATTTTAGTCATACCATATATTTCCACCAACAATGCTTCTGACCATTGGTCTTCAAGAGTCGATACCTACCAGCATATTGAACGTTTCAGTAACTGAAGTTTAATTGACAACAATAAGGGATGGAAGGCAGAATCCATAAAAACAGGTGTCTACTCATTTTACATCAACGTCTCATCACATATATTTTCCGAATAGAAACACAAAAAAGAGGACCCGGGTCTAGATGTGAAGCAAATAATTGAATCATTGCTGCAAAACAGGTTAACTTGACCTAAAATTGATCATACTGTCTTAAGTTCATAATCATGTAATTTAAACATGAAAAATATATATATAGTAGCATATGAAATATAAACAGATATAAAATATACATTAACAAAAACATAACCACCCAAGTTTATGATTGTTAAGATCAAAGAGAGCAGATGCAGATGTTGCACAATTAATTGGCAAATATAAATCTTTAGCCAAAATATTACAACGGATCTATCGAAGACGACCACGCCTGTAAAAAGAGTAATGTGTGTTGCCTCCAAAAATAAAATGTAGTTTAGTAAATATTTTTAGCAAAACCTTCTAAATATTTTTTCGCGGAATTATCTGCGTTTAAGAACATTTCTCCGTATAAATGTCTAACTGTCAGACTGACAAAGACCTAATATTTTACAAATGATCTTAAACGTGTTACATGTTATGACAGGAATATAATGCAATAGAAAAATCCTATTTCTTAAGGAAATCGAATTTAAAACTGTGCATTCACTGTGGCAAGAAAGAGAAGAAAATGTATTTGCTAAATATCTAGATCTATTTAATAATCTATCATAGTGACAAATATACTCCAGCAAAATAGACCCAGTCTGCTTAAATAAAATGTTTATTTCAGTTCTTGTTTACTAGAACGAAATGTATATTTATAAAAGCAACATCACTTTTCATAGAATGAAATATGCCATCAGGATTTTAGTTCCAATATTCTCTGTCTAAAATTTAATGGCAAGCCGATGATCAAGACTAATTTTTTATGCAAAATATTTAAACTTTATGAACATTAACAAATAAAATCATTTTGCCACTTTAATTATTAAAACTACTCGTAAAACGGAATACAAACGTGAACTGGTTATACTCTGTTACAAAATTTCGATTCCTCTGAAAAGAAGAAAAACAATCGATTAATAATTTATAACTCACTAACAAATTTTGCAATAGGTCACATATCATTCTTAATATACACTTAAATGTAACGCACTTGGTAAATGGTTCAACGTCACGAATTACGGGCATTATTTCGGAAAATATCGGAAACGCTTGTGCCATAGTATCGTTGCAATTCTTACGTGTCCTAATGTCAGAGAAAAGTACATCTTCTGCAGTTTTTTGACAAGATTGTAATTCGTTTTTCTTAACAATTGGTATATCAGTCTATTGTGTTGAGATTTGCTGGTAGTACTATTTTCTATTCTGCACATTAAAATTGAACGTTACGACTATTAAACCGCAGTTAACATCATGCGGTCGTCAAACTCGTTACTGTAATCTGCTAATTTAAAAATGTCAATTCTCATTTGATCATAAAAGCTCAGATAAGCGGAAACCCTATGGTATAAAAATGATGTATAGTCATTAACGACACGGAGCTTACTATTTAAGTCAATTAGAAATAGATCACCTATTCATTCCTAATTTAAGGTATTGTCTTAGACCACGTGTTTCAATTGCAAAGTCATATATAAAATAAATACAACTGCCAAATGTTTTCTTTTGATTGTGTTAGAAAAATGTCGACAGCCGATAGTCGACAGCGATTTTAACATACAATACATGTTAAGAGCTTGAATACTAACTAAAAAAGCAGCAGAGAGGGTGAACCTCACAACTTTCCGAGCGTCGATTCGATGATCTAAGGCTTCCACCAAATAGTAAAAAAAATGGCGTCTATTCGATAAAATAAGATTTCCTTATATACGCCATTGTCGTTGTCATTCACCCTCTCTGCTGCTGGAATTTTCAGTTCTGGGTTAATAATTCTTTTACGAGTTCAACCAAATATTTGATCGAGTCCTTAGGACGAAAATCCTTTGAAATTGCAAAGCAATTTAGGACTTTATAAACAAACTAATCGCTAACACCTCTTCTTGTAAATCAATCAGATTATTTGACTGGTCGGTGAGTTTGAAATTAATTCTCGTTAACGAATTATTATGGCATCGCATGTAGACAGGATTAATTGGGTTTTCAATAATTAGGAATCCTGGAGGAGCTGTTGGTGCAAATGAATAAAGAATATATCCCTGCTGAGCTTGATTTGATTGTTCTAGATTAATCTGATAGCTTCCTTCGATAACATCACATACTAAATTAAGCGCAATCACTGAGGATATATTCACGTTGAACGGAGCGATATGCCTACCACCGCCATTTGGGTCATTATTATATTTGAGGAGGACAGATGGATCTTGTTTTTGTAGCGCCTTGATATCGGTTTTAACAATTCTTGCTAGTTCATCAGCTTTGTACCCGGGAAACTTGAAATTACGCAGATTGTCCTCTGTGATATTGTAATCGGTTAGGAATCGTTGTTTATTGTCGCTGTTGTCATTAATTATTGTTTGAATAATTAGTTCATAGATATATTCCATGTCCGATATAAGTTGATTTATTATTTCAACATGTTTTTGCGATTTTTTTTTCCGTAGTTGTTCTAGTTGTGTTTCATATAATTGTTTAATTTCATTAAAATAACCACGGACGTCAGTTAGCGTAAATGAAATAGTAACAGATGAGTCGGTTGTTCTTTTAATGATAAAATCCCATTGCAATGTGTCTTTGTTGGTAAATATAAATCTATCGGCGATTCTTCCTTTTCTTATATCAGATAAATTATCTCGATAACTGGGATTGATTTCATGATATGATTGTACGTCCGTGGTTAAGTCGGTGGCGGATTTTTCCGGTGGTTTTTCAGGCCATCCTAACACTGTTCTTAACGAACTGTTATATATATCTACAATGTATCCCTCTGTGCTTATTTCGATCGACGACGAGAGCGTCGGTTGATGAAGATTAATAGCTATTTTTGATTCTTTTCCAGTGATTGATTTTATTCTACGCTGAATTTCAGCATCGATTTGCTTAATTTGGTACGACCCAGTTGGTAACGAAACAGTTTCCCACTCTGGAGTACCATCGGGTTTATTCTTATACGAGAACACCAGTGCGTTATTGGGTTGCTGACCGCCAAATGCAACCGATCTGATATTAGGCCAGCTATGATATACTCGTAATTTTGCCAGCGCGATCTCACGCACTGGAATCGGAGAAGGGAAGTTCACACTAAATTCAGGACTCGTTGATGTTATTGATATCATGCTTGTTTGTACTGGGTTCGTGTTCTCCACTATTTGTTGAAGTAATTCCATCGGTGTTGTTATTGTTATTATATTCATGATTTATTTCTAATTTTGGTATCGAGGAATCATAAATACTGACCATCACTGAGAACTCACAATCTGGTATGGTTGAGATTATTGAGATCATTCTGGTTTTTTTTGGGTTTGTGTTTTCCAATTCCATCGGTGTTGTCATTGTTATTATATTCATGTTGTTGCTCTAATTTTGATATCGCTGAATCAAAAATACTGACCATCGCTGAGAATTCACTATCTGATATAATTGTATTATCGAGTGACGATGATATCATCAATGATAATTGCGAATATGCGGTTGATGCAATATGAAATTGAAGTAAGTAATTCTGCAGTTTACTCTGGCTGCATGATGATATCTTTTTTGCTATCCCGGTTGATATACCCCCGATTGTAGCCACCGCAGAAATGCAAATTGGAACTACGACCGGGGCAATCATTATAACCGATGCAAGTATTATTCCGGCGCCAGCAAGAACGCTTGACACCGAGTACATAGTAATATCAATTGCGGTGATTCTTCGTCGGTATTTTTTTATTTTTATTTGATACTCCTCGGCGAGGGTTTTGAGTCTAGTCTGAAATTCTCTGACCTGATCATAGCGACATTGCGTTGATGAAATCATTTTTATTTTAAAAACACTAGTGTTTTCAATTATTTGTCATCGTTAGCGGGAATTGCTAGTACTTCAGCCGGAAAAATGATATACGAGTTCTAAACACCAGTGTATTGTTGATCTAATTGTACTATCAACCGCGACAATCTCAAATTCTTCTTTACCATTGATAATTACTGTCGCGGTGCCACCAAAGTAGGTTTTACCTTTCACGATGATATCAAATTGCTTGGTAGAGACTAACGTCATCCTGTAGATACCACTGGACCCCTCCCCGATATCGATTGGCAATCTAACATTAGATTCTTTTACCCAATCAAAGGTCCCATAATCGACCGTATACACGATATTTTCAATGCTTCCGTGTGGATGCGGAATCTTTACCTTTTCAAAGGTTTCTTTTAGTTTAAGAATATCATTATACATTTCGAGGTAATTTGTCTTGATTTCGTTAGTAGTTATCGTCCTCAACCTCTCTTTGTTAAAAAAGAACGAAATCAGAAGATATTTAAATTCATTGAGAGTTTTTAGGTGAAGAATATCATTGTAAATCTCGAGATAATTTACCTTGACTTCGGTAGAAACCATCATCCTCCCATCCCTCTTGCTAAAAAAGAATGAAATCAGAAGGTTTGTGAGTCCAAGCTGTGTTTGGTTTTCAATATACCAGTCGATGTTCGAAAATTTTGTCGTGATATCCTTGGGTTTACTACCCTCAAAGAACTTATTAACAAACTCGTTGGTGAGTTTTTGTTCGTCAATAGCGCTTTTAACTTCAGCGAGAGTCATGCCTGTCAACGATGTGGTTTCAGATTCATCACGTGTTCTCCCCAAAAATTTATCAACGATGGTATTAAGTGTTGTTTGTCTCACCATAAACCTAATAATATCGTTGAGAGTCATCGTAGATGTAGCCGGGACACCAAAGAAATTATTAGCGACGTAGGCATTGTGAGTATGCCTGATAATAAACTCGCTGATTTCAGCGAGAGTCGAGTCTGCCACAGGTGGGGATCCAAAAAACCTAACAATGACGTCGTTAATGGGTTTTTGATCTTCTTTTAGTTTAAAAATCTCGAGATAATTTGCCTTGATTTCTGAAGCAGTCATCATCCTTCCAGCTTCCTTGTTAGCGAAGAATGAATTCAACAAGTCTTTAATTTCAGCGAGAGTCATGCCAACCACAAGCGGGGTTCCAAAGAATTTATGTACGACATTTTTGCGAAAATTATTATAACCTCGTATAAGATCATTCAGCTCACGTTCGTTGGTAGCAATCGCGTCGGTGATCGTAGAAATAAGATTACCAGGTTTAAGTTGTCCACCGTTGGAATAAAGCGCAATAGAGTTTTCAGCGGCATCGCTCTGCCGTATCAAAATGTCATTCACGGATATATTACTGCTTTTCAATTTACCCTGTTTGTCTTGAAATACAACTAATTCGTTCGGGTCAACATCTATTAAATTTAACATCTCAGCGATTTCATCTTCAATTATTTTTTTTACATCCTCGATAGAACCCGCAGACGTTTCCTCGGTGGGTTCCAACATTGACAGAGATTGTCCCCAAATATCAATCATTATTGTTAGCGTAACTTGTGTTTTCAATTTATTGATCCTTGTAATTTCCCACTGGTGTATTCGTTTACAACCAGATGAGGTGGTTTCCACGGAGATCCAAAGGATTTTAATGAAATCTCTGCGAGGACATTTAATACTTCACGGCCGCATATCGGTGGATCATTTAATTGTTGTGTTGGCAGCGTGGAATAAAAAATCGGAAACTCTTTGAGTTTCGTCGAAGAATTTATATACCGCATAAACTCTTTCGGTGGGGCTAGCCCATATGAATCGAAATAGACAATCCCACGTGGATCAATCGCGTATGCAACCCAGTGAGTTCCCGATCCGCTGCTGTTATCAAGATTGATAATACCGGTTTCAACGTTATTTGGTTTTCTTGGTAACTGATCTCTCATAAAAACCCCTCTGAAGTTTTTTATCGCTAGTTTTTTAGTAGCATCAATTAAATCAAAATTGGACATAGGAACCATAGGTTCGGAAATCGAAGATTTTTCAATTAATAAACCGTTCCTGGTATTCTTCTTAGACCCGATCCGTTCACGGATTTCCCGCTGTACCATGAATACGGGGTTCCTGGTAGGTACAACCCCTTTCCCTTTTTTTTATATCCTTTCCCAGTTGCCTTTTTCAACGCCATCCCTGCCGCGGTACCAACGGCTCCCAACGCTGCCGCTTTCGCCACCGCTGGGGCAGCCGCTGCAATCAATGCTGGTATTGCGGCTAACAATGGAAATATACCACCTGATTTTATCATGTTCGCGACTGCGGCTTTTGAAAATTCTATTTGAACTCCTCGCTTATTTTTCATTGCATCATTAAAATGTTTTATTTGACGATCCGTTAATGATATTTTATGTGTACCGCCGGACATCTGCGCTGGTTTTAACGTTATTGTGGTTCCACATTCTTTAGCGGATTTTGATTTTAATTTCTTGACCTGACCATCAGTCAGCTTGACACTAACAACACTATATGTCATTTTATTGTAAAACACATTTATGCTTTCAATTGATCTAATTGTGAAAATCGTTTACGATTTCAATCATAGATTTTCCACTGGTGCATCAACGATTCTCATTCGTCCGCCAGCCCCTTCTAACAACATTGATTTGTCGCTGAGAATAACAGCAACCGCTCTATAATCAACACCACCAGGATCTATACGAGCCCTAAAATGTATGTCAACAACGGATTGCCTTGTTAAATCAAGATGTTCCAGTGAAAAGTAATAAATTGGATACAAGTTCTTAAAATCGAGTTGCGATATTTGCAAACCGGTATCAACATTTTGATCACGACCCATATATGACAGCATCCGATGATACACACGTGCTATTTGGTTGTTTCCGTAATTAAGCTGTATATCCTCAGATGGTTCTTGTTGTCCGTTTATTCTCAGTGAAACCTCACTTATCCCTAACCGATCAAATATCATATGACTGCGTTCTTGGGAACCTAATCGATTCCGATTCTGCAGCGCTATAAATATATGACGTGGAGCTGAAACGCCTTGTTTTGATGCCAGGTGCCATGTAAATGTACCATTAACATTATCCTCTTTAGCATCAGTCGTTGTTGTTAGCCAACTTAGCAATGATTTACCACCTGTTTCCATAAATGAGAGCAGCCGCTCTTCCGTGGTAATTGATGGAGTCATTACTGGCATCCATAATACTATTTTACTCAAAACAACTTTACCTTCATCGGCACCAGTACGCCAAATTGCATCATTGTCATTGCCTTTTCGCACTAACGCGATTGTGTGTTTGGCTCCATAGATGACTTTTCTTACATTTCTGCAGAATCCAAATATATGATGGAGTGGAATCGCACATGAAAAATATCGCTGCTGTTCTTGCAATGCTAATTTTCGTGTTGCAAATCCTAAATTGAAATTACTATTAACGCCTCCAAGAATATCAAACGCAGCTCCAGGTCTAGCTCGACGTTCTGGATTAGTTGCTTCTCGTTGATTATCAACTGAAGTGTCTTGCGGTGTTAACACTTTAATGTATTGAAGGTGGTCAGCGTTATCTGTAGTATCCTTTGCAAACATCATAGATGGACCAGCCGATCTTGTATAATCATCGGAGTATCTTGCTAGCCCGATTATTGTTGTTGCAACATCAACCTCGCGGTCTATTGATTCAATTTCTTTTCCATCAATGAGATATCTTGCACTTTCAAATAACGCCATTATACCATTGTTGACGAAACCAACTCGGATATTTGGATCATTTGCATATGGGGTATCAGCTGCAACATTTGTTACAAGTTTTCCTTCTACTTCAATAAATGCTTCACATGGCAAAAAGTATTTACTGGTATCTTGAACTTGAAGTTCAATTCGCGATCGAAGGTCGGGTTGTATTGCATGATAGGAATAGTATTGATAATCGCGGACGGAATCATCTTTGCGCACTGGGGCTTCCATATCTAACGCGGGATCAGCTGTTCGTTTAAACATTTATAACATTACTAGCGTTTTCAATTGGTGAATTGCAAAGCAATAATCATCGTCGTTGAAAATTCTTCGAATTTCTTTTTTGTTTCAAACCACTTCCTGCTATCGCGTTCATGATAGCGCTATCTGTTACCGGTGGTGACGAAGTCAATTGCGCTAGTTTTTCTTCCACTGCGTTATTTATTGCTTTGCTGATTTTTGCAGGCATCACTGTAGTTGATGGCAGCACTGGTGGTTTCACCACCGACTTAGTCATTCCTGGTTTCTTTCGCACCAATGATGCTATTTTATCTTTCGCGGCAGAAAATGCCTTTCCGGCAAGATTTCCAACGAAATTGATTCCCTTATCACGGATAGCATCAATGGCTTTCATTGATAATTGTTTAGCTAACGGCGCCACCTTGGGAGCCATTCTTGTAAATAACCCCGCAATGGTATTGCCGAAACCATCTCCGTAATATGCTCTATAAACAGGCAATCGTGAGTTCACCACGTAGACGCTTACTGGTTTATCATGATTGTAGTGTATAATCATCTTGTTATAAAACTAGTAGTTTTTCAATTAATGATCAATCGCTTACATCCATTGGATTTTCATCATAACGTAGGGCGTCTCTGTGATTTTCAACTAATTCAGCAATAAGTTCTCGATATACATCAATGTCCATGATACCGCCGGCAAATAATCGTCTACAGATATCAGCTGCTTCATTAATTACTTCCGGTGAATTATTTCCGGCTCGTTTCCCTCCGATGAGAACCTCTAACCTTGATATATCACTGAGAATGTTACCAGGGCATGTCACGGTAGAGTCAAAGACTCCAGCGTTGAAATCCTTTAGATTTCCAATCGAATATCCTTTTCCGCTTGTTTTCTCAGTTGTACCAGTTTCATCATACTCTTCAATTCCCTTTCTAAATTCTTTATATCCCAATTCTCTTTTATTTAAACGGCCAACCCCCCTATTCGTTTTATACAACCAATCAGCCCATTCATCTCGGCTTATTCTACTGTTCTTATACTCGTCTTTTAAAAAGTTTTTTCTGGAATGAAAGCTTTGGGCGGCAAAATTACCAAAAATCTTATAATGTTCGGGTTTTATTAATTGAGGTCGTTTGATTTCTGCTATAGCTCCTTCGGTGAGTTTGTCTATAAAGGAAACACCTCTTGGGGTGACGACATCAACAGGTTGTGGTTCAGGTGTGGAAACTCTTTGAGTTTCAGGTGCAGAATCATCAATATCAGCTAATCGTTCATATTCGCGCTGAGTTTTTATATCACTGGATAACTGTTGTATCCCTGCGCGTGTTTGTCCGGTCTCTGCTGCTATCTTTTCAAGCACACCAAGAACAGGCACTTCTCGTCGCTTGCCTTCCTTAGGAATATCTCCGTATATTGCTCGTTCAGTTGCTGTTTTCACATCTTTGGTCGCACTTGTTATCGGAGTAAACAGTTGTTCACTTGACACAGAAAAGTCAGTCTGCGCTTGTTGTCGTTGTTGAAGTTTCTCGCGAAGTCTGTCTCGAACCGGTATAAACTTTTTAATTGCTGCTAGCCGCTCTCGGGCTAATTTAGTTGTAAGTGATTCACCTACCATATATTGTTTGTGAACTAAATTTTCAAATGTAAAACCCTTTGGGTTTCCATCACAATTAAATAACTTAGTTATTA
The DNA here is from genome assembly GCA_030141615.1 of Unio pictorum. NCBI lineage: Eukaryota > Metazoa > Mollusca > Bivalvia > Unionida > Unionidae > Unio > Unio pictorum. The sequence goes on from JARLTB010000098.1 coordinate 2,331,318, forward strand.
AATAATGTACCATCAAGCTAACGTATCCATCTTCAACAGGGTTAAACTGTACGACGCTATCCGTGAATGTTTCAGAAATAACATCGCTGGGGGTTTCAGAATTGTAATATCTGAGAACGGTGATGAACGATTTGTGTTAACGACGCGGCAACAAGAACAACTACGTAAAAATGGAGGCGTCGCGGTGATTACTTGCTACTACGACCAGATCATCCATTATGCACATAACTGCATGGGCAGGTCCAAACTGCTGAGTATTCTTTCAGGAGAAAATCCCATGTAAGTGTTACAAAAAAAGCTAAAAAAAATAAATAAATTATTTACATTATTTACGAAAGCCTATTTTTTTTTTTTAGTAACACCCACGTGGTTAAGATACGGGTTTTTCCTCGTTTAACATTTTTCTAAGATCACGAACCTTAGAACTAATTTCAGCTCGTTTTTGATACTCTTGGCCGAGCTTTTGACGTATTGCTTCAACGGTGCTAAATAGCGTTATGAATACATTAATGTCGTTACCGTACAAACAAGCATTGATGGATTTTTGAATTCCTTTCACGAACCTGTACATCCTAGGTAAAACATAACGACCCTTACTAGACTGATATTCAATATCTTCATATTCCGAGGTAATCCTGTCACAGTCGAGACTTTCAGATAATAATACCCCTTTATTATTTAAATTTGAGATTTCAGCAATTATAGCATTTACATCATTGATATCCATTATTTATAGTTTTATATAAATATAGTATACTGTATCTCTAATTATTAAAAAAAAACAAAACAAAAAACACTCATTTGGCAATCTCGCTGGCGCCCTATGACGTCAGAGAGACCCAGAGGTTTACGACAACACATCTTTGGAACTCCTTGGTTGCCTTCACATCCAAGTAAGCCCAAGGGGACCCGAAACATACATCTCCGGCGGGAGGCCTAAGGTGGCAAACGCCATCTTAGACCGCCCAGAAGATATGCTTGGGGTGACGTCACAACATGTACTTAATTAAGGATGGATATATTCAATGAAACGATGATGGAATTTGTGATGTAATGATGTGGGCGTGGTAAACCAAACCAACATGGCAACCCATGAAATCGAATTCATGGTTGCATGAGTTGGAAAAAAACACCAACCCACGCTACCGAGAATGCGATAGCATGAGTTACAATGTTGGTTTGGCTGAGGGGGATCGCCCCTCCCCCCCAATTAATAGAAAAAACATCTTCCGTTTCGCCATCAAATAATGTATCTGCTATGGGGACCGAACACGTAGTTGATAGATCTATGTTTACAAGACAAACACGATACCATTACACCACGGGATAGTCATACAGAATAGAGATTTTTTAATATATATATCTTCTGATATACTTAACAATAAGAGATTTTTAAAATAGACAATTTTATGCTGCAACAATGAGAAATATTTTAAACAAAATAATACTGTTGTTAAATAAAACATTTTACTCTGTTATAATCCTCTAGATAAAATACATTCACAAAGAGCTGTATACAAGGAATTTTAACCACGCCCACCTACTTCAATGAATAGAAAACACTCGCGTTCCGGCTGAGCGAACATAGGTAATGCGTTAGATTATAAAGAATTTTTGTACTGAAAAGAACGAGTTAGCTGTCTGCTTTACTGCTAGTCCACCCCCCCCCCACACATGAGATATGTAGATAAATAAAAAATGTTGTACTGAAAAGAACGAGTTAGCTTAAATAAATAATACAGTTTTAGCCCACAAGCGACAATAAAAAGTTTTATTCTCTATCGATCTCCATTACAGTCACGTGGGCACGCCTAGTCAAGTACAGGTAATATAGCAGGCGACAAATTCCTTTGACGTCATAATACAAGGGAACTTAGTAGGTAGAGTGTTTTGAGTGGTTGGATTTGTCCATGGGGATTTATCTCCCTTGAATCGTTTCAGGTGTATACGAATCTTACTTTATGACCATTTTTTTTAGACAGAGATGTTTTAATTAAATTTTGTGCAACAAATCGAATTGAAGGCACGCAAATGTCAAAGTATCTACTGGCTTCGTTTATCGAATGAAAGATTCTCTCCTCGCTGGTTTCTAAATCAAACGATTTAACTCCCCTAGGACGTTTTGCATATTTACCTGTTCCACCTAATTTTGCATTCAGACTTTGTGAGACGGCTTGAAGATTCTCAAGACAATTATCAGTCTTCACGCCATTTATGTGATCAATCACAAATCCGTCTTCGATTAATCCGTTATGACATTCAAAAATAATTCTGTGACAAAGATATGTTTTATTTCTAGCACTAAACAACAAATAACCCATATTATTCAGATATCCAACCGTTTTTTTTAGTCTGCGGTGCCTGACAACACCATCACTGGAGGCTTCGTAATTAACAAGCACTGGATGAGGTCTGAAATGTTGGCTCATTTGTATAATAATACTATTTGTCTAATTTATTATAAACCTCTTGATATAATCTTGCGGGGTTTTGATGATTTTGTCCTTGATTTTATCAAGGACGGAGTCATTGATTCGTTTGTCATAATAGCGTTTTAGTTCCCTGTATCGTTTACCCCCACAAGCAAGACACAACTGCGATTTTCCCCTTACCCCAACCCCACATTGGAGGCATGGGAGAGGACCTTTTGAACCGTTTCTCACACTTTGCATATGATACCCACAGAATTCGCTTCTGCATGATTTGTTACACGGGGTTGTTGATCCAATCATAAGCCACTTGCAGTGATTCATTATACTATATTTTTCTATTTAAATACTTGTTTTAATTATAACATGGAGGAGTTCCAAAGATTATCGAAAATTAAGCCCTGGAAAAATACTAAATTCAATCTTGCTAGGGAGTTCCAAAGATTATCGAAAATTAAGCCCTGGAAAAATACTAAATTCAATCTTGCTAGGGAGTTCCAAAGATTATCGAAAATTAAGCCCTGGAAAAATACTAAATTCAATCTTGATAGAGTCTCTGATACACCAAAACGTCTAATCGGTGATAGAACTATACTCGGTAAAATCAGGGAGTGTTTTAATGAATTCTACCGAGACGGTGCAGCATACTGTTGGTCGACATTTCGAATTATCAATGATGATGTCAATGTACCCATCATCGATGCTACTATGAACGATAAAAGAGCAGCTGAGATAATTTCACACCTTGGCGTAAAATCCAAAGGTGGAAATCCAAAGGTGGAAATCCAAAAGATTTCAAGCAAAGCAATTCCCAAACAAAGCAATTCCCATGAGAAATCCAAAGGTGGAAATCCAAAGGTGGAAATCCAAAAGATTTCAAGCAAAGCAATTCCCAAACAAAGCAATTCCCAACAAAAGTATTTTTTCAGAATAAAATTCATTATCGAAGTCGAAGGCAAATGGATTATCAGGGATAAATTTGAACCAATCCTCAAGGATAAAAAAACTGTCATTGTAAGTAGAGATTCCAAACCAGGAATTCTAACTGGAATTGACAAACCATACTACGAGAGATCTTATCCCGTAACAGCAATCGTTTATGGAATATATCCGTTAAATGATAAACCAGATATCGCAAAACTAGCTCCTATGAAATATTCACTGTTGACTTCGTCAAGGCTCAATTGTGTAGCAACACGGGTAATGGAACACTTCACAAATGCATCCCGAGGAAATAAACTAACTGATCTGCGACGTAGGAAAATAACAGAATGGGAACTGACAGTGAAACAGCACGGTGCAAAGATTTCTGATATAGCTAAATTAGAGACATTATTAAAATTCCCAATATCAGTAACGACAATAACCGGGGAAGTATTACACGAACCGAAATATAGATTACAAGGAGCGCCAATACAAATTATTGATCATAACGAACACGCGTGGACACCTGCGGTAACAATATTTCCACGAGAACGAATCGTGAGATATATCCCCCCGGAATTTTCCGGGGATGTTTTCTATGAAGAGAAATTATTTGATGCTATTCATGCGTTGTGTAAAGAGGACCCTGTGTCAGTGTGGTTACTTAGCAGTGCTGGTTCCGAATCAGGATTCGATCAATTTGTAAGACCAAATGGTGAATTATATCGCGTTGAAGAATTAGATAACAGAATGAGAAAAATCGCTAATGATTTTTCACCAGAGAGTTTCCATGAAAAACTACTCACGGATAGTTTTACTATTTCTTCAGTGGTAGCTCACTTCGCAAGAGAAAAAAACTCCTGGCGTCCAACACGAAGTGATTTTCTCGAGGACGTTAAATTGAGTTGCATCGAATTTGGTCATGGAGGACTGTGGAATACAAAATACCATCGTGACGGTATGATTTCAATTGATATATCCGCGTGTTATCCTGGAAGTTTTCTCGGGTATGGAGAATGTAGTAACTATTTTAAACGATTTGGACACCCCACGCATGAAATGACTCGTGTTGCGATTAATGGACCATTACCTGATTTTGATTTAACCGGATTCGCTCGTGTGATATCATTTGAACTCGCTACAGGGTTACATCCGTGTAGTTATGTTTGGCTCGGTAGACACCTATCTGAAAAGGCCTGGATGCCAATAGTGTTACTACGATATATGATTGATTGTGGCATGCTGATATCGTTGATTGTTTCCGAAGCTATTATATGCTATCGAGCTCAGAAAGAAGTTTGGCTCCCACAACCCGATCTAGATCGTATAATTAGCGAATTGCGAAAACAGTTTCCAGATGGAAATTCTTCGAATTTCAGCGAGGAAGAAGTCATGAATTGGTCTAAAAAGTTATTTGAAATTAAAAAAGAACAAGCAAAGGATTTTGGACGAAGAATAATCGGTAAATTTACCCAGGGTGGAAGATACGACAATGCAAAATTTTCCTCGCGGTTGATCATAGACGTCGCTGAATACGATTTTCTTGTAACGGATTTAACGAAACAGGGAAAACTTGTATCCCGTAAGGATGCTTTTCTATCCAATGGTGAGAAATTGGGTACGGTTGTTACCTACTGTGATGGATATAATTCCCAATACACACATTTGAGAAGTTCTATGCTAGCTTATGCTTCTATCAATTTATTTTCGATGATAAATAGATTTCCTAATACCGCGGTTAGAGTAGCTACTGATTCGATGTATATACACAATAAATACAAATCAGATGTAGCTAAATTCACATCCCAGGAGGAAGCGTGGGGATGTTGGAGATTTAAAAAGGAGACGCTACATGAGTATTGTGAATCGGCAGATGTTACCATGGATGAAAAGTACTTAAAATGTGATGAGATTCAATCAGAATTTTCTAATGCACCACCGGTATCTGATCCAATATGTAGATACAAGACAGTTTATTTAAACGGTTGTGGTGGGTCAGGAAAGACAACTCGTGCAATTGAATTATATCGTCGGAAAAATCCTACGGATTTCACAAACATGATTGTGTTAACACCGACTCACAGACTCGCCAGAGAGATGATACAGCGAGGGGTAAATGCCTGTACTTATCATAGTTTCTTTCGATGGAAAGGCGATGAATGGACCCCTGATCGAATGGGTGATAAATTCATTCCTGAAATCATAATTTGGGATGAAATATGCACGGTATCGTTGAGAGTATTACAAACATTTCTCGAGTGGTTGTTAAACAAAAACACAAAAGTCGTCATGTGCGGTGATCACGGCCAACCACCACCATTTGTCGGTGGATCTCCACATGAATGGCTAAAGGGTTCTGTAGACTATTATGAAGAAATTAATACCGACCATAGATCACTTGATGAACAATTACGCGAGTTCAAAGCACTGATTAGATTACAACCGGATAAAATCCAATGCGAAATAGCGCGTGAAATAATTTCAGAAACTCCCATGAATGATTTCTGGGAAACGTGGAGACCAAATGATTTGATAGTAGCAAGTAGAAAAATAGTCAGAGACACACTTCAGATGAAGTTATTTGAAACGCATAAAGAAAAATTTGCAACACTTCCAGTACCGTTGTGTTATAGGCCTTCGGATACACGAAAGCGGAATATTGAAGTTGATATTCCAGGGAAGAGTGAAAAGCAGATTCTCGTGTTAAATGATATTGTGCTGGTTGATATCAGCGTCGTCGAAAATGCATTGCGTGCTAATAAATCCCCATGGACGCTAGGATACGCAGCGACGATACATTCTTCACAGGGATTAACTATATCAGATACAATTGTTTGGATGGTAGATAATCGCATCGAATGGTCGAATTTAGTCTATCTCGCAGTATCCAGAGTACGAAGAATAAATCAGCTTCGAAGAGTTGTCCTGACAGAGTCAGGCGATGATAATGACACCACAATAAATGATATTGATGTTAGCATCATTAATAAAAAACTCTCCGGTTACAAACAACAGGACAAAAAAAAACAACGAGAATTTGATATTGATGCTGAATTAATAATTACGCTGAAACAACAACAGAATAATCACTGCGCGAGTTGCAATTGTATAATGCGTTGGCAGTATTCGGATAAAGATCCGTCAGAAATAATGTGATGTTGACTTGTCTTGAGTGCAATAGACGCAACGGTGCTAGTTAAGACCATGCGGTGGCAATTGAGTATCCTCGGGAATTACCTGTAGTTGTTGTCGAGTAAAACCCCGCTGAGGGGCAGTTGAATCCAGTTTATAGACTGGAGGTCTACCAGTTGATCGTGTTATACTAGATATCTTGTGTGCAGTGACGCTCCAAATAGGATCGGTAGCCCTTTTTCTGCCACCTTCAAGCTCTCCTGGTTCGTATAAGTACCTCACAATGACATTACTACCAAGAATTGGTTCGGAAACGCTAGCGTTTCTAGAAAAATCTTTTTGTGGTTGTACGGGTATAGACTTCTTTTTAATAGCGTTCCTAGGTTTCATGTTGATTGTTCTAGTGATCTCATTATTCAGTGCGGTAATCACAGCTGGTAACCTTTTGACCCATTCACGGGATCGCTTTTCTTGAATGAATTCTTTTGCGTATTGATATCCAAATAACCGCTCAGCAATCGTCCGATTAAATCGTTCGACAATGGCCTGATCGCGATGTAGCGCAGTATGCCCTCGTCGTATGGTGACATTATGATTTTTCATTGTAGATAGAACCGCACCCTGAAATTCCTTTCCAGGATCAACCTGCAATAGATTTGGCCAGTGCAGAGGACCTCGTCGATAAATCCTTTCAAATGCAGAAGCAACTTCAGTGGCTGATTTTGTTTTTAACGGTTCTGCTTCCTTGTATCGACTTGCAATATCAACTACGGTTAACGCATATTTGTAACCACGATCATGTGGCAAAAATAATATATCAGCCTGATGAACTTCATTAGGAGCAGTCACATCAAAATGCGAGAATTGAATTTGTTTAGGCGGTGGTAGATAAATTTGCCATAGTGCCTGTTTGGATAACCAATCCTCCGCTGTAGTTTTTTTCACTTTTGCAGCGCTAGCGAGTTTATGGACTGCTGATTTACCCCTCCAGTATCCTCTTGGGGAATAATAAATCGATTCCATATTAAAATGCTAGCATTTTCAATTACCAGCACCCATCATCAATTTGCCTTTCATAGCTGATTTTACCAACCACGAAGCCAACTTTTCTTTAAAAGATTTATCAGGAATAGCATTTAACGCATGAATTAATTTCACATCCGCGAGATGCCTGTTTTGCAGATTGCTGCTTTTATATGCAAAATCATGAGCATGACACGCCTTATCAATAGCGTTTATCGGATACTCGCCGGATCGAGGTTGATTTTGATCATCAAGTCTGATATCTAATCGTGTTCCGGGACCACAGTAGCTATATCCTGGAAGGTGCTTTTCTCCGGGGTACTTTGCCCATGGGGTTCCAGGGAGCTTTGCCAATTTGGCTGCGATATCACCTCCTCGTTTTTTTTTAAAACATCTCCGGATTGTAAAATCTTTGATTTTGTAGAAATAAATCTAAACTTTTTTATACCACATGTTGCACATCTACCAGTTAGTGCTGATCTGTTATTTTTAGTTGTAACCGTCGTCACATCATTTGTGCTAGTACGCGTTTTACACTTCACACAATATAGATCCATAATTTATGTATAGAGATATGAATATAATTGATTTTTCAGCGACTAAAATAAGAGAACCAGTTAAGCATCATGCAGCGCTACCAAACTCTATCCGTGCAATTATAATCGGGCCATCTGGATCCGGCAAGACTCAATTGTTGCTCAATTTAATAATAAGATGGATGAAGTGGGATAAGTTGTATTTAATTGCTCCTAGCGTAGATGATCAACGATGCTATGAAGTGTTAAAGGATTTTAACGAGAATGCATCAGAAATTAAAGGTGAGAATACCATTGATTTTATAACTGATATTGACGAGGCGCCATCCGTGGATGACCTTGATGGGAGCATTAACAATTTAGTCGTATACGACGATGTGATGTTAGACAATCAAAAAAACCCAGCTAGAATATTTTCCAGAGGCAGGCATAAAAACACTGACGTGATATATGTCACTCAACGATACACTCAGATTCCAAAAGTGATTAGAGACAACTGTAACTTACTGTGTGTATTTAACGGCGTTGATACTCATACGCTTCGAAATATTTGGCAGACATGGTGCTCTGATATGGACTTCAATCAATTTAAAAATTTCTTTAGTAACGCTCAGTCGACTCCGCACGGATTTATAACAATAAATTTACATGATCCTCGGACACGATATCGTATCGGACTCGATCAAATATTTGGTTGAACTCGTAAAAGAATTATTAACCCAGAACTGAAAATTCCAGCAGCAGAGAGGGTGAATGACAACGACAATGGCGTATATAAGGAAATCTTATTTTATCGAATAGACGCCATTTTTTTTACTATTTGGTGGAAGCCTTAGATCATCGAATCGACGCTCGGAAAGTTGTGAGGTTCACCCTCTCTGCTGCTAAAAAGGATAACGTTTCTGGTGTCTAATTTTATAATAAGTAATATTGAAATCTGTGTCCTTAACTGTTTGTAGTCTGGCGACTACGTATCGTTTGAATAAACAATAGCATATGCTTACAACAAAGACCACATGTATATCTACAGTGATGCAGGAATACGTTGTTGTTGCAGTTATGCTTTGATGCTAAATGTCCTCCAAGAAGAGTATCTTCGCGACAGTTGTAAGACGTGTCATCAGTACAGTGCAAAGGCCTGTGTGTTGTAAAACGTTGATGGGCGAGCGTGGTCAGATAATGATGAGCCTCCGTCGTTATCTTCTCCGTCGTTGTTGTTATAACTGCAATTTCAGTGTTTGAACGGATTACTTGTTTTTCTCCATTGTTAGAGTATCAACATATATCGTATGCATATATATTACTGATGACATTGAATGAATATATTTTTTACGATTTGCACAAAATATCATAATACCTAGAAACGAGTTTGGAGCCGACGTGCATACACATGTATTATGTCTGCACACAGGTAGCATGCATCTAATATGTTAATGATTACATTACATAGTTTGTGTCAGGTTCTACGTTAGCAATACATATTGTATAAGGATTCAATTTCGTCCTTTCAGATTTGTTTGCCTAACTCACACAAGTCTATCTGATAGCCAGTATGCTTTAAGCTTGTAACATTTATACACAATACATATATTTTCTTGCTAGGTAATTGCGTATGACATGATTCATACAGCCTGTTCTAAAAGTTTGATTTTAACAGCATGCCCTAGAATTTTGATTCAAGCAGTATGTAATAGAAGTTTGCGCGATCTTAGGGAGTTGGTCTCGAACAAGTACAGTATGTAATGAGAATAAATACTGAACGATATCAAAACATTTAAAAATTGGTTTAAAGTAAGCTTGTGATGGTATTTTAGAAGTTGGGTTGTATCGATTTGTATTTATAACTTGTAGATTTTATTCCATTTGCAATAACTGGATTTGAGACATTGCTTGAGTTGTATTGTTAGATTTGAATGAAAATATCATTCGAATCAAATTAATTGATGACTTGCTGATGAAGTATTAACAGCCGCAGAACACTGAATATTAAATGATATGCAAAGAAATCACAGATAACAAAACACAAGATGGTGATTTAATTACATTATTGCATCTGTAAAGAGTTCAGTTAGTACATAGAGAAACAACAACTCAATTAGAAAACAAATTACGGAAAAGAAACATTTACTTGATCAATGGACATCTAAAAATTTAAGAAAGCAATATTCCGTTGAGTAACATTCTCAAACATATATATATTGATTAAATCCAGGTGATACCATAACTTGAGGCATATCCGATTGAGTGCAGATATTACAGTATGTCGCATTTTGTCTTCATGAACACACAAATCATATTATACCATAACATTAGCAACAATAAAACGAGCACCCATGTTATTTTATCGCATTTTTCGAAGGAAAAATAAATGCATAAATTACCTACTTTTATTTTCGCAAACTCCAACGTAAACAGATAAAACTAATTACAATTTAGATCATGGCCATGCGCTGTCCTAGTTTTCATTCTGAGAGTGATTGCATACTAGAAACAGACGAGATTACAATGACAAGCTAGCATTAGCTGTTCTGTGTTGTATTTGGCTATACGAAAAGGTGTTACACAAACTGCATTAAATCGTTTATTTTATGCTGAAAATAACACATCCGTGATCATCATGAATTAAATAAATATGGTCAAGAAGAAGGCATAATATTTTGACTCAAGCTCTGTAATAGAATTTGGTCTATTTTAGGTTAAACCATACAGTTCCAATATCACCTCGAATATCACACAAAATGATGTTAGTTTTTTTTTCATAAATATAAGTTTTTTTTTAAATACAAATTTGAAGACAAGAGAAACATTGTCTGAATTATTTGTATTTCCACGTGTGTACTTTATCATTTGATATGTTTGCGTTTGTGCATTTTGTAAGTGCTCTGTTTCGATAACTGAACCGTACGTTCCGTATGCGGTAAAGCATGTTTGCAATAACTTTGCAATATGTATTGTGTGTGTTAGAGTGTGCGTGCGTGTGTGTGATTTTCAGTTCAAATGAACAGGATGGATGAGTGTATATATATATATATATATATATATATATGTATATACTGTGTGTGTGTAGTATTAATTTATGGAAACAATTAACTTGATGTCAGAAATTTTGACATTTACATCTACTCGTGCTAAGAAAAATATTAGTTTTGCACTTTTGATCCTCAAAATGTGTACCATACAGTACAATTAATAATCTTTTAACTACTGTATTAAAAACATTTACACAGCACATTAACGAATGATAACCTAAAAAATTATGATCATCATTGTTGCCTTAGTCTCGGGAGACCATGCGGATGGCGCCCTTGGGGTGTCCTCTGTCTCTGGGTTGTTGGCAGCGTCTGTTGTGGCTGTGGAGGCCTGTGAGCCAGTGGCAGTCCCTCTTGCAGTTTGTGAAGACATGCTGTGAAGCCTGAGTTGCTGTGGTTGCTATCATGTGGCCCTTTCTTACACGTTTCTCTGCCGCCAACTGGCCTCTCCTCGTATCAACGACTGATATACCTTTACTTACTGTCAGTCTCCAGGTGCCTCGGTCCTCGGCCAGCACTTCCCAGCCATCAGGTGCGATGTCACATGCCTTCAGGTCCCTCTTGAACGTATCCTTGAAACGGAGTGAGGGGCGGCCGACTCTCTCAAGTGGCCAGCTGTCCATATAGGATGTCCTTTGGCAGCCTCCCATCCTCCATGCGTCGGACGTGTCCCAGCTATCGAAGGCGACGTTTGCTCAGTTGGGAGAACATGCTGTGGGTATTTGCACGCTGCAGGATTTCGCTGTTTGGGACACGACCTTGCCAGCTGATTTTAAAAATGCGTTTAAGGCACCGAAAATGGAAGGAGTTGATCCGGCGCTCTTGCCTCATGTAGGTACTCCAGGTCTCACTTCCATATAGAAGGGTGCTGAGAATACAGGCTTGGTAAACTTTGACTTTGGTTTGCACTGTCAGCGCGTTGTTTTCCCACACCCTCTTCGTCAGTCGTGTAAAAAATAATAACATGTGGAAATATCATAAACAGCAAACAACAACAAGAACAAATGCACCGTCAATGACGTTCCTGCAGTTTAATGATGTTAGCAACGATGATGATGACGATAATGATTATGATGTAGATACTATTGTGGAGGATTAGGAGGAGGATGACTAAAGTTATGTACCTATATTATTGCAGAAATCCTTGCTACAACAATCCAGTTTCAAGTGGATGGCGCTACGTCTCCCGACCAAAGCCGTCTGAGAATCCTTGATACACAACTGGTCCAAATAAATAATGTAAGGAGACAATGACTGAAAAGTTAACTAAATACATTTGGTAGTACGTTATCAAGAAAATACAATGCCAAATAATGGTAATCTACTGGTTACCGTGATAAGGCAGGTTATATATTTTGGGATTGCTTAAACATTTTATTTTGGTACTTGCGTCGAAAGTACCAAACTATTTATTGTGCTTCTTGTCAAAACTCGTTTATACGTTGTGGCGTAAAGTTTAGCCGCTGTTCATAACAGGCACGACTATAACGATAAGTATTAATGATAACATGACAAAAACGTGCCAAATGATAAAAACTTTGTTTTCTGCTTTGGTAGACTGGAATTCAGACATGGATTATCCTTTTTTTGAACTCTACATGTAATCAGAAAATTTGGCATCGTAAAAGAATGAAAAGGCTTAAACGATGAACAGCGCTTCTTCAGTTTCATTTTACCGCACATTGCTACAGTTGTTTTTAAATATATGGGAAATACGTTTAAAAACAACCGGCTAACTGATGGCGGAATAATCATGTATCCAACTATATAGAACACACAAATATTTTTGGCGTAACTACCATGTCAATTTCTCAGTAAAGAACCTGATACACATAATAATTTGAATTTTCATAATTTATTCTAGCATTTAAATGCATGATCAGCAGCAACACCCTGTTTTGATGCCATGTGCCATGTAAATACGCTGTTAACAGAAGAATTCGAAGTATCCATCATTGTTGTTAGCCATGATAGCAATGATTTTCCTCTGTGATCCGTAAATGATAGTAATTTTTCTTCTGCGGTTATCGATGGAGACATTACTGGCATCCACAGTGATAGTTTTGTTACATTTTCTTTACCAGCATCAACACCAATCACGCCAGATTGTATCATTATTATCACATTTTCTCACGAGTACTAGTGTATGATTCGCTCCATAGATAACTTTTCTAACATTTCTGCAAAATCCAAAAGCATGATGAAGTGGAATCGCGCATGAAAATAATCTACGCGGTCCTTTCAACATTGCTACACGTGTTGCAAATCCTAAGTTTTAAGCAGGATACGTATTTATAATCATATTTTTGATATCAGCATTAGGAGCACCAACACGATCTTTTGGCTATCTTATTTCATACTGAACGTTTTCAGCGTGATCAGTAATATCCGTTGAAAACATCATAGATGGACCTGCCGATCTTGTATAATCATCAGAGTATCTTGCTAACCCCACTATTGTTGTGGCAACATCAAAATCGTGTTATATGGATTCAATCTCTCTTCCATCCATCAATCATATATCCAGCATTCTCAAATAGCACCATGATACCATTATTGACGAAAACAACTCCGACATTTAGGGGATATGGTGTATCAGCGACAACATTTGTTACGAGTTCTTCTTCTACCTCGACAAACGCTTCAGCGAGTAGAAAGTATTTGCTGGTATCCTGGACTTGAAGCTCGATTCTTGATCGACTATTTGGTTGTACTGCATGATAGGAAAAGGATTGATAATCGCGTACAGAATCATTATTGGGTACTGGTGCATCTAAATCGAACGCTGTCTCAGGAGTCGATTTGAACATTTTATTATACATTTCTTGATCTAAATCGCGATCTCGCTGGCGATTTCAAACGATTTCCCGCTATCTTATTTGCAGTAATATTTCCCTGAGTGTCCTACCGTGAAGCAGCAAAGTGGGCGAATCGGACAACTTGGCTGAACGTCAGTTTAGCTAACTAAAGCTTCCTCGAATTGTTAGCAATTTCATCGAGAAAAAAAAAGACACCAAAGTCGTTGTCGCACCCCCTTTGCTGCTATGTGGTTAACACTCCTTGAAATTGCTAGAAATTTAGAATTTAACAAACAGACTAATTTGTAAAACCTCGTCTCGTAAATTAATCAGATTATTGGATTGGTCAGTGAGTCGGAAATTAATTCTCTTTAATGAATCATTATGACATCGCATATAGACTGGCTAAGTTTGATCTTCAATGATAAGAAATCCTGGTGGTGCAATTGGTGCAAATGAATATAGAATATACCCCTGTTGGGTTTGATTCGATCTTTCAAGATTTATTTGGTAACTTCCTTCGATAACATCACATGCTAAATTTAATGCAATCACCGAGGATATATTGAAGTTTTGAGGACCGATATTACGCCCGCCTCTGTCTGGGTCATTATTATGTTTGAGGATAATTGAACCCTAGTGTTGGTGTCTCCATGAGGTAAATATCGCAGTAAATATTTCATTGATAAAATCGGTAACGGAATTGTTTAGTTCGTTTGCGTTATACCCAGGAAACTTCTAGACCGGCTTCTGTTATACTATATACTGTTAGGAAATGTCGTTTAGAGTAATTAATGTTGTCATCGCTATGATCAATTATTACTTGAATTACTCGCTGTTTGATATATTCTATGTCGGACGCAAGTTGATTTAATGTTTCAATTCGTTTATTGATTTCATTCCGATTAGACTCATTAGCTTCTATTCGTTGTAGTTGTTGACTGTGTTCTTGATTGATGTCTCTAAAGTATTCAATAATTATGTTATGATATATATTTATATATGTAATTGATTCTGGAGTCTGTCCATCCTTAAATCTCCAAAAGGCGGAATCCCGATCAACAAAATTAAAATAACTACCCGGTTGTGATGACTTTTTTATATCGATGAGGTGTTCTCGATATGATGTGGTAATTTCATGGTATGATTGTTTATCCGTAACATAATCATATTTTTGTGGCTCACGTGTAGGAATTTTTTCAGGCCATCCTAATATAGTTCTGATTGAGCTCTGATAGATGTGTACGGCATACCCGGGCGAGTTTATCTCAATCGCGGATGATAGTGCTGGTTTATGAACTGTTATAGCGATTTTCGATTCTTTTCCAGTAATTGATTTTATTCTGCATTGTCATTCATCATTGATTTGTTCGATTTGGTAAGACCCAGATGGTAGCGAAACAACGTTCCAATCTGGAGTACCATCGAGTTTATTTTTACTCACAAACACCAAGGAATTATTCGGTTGTTGACCACCAAATGATACCGACCTAATATTTGGCCAATTATGGTTTACTCGTAATTTTGTTAACGCTATTTCAGCGGAATAGCAGTAGGGAAATTCACACTTAATTCAGGATTGGTTGATGTTATTGAGATCATAGCGATCTGCTGTGATAACATTTTATTTTGAAAACATTAGTGTTTTTAAATAGATTTCAGTTTAGTTGTTTACTCAAATCGGCTACAAATTCCACATACCATGTGAATGAAAACCTAGCCAAATTATTATCAGTCGTTGTTATCATGAATCGTTCAGTTGTTTCCTTGTCGATGATTGTTGATATTGTATTGTTGACCGCAGATGAACTCGTTGATGAAATATTAAATTGGTCGGTGTCACTAGTGTTAATCGATAAATACCCTTCACGGTCGCGGTGATATCTAATTTGTTGTTTGTAGGTGTCCACGCAAATGATCCGTGTTGGATCGTATATACCGAGTTTATATTTTTCTTATGAGGAAATTTTACATTTTCAAGTACTTTTATCATCCTCGGCAGATCATCTCTGATGACATCGCTGGTTATTTTAATATCAGCGTTGATAGCTTCTATTCGCCGATTAATCGCGGGTATTTCATTGCTGGTTGCTTCAAGATCATCGATGGATTTTCTAATATCGGGGAGTTTTATGTCGAGTTTATCAAATGTAGTAATAAAGAATTTCTCAATGAGATTTCTACGAAAAGTTGAAAAGTTCTCGACATGATCTACATACATAGATTGTAATGATGCTAGTTATAATACAGCTGTTTTATCTCTGTTAGCTTCGGTGTGGTCACCGGTGGATTTCCAAAGAAGTCCAATATAGGTTATCAATATTATTAATTCTATCCACAATAATTGAAACAAGTACACCCGGTTTCAGTTTACCCTGATCGGAAAACAACGCTATAGTATCTTCTACTGCGTCGCGTTGTTTAACTAAAATATCATCAAGAGAAACATTGCTCGTTTTTAATTTACCCTGACGATCTTGAAATACAACTATTACATTGGGATCAACACTTGCTAAGTTCAACATCTCAGCTATGTCATCTTCGATTATTAATTTTTACATCACCGGTTGCAGTGCCATCGGCATCGGACTTTTTCAGGCTTGATAAAGATCTCCCCCAAATATCAATCATGTTATTCTATATTACATTCGTCTCTTTAAGTAATTCATTATCGTGTATTCATGAAGAACTTCATGGGTAACAGTTAACAGTTCAAGTACTTCTACCCCACACGAGTTTTCAAGTAGACCCAACACGGGTAATTCTGAATATAAAACAGGAATGGAGGGATTCAACTTAGATATATACTTAAGAAATGATCCTTTCTCGTAGGGAGTAAATGAATTCGGGTCAAAATAAATGATACATTGTGGATGTATCACGCAACACGCCAAACGCGTTTCGGAATTGTCCCAATCAGCATTAGTTATGCCGGTTTCAAAGAGTTTTGTTTGTATTGGGAATTTATTCTCTGAAATTACACCTCTGAAATGTTTTATGGGGAGAATCTTTACTATGTCAGTGAGATTAAAATCGGATTTTTTAATTATGGGTTTTGGTGATATATCAGTGAGATTAAAATCGGATTTTTCATCCATGGGTTCCAATGATGCATCTTTCAAAGTAAACATGTTTATTTTATATTACTTTCTCTCTCTAAAAAGCGATTACTCGTATATTCATTTACGACTTGATGAGGTAGTTTTCTCGATGATGAAATGGCGTCAAGGACATTTAATACTTTTATGTCGCATATTGGTGGGACATTTATTTTCTGTGTTGGTAGCGAAGAATACCAGATAGGAGATTTTAATTGTTGTATAAAACGCATAAATTCTTTAGGCGACGCTAACCCATATGAATCAAAATAAATAATTGCACGTGGATCAATCGCGTACGCAACCCAGTGGTTTCCGGGTCCGGTGCTGTTATTGAGATTAATAATACCGGTTTCAACGTTTTTTGGTTGTTCCGGCAACTGATCTTTCATAAAGACACCTCTAAAATTTTTTATCGCTAGTTTTTTTTAGCAGTATCGAGTAAATCAAAATTTGACATGGGACCTATTGTTGTTAATAAACTGTTCCTAGTCTCAGGCTTTATCCGCTGTACCATGAATACGGAGTTCCTGGTAATCTTAGACCCTCTCCCTTTTTTTATCCCTGTCCAGTTGCTTTCTTTAGTGCCATTCCTGCCGCGTTACCAACGGCTCCTAACGCTGCCGCTTGTGCTATCGCTGGGGCCGCTTCCGCAATTAATGCTGGATTCGCAGCTAACAGCGGAAATATACCACCTGTTTTATCATGTTTTTGATAACATCTGCAGAGAGTGTGATCTGAATACCCTTTTTATCTTTGAAAGCATCATTAACTTGTTTTATCTGACGAGTTGTCAGCGAGAATTTATTCTGACCACCAGACATCTGATTGTGTTTCAGTGATATCGTGGTTCCACATTTTTTTTTAGCTGTTTCTTATTGCAACTTTTTAATTTGACCAGGGGTCAATGTAACACTAACAACACTATACGACATCTTATTGTAAAAAACACTGGTGTTTTCTAAATGATGGAATGATTTAATTGCTACATTACATATTTTCCACTGGTGCATCGATTACTCTCATTCGTCCAACAACACCTTCAAGTAGCATTGATTTGTCGCTGAGAATGACAGCAATTGCTCTGTAACCAACTCCAGCAGTGGCTATAGTAGCTCTAAAGTATATGTCAAATATGGATTGTCTGGTTAAATGAAGATGTTCCAGCGAAAAGTAATAGATCGGATATGTTTTTAAAATCCAACTGAGATATTTGTAGACCAGTGTCGACGTTTTGATCACGACACTGAATTTGCGATGATACAAGCGTGCGATATGGTTTTCTGTGTAATTAAGTTGTATATCCTAGATTGGTTCCTGTCGGCCGTTTATTTTTAGCGAAACCCCAGTAACGCCGAGCCTATCAAATATCATATGGCTGCGTGTTTGATCACCAACTCGCGCTGTATTCTGTAACGTAGCGAAACAACGCCTTGTTTTGATGCCAATTGCCATATGAATGTACCGTTAACAGCTAATTGTTTAATGACCGTTGTTGTTGTTAACCAACTTAGCAATGATTTTCCTCCATGATTCATAAATGATAGTAATCGAACTTCTGTTGTGATTGATGGAGTCAATACTAGCATCCACAATGCTAGTTTTGTTAAAATGACTTTACCCACAGCATCACCAGCACCATGCCAGATTGCATGATTAAGCAGCAGGGGGGGGGGGGCGAATCGGACATTTGCCCGAGACATCATTTGCTCTAAATCTAACAAACATCTCGAGAGAATTAATTCGAATCCTTCTTTTTCAACCAAAAAAAAAGGATTACTTGCTTGAAACATACGTTTATCGCAAATCATACTCCAAGACCGTTTTCATCGTTTAGTCAAAATACGGTCTCGTCGTGATGTCATCGCCCCCCCCCCCCCCCCGCTCCTACAGGTTAATAATTTATTTCAACCAAATATTTGATCAAGTCCGATACGATATCGTGTCCGAGGATCATGTACATTTATTGTTATAAATCCATGCGGGGTTGACTGAGAAATTTCTAAATTGATTGAAGTCCATATCGGAACACCATGTGTGCCAAATATTTCGTAACGTATGTGTATCAACGCCGTTAAACACAGCAAGAATATTACAGTTATCTCTGATCACTTTTGGAATCTGAGTGTAGCTGAGTGACATATATCACGTCGGTGTTTTTATGCCTGCCTCGGGAAAATATTCTAGCTGGTTTTTTTTGATTGTCTAACATCACATCGTCGTATACGACTAAATTGTTAATGCTCCCATCAAGGTCATCCACGGATGGTGCCTATTCAATATCAGTTATAAAATCAATGGCGTTCTCACCCTTAATTTCTGATGCATTCTCGTTAAAATCCTTTAACACTTCATAGCATCGTTGATGATCTACGCTAGGAGCAACTAAATACAACTTATCCCACTTCATCCATCTCACTATTAAATTGAGCAACAATTGCGTCTTGCCGGATCCAGATGGCCCGATTATAATTGCGCGGATAGAGTTTGGTAGCGCTGCATGATGCTTAACTGGTTCTCTTGTTTTAGTCGCTGAAAATCAATTATATTCATATCTCTATACATAAATTATGGATCTATATTGTGTGAAGTGTAAAACGCGTACTGTCACAAATGATGTGACGACGATTACAACTAAAAATAACAGATCAGCACTTACTGGTAGATGTGCAACATGTGGTATAAAAAAAGTTTAGATTTGTTTCTATGAAATCCGGAGATGTTTTAAAAAAAAAAACGAGGAGGTGATATCGCAGCCAAATTGGCAAAGCTCCCTGGAACCCCATGGGCAAAGTACCCCGGAGAAAAGCACCTTCCAGGATATAGCTACTGTGGTCCCGGAACACGATTAGATATCAGACTTGATGATCAAAATCTGCCCCGACCCGGCGAGTATCCGATAAATGCTATTGATAAGGCGTGTCATGCTCATGATGTTGCATATAAAAGCAGCAATCTGCAAAACAGGCATCTCGCGGATGTGAAATTAATTCATGCGTTAAATGCTATTCCTGATAAATCTTTCAAAGAAAAATTGGCTTCATGGTTCGTAAAATCAGCTATGAAAGGCAAATTGATGATGGGTAATAAATAATATGGAATCTATTTATTAGTCTCCGAGGGGATACTGGAGGGGTAACGCTGCAATCAATAAACACGCCAACGCCGCAAAAGTTAAAAAGGCCACTGCGGCTAATTGGTTATCCAAACAGGCTATATGGCAAATTTATCTACCGCGTCCTAAACAAATCAGTTTCTCGCGTTTTGATGTTACCGGACCTAATGAAGTTCATCAAGCTGATTTATTGTTTTTACCACATGACAACGGTTACAAATACGCGCTAACCGTAGTTGAGGTTGCGAGTCGATACAAACAAGCAGAACCGCTAAAAACAAAATCATCACCTGAAGTTGCTTCTGCATTTGAAAAGATTTATCGAGACGATGCCCTCTACACTGGCCAAATCTATTACATGTCGATCCTGGCAAGGAATTTCAGGGTGTGGTTGCATCTACAATGAAACATCACAATGTCACCATCAGACGGGGGCATACTGCGTTACATAGCGATCAGGCAATTGTAGAACGATTTAATCGGACTCTTGCTGAGCGGTTATTTGGATATCAATACGCAAAAGAATTCATCCAAGAAAAGCGATCCCGTGAGTGGGTCAAAAGGTTACCAGGGGTAGTTGCAGCGCTAAATAACGAGATTACCAGAGCAATCAATATGAAACCTAACAACGCAATAAAAAAAGTATATACCACAACAACAGCGGGATAGCGTTTCTCAGCCAATTCTCAGCAATGTCACCGTGAGATATTTATATGAACCAGGAGAACTCGAAGGTGGTAAAAAAAGGGCTACTGATCCTATTTGGAGTGTCACTACGCATAGCATATCTACTATAACACGATCAACTGGTAGACCTCCAATCTATAAATTGGATTCAACTGCCCCTCAGAGGGGTTTTACACGCGAACAGTTACAAGTGATTCCTGATGATACTCAATTGCCGCCGCATGGTCTTAACTAGCGCCGTTGCGTCTGTTGCACTCAAGACAATTCAACATCACATTGTTTCTGACATGACCGAGACTGTTATTTTTTCTATCTACGGTAAATTGGCGAGGATCTTTATCCAAATACTGCCAACGCATTATACAATTGCAACTCGCGCAGTGATTATTTTGTTGTTGCTTCAGCGTAATTATTAATTCAGCATCAATATCAAATTCTCGTTGTTTTTTTTTGTCTTGGAGTTTGTAACCGGAGAGTTTTTTTTATTAATGATGCTAACATCAATATCATCCATTGTGGTGTCATCATCGAAAACAATTCTTCGAAGTTGATTTATTCGCCGTACTCTAGACACTGCAAGATAGATTAAATTTGACCACTCAATGCGACTATCGACTATCCAAACAATTGTATCCGCGATGGTTAATCCCTGCGAGGAATGTATTGTTGTTACGTAACCCAGTGTCCATGGCGATTTATTAGCACGCAATGCGCCTTCGACAACATTGATATCAACCAGCACAATATCATTTAATACTAGTGTTTGTCTTTCGCGCTGTCCTGGAATTTCAACTTCAAGATTCTGTCGCCGTGTGTCAGCGGGTCTATAACACAATGGAACTTTTATCAGGGGATATTTTTCTTTGTGAAGCTCAAACAACTTTTTCTGAAGTGTGTTTCTGACTATTTTTCTGCTAGCAACTACAAAATCGTTTGGTCTCCATGTGTTATAAAATTCCTCCATTGGAGTTTCAGAAATTATTTCTCTGATTATTTCACATTGGATTCTATCCGGTTGTAATCTAATTAATTTTTTAACCTCACTTAATTGTTCGTCAAGTGCCCTATAATCGCTATCAATTTCTTCATAATAATCGACGAATTCTTTCAGCCACTTATGTGGATCCGCGCCGACAAATGGTGGTGGCTGTCCATGATCTCCGCACATTATCACAGTCGTGTTTTTTTTGTCAGCAGCCAATCCAAGAACATCTTTAATATTTCTGTTGATACTATGCATACTTCATCCCAAATTATAACCTCGGGGATGAATTTCTCTCCCATTCGTTCAGGTGTCCATTTGTCACCACTGCATCTGAAAAAACTATGATACGTACACGCGGAAACGCCTCGTTGTTTTATCTCTCTGGCTAATCTATGTGTTGGCGTCAGCACAATCATGTTTACGCGTCCTCGATATAACTCGATTGCACGCGTCGTTTTTCCTGACCCGCCACAGCCGTTTCAATAAACTGTTTTATATCTACAAATTGGATCTGATATCGGTGGTGCATTAGAACGTTCTGATAAATTATCACCGCGTAAGTAATTACTTTTAATTTCAACGTCTGCTGATTCAGAATAATCGCGCAGCATTTCTTTTTTAATTCTCCATGACCCCCAACTTTCATCCGAATTAGTGAATTCAGCAACTGCGCAACTGTACTTGCTGTTAATGTAAAATGAATCAACGGCAACTCTAACCGCAGTGTCAGGAAATCTAATTATCATTGAAAATAAATTAATACAAGCATAACCCAGCATCGACGACCTCAAATGTGTATACGGGGATCTGTAACCGTCGCTATAAGTAACAACCGTACCCAATTTTGTTCCATCGGAAAAAAAGCATCTTTACGATCCACATATATGTTTTTAGATACTGCATCCGCGATTACGAGGTCGTATTCGGTGTTATCCATAATCAGCCGTGAACAATATCTTTTATAGTCACATTTTTTCCCTCCCTGAGTGAATTTTCCGATTATTCTTCTGCCGAGATCTTTTGCTTCGATGTTTCGTTGATTAAATACCCGTTTGGACCACTCAATGATATATTCTTCGTTGGCATCAATATGTTTTCTGGATTCCTCAATTATACTATCAAGACGTTCCGGTGTTGGTAACCAGACATTGATTTGTTTCCGATATGATATAATTGCTTCACTGACCGTCAGCGAAATTGACATTTTTGTATCAATCATGAATCGTAATAGCGCTATTGGCAGCCACTTCTTTTCAGACATGTGTCTACCAATCCAAATATAACAACAGCGATGAAGTCCTGCTGCAAATTCAAATGATACTACACGAGCAAATCCAGTTAAATCAAAATCAGGCAGCGGCCCATTAATTGCAACACGAGTCATTTCATGTACGGGGTGTCCAAATCGTTTAAAATACTCAGTACACTCTCCATAACCAAGAAAACTCGCTGGATAACAAGCAACCATATCAACTGAAATGATATTATCATGGTCGTATTTTTGATTCCATAAACCGCCATGATTAAATTCTAAACAACTAGCCTCAATGTCTGGCAAGAATTCTACGCGCGTTGGTTTCCATGCGTTTTTGATTCTTGCAAAATGAGCTGCAACGGACGGGATTGTAAAATAGTTTGTCAATAATTGTTCGTCGTTGATAATTTCATCGTTGATGATTTCATCATTGTTGTTGCCTTCGCCACACGCCGTTAAAAATCCGCTAGCTGTTTTTTTCACTTTGTTGTGAATTGCTTAAGTGCGGTATAATTCACCGTTTGGTCTTACAAACTGATCAAACGTATTCGTGTCGTTTTCAGTGCTGCGAAGTAACCATACCGACACGGGGTCGTTTTTACTCAAATGCGCAATAGCATCGAATAGTTTCTCTTCAACGAGAAAACCATCCCTGGAGAATTCTTCTCGTAAGAATTCGTCGGGGATATACTTTATTGTTCTGTTTCGTGGAAATATTGTGACCGCGGACGTCCATGCGTGTTCGTTATGATCAATAATTTTAATTGGGGCTCCCTTTGATTTATATTTTGATTGGTATAAAACTTCTCCGGTTATCGTCATAACTGTTATTGGAAATCTCAGTGATGTTTCTAATTTCGCTATATCGCTAATAGTTGCTCCGCGGTTTTTCACCGTTAACTCCCATTGAGCTATTTTGCTACGCCGTAGATCGGTAAGTTTGTTCCCTCGGGATGCATTTGTAAAATGTTCTGTTATTCGTGCTGCTACACAATTGAGTGGCAAAGCCACTGACGAGGAAGTCGCCGGCGACGACTGTTTCATTGGTTTAAGTTTTCTTATATCAGGTTTTTCATTTAACGGATATATCCCATACACAACTGCTGTTTCAGGATATGCTCGTTCATAGTATGGTTTGTCAATTCCAGTTAACAAACCCGGCTTAGAATCGCGGCTAACAACGACTGTTTTCTTGTCTTTGAGAATGGGTTCAAATTTGTCTCGTATAATCCAACCGCCTGATTCTACACGGATAATGAATTTCACTCTAAAAAAATACTTTTTGTTGCCAAGTTGTGATAACATCAACGCTGCGTTGCTGTCGTTCATGGTTGCATCAACAACGCCATCAATTCGAAATGTTGACTAGCTATGAGATGCACCGTTGTGCTTGAATTCATTAATACAATCGCGTATTTTATTTATCAGGGCTCTTTCAGTTATTGCCCGTTTTGTCACATCTTTGAGGGTTCTATCGAGATTAAATTTAACCTTTTTGAAAGGCTTAATTGCTGATAATCTCTCGAACTCCTCCATGTTATAATTAAAACAAGTATTTAAATAGAAAAATATAGTATAATGAATCACTGCAAGTGGCTAATGATTGGATCAACAACTCCATGTAACAAAACATGCAGAAGCGAATTCTGTGGGTATCATTTACAAAGCGTTCGCAACGGTTCCTTTGGCCCCCTACCGTGCCTCCGATGTGGGGTGGGGGGTAAGGGGAAAATCGCAGTTGTGTCTCAGTTGTGGCGGCAAACGTTGCAGGGAACTAAAACGCTACTATGACAAACGAATAAAAAATGCAGTCATTGATCCTACTGATGACTTCGTCAGCGACAAAATCATAAAAACCCCTCAATACTACATTGATAGACTTATAATTAAAGCAAATAATAAATTAAACAAGTAGTATTATTATACAAATGAGCCAAGATTTCAGACCGCACCCAGTGCTTGTTAATTATGAAGCATCTCGTGATGGTGTTGTCAGGCATCGCAGACTAAAAAACCGGTTGGAAGGGTAAATAATATGGGATACTAGATGTTTACAGCTGGGAGGAGGACATATCTCTGTCACAGAGCCATCTATGAAGCATTTTACGGATTAATCGAAGACGGATTTGTGATTGATCACGTTGATGGATTTCCTCAAAATAACAAAAGTGAGAACGCAAAATTAGGTGGAGCCGGCAAACACGCAAAAAGGGCAAAACATGTCAAATCATTTGATACAGAAACCAACGAAGAAAAAATATTTCAACCAATAAATGAAGCCAGTACATATTTTGATATTTGTAGGTCTTCAATACGATTTGTTGCAGAAAATATAACTAAATTAACTCTGTCAAAGAAAAATGGTCATAAAATAAAATTCGTATACATCTGAAACGATTCAAGGGAGATAACTCCTTTATGGATAAGTCCGCCGCCACTCATAATACTCTACTCACTAAGTTCCCTTGTATTATGACCGTCAAAGGTATTTTGTGTCATCTGCTACACCTGTAGAGAGAGAGAGTTATAGTTGGCATAGGCGCGCGCACACGTGACTGTAATGGAGGATAATACATGAGTTTCGGTAGAGTTGTATTTATCAACTTTTAACATTTCTAAAACTTTTTATTGTCGCATGGCTAAAACCGCATCATTTAAACAGTTGTATTTATATAGACCATCTACATTCAGCTATTAATACACTTTTAGTACAGACTTTCTTTATAATCCATCGCGTTACCTATGTTCGCTCAGCCGGAACGATCATGAAACACTAGTGTTTCCCATTCATTGAAGTAGGTGGGCGTGGTTAAAATTCCTCTGTATACAGCTCTTTGTGATCTAATCGATAATGCACTTTGTCTAGAGAATTAGAACAGGGAGAATACACGCTGTTATCTAACAACTGTATTATTTTGTTTAGTGTTTTATTTAAATATTTTGTCTCATTTAAATGTTGTGAAACAGCATTAATAAGTAATTCAAGGAAATAAAATAACACACCCGTAAATCAACGCTGCTGTATTAGTCACCTTATATATGTTATGAAAGGTATTAAGCTTGGGGCTTTCGAAAGCCAATCCGACCAATCAAAACTAACCAACGACATTGACCCGGGCGTGTGGTTGTCTTTTGTCAATCATGCAACCGGTTTAATTTAATTGGGCTGCTTTTGATTGGTTGGATTAGCCGTAGAAAATCTGCCCCATCGTTTGATGTTTGTGCTGTCTTGTGCCGTCCCACATCATTACATCACAAATTCCATCATCGTTTCATTGTAAATATCCATCCTTAATTAAGTATATATGGAATTGTGCCGTCCCACATCAATCGTTTCATTGTAAATATCCATCCTTAATTAAGTATATGTTATGCCTAAAATCTGCCACAACACTCGGGTGGAGATATATATGGCATTGTGCCGTCCCACATCATCGTTTCATTGTACATCCTTAATTAACTTAATTAAGTACATGTAGTGCTGTCCCCCAATGATATCTTCTGGGCGGTCTAAGATGGCGTTTGCCACGTTAGGCCTCCCGCCGGAGATGTATGTTTCGGGTTCCTTTGGGCTTACTTGGATGTGAAGGCAACCAAGGAATTCCAAAGATGTGTTGTCGTATATGTAACCTCTGGGTCTCTCTGACGTCATAGGGCGCCAGCGGGATTGCCAAATGGGGTTTTCATGTATGTGCTGTCCTTAATTAACTTAATTAAGTACATGTAGTGATGTTCCCCAAGCATATCTTCTGGGCGGTTTAAGATGGCGTTTGTCACCTTAGGTCTCCCTTCCTGAGATGTATGTTTCTGGTGCCCTTGGGCTTACTTGGATGCAAAGGCACCCAAGGAGTTCCAAGATGCGTGTTGTGCTGTCCTTAATTAAGTTAATAAAGTAACCTCTGGGTCTCTCTGACGTCATAGGGCGCCAGCGAGATTGCCAAATGAGTGTTATTTTTTTAATAATTAGAGGTAAAATGTATTATATAAATAATGGATATCAAAGATGTAAATTCTATAATTGTTGAAATTTCAAATTTGAAGAATCGAGGGATAGTATTATCTGAAGATCTCGACTGCGACAGGATTGCCTCGGAATATGAAGACATTGAGTATCAGTTTAGTAAGGGTCGTTTTGTTTTACCTAAGATGTACAGGCTCGTGAAAGGAATTCAAAAGTCCATCAATGCTTGTTTGTACGGTAACGACATTAATGTATTTATAACGCTATTTAGCACGGTTGAAGCAATACGTCAAAAACTCGGCCAAGAGTATCAAAAACGAGCTGAAATTAGTTCTAAGGTTTGTGATCTTAGAAAAATATTAGACGAGGAAAAACCAGTATCCTAACCACGTGAGCGTTACTATATAAAATAGGCTTTCAGTAAATTTTTCAGTAAAAAAATTATTTTTTTTTAGCGTTTTTTGTAACACTCACATAGGATTTTCTCCTGAAAGAATACTCATCAGTTTGGGCTTGCTCATGCAGTTATGTGCGTACTGGATGATCTGGTTGTGTTAGCAAGTAATCACCGCGATGCCTCCATTTCCACGTAGTTGTTGTTGTTGCCGCGTCGTTAACAAAAATCGTTCATCGCTGTTCTCAGATATTACAATTCTGAAACCCCCAGCGATGTTATTTCTGAAACACTCGCGGATAGCGTCGTACAGTTTAACCCTGTAGGAGATGGATACGTTAGCTTGATGGTACATTATTTAATAACTCAGCTTTTAATTGTGATAGTTTCATATTTGAAACTCAGTTCACAAACAATATATTGTAGGTGAATCGCTTACAACTTGATTAGCCCGAGAGCGGCTAACAGCAATTAAAAAGTTTATACCGGTTCGAGACAGACTTCGCGAGAAACTTCAACAACGAGAACAAGCGCAGACTGACTTTTCTGTCTCAAGTGAACAACTGTTTACTCCAATAACAAGTGCGACCAAAGATGTGAAAAAGTTAACTGAAGCAGCGATATACGGAGATATTCCTGAAAAAGAACGAGCAAAGAAGGCGCCGCTGCTTGATACACTTGAAAAGATAGCAGCAGAGACCGAACAAACACGCGCAGGGATACAACAGCTATCCAGTGATATAAAAACTCAACGAGAAATTGAAGAACTCGAGAAGAACAACAAGGTGCAGCTGGAGGAAAAGACTATTCACCTGATAATATATTTACAGTCGCAACATTAAATGAAATTAGAGAAAACCATACGGATTCCGAATTAGCTGATTTTGCTAGAGACAATTTTCCAAAGGGTAAAAGAGAGAATTTATTAAAAGACGAGTTTAAAATTTTTATAAAATCCAGAAAGGATTGGTCATCAAAAATATATTTAGTGAAACGCGGCGGGGATAAAATCAGACCGTCGCAGCACCCTGGTTATGATGACTTTCTAGCTGCGGTTAAAGGCGGTCCACAACCACAACATTATACGGAGGATCCAATCCCGGAACAAATAGACATAAGAGCAGAAGCCGGTTCTAAGAAAACAAGCGGAAAAGGATATTCAATTAAAAATCCTTTGGATTTCAACGCAACCGTGACATGTCCTGGTAACATCCTAAGTGATATATCAGGGTTGGAAGTACTTATGGGTGGAAAACGAGCCGGAAACAACTCCGTCCAGATAATTAATGAAGCAGCTGATATCTGTAGACGATTATTTGCCGGCGGTATCATGGGCATTGATGTATATCGAGAACTCATTGCTGAATAAGTTGAAAATCACAGAGATGCCCATGGTTATTATGAAAATCCTATGGATCTTAGCGATTGATCACTAATTGAAAAACTAGTAGTTTTATAACAAGATGATCATACACTACAACCATGATAAACCCGTTAGCGTCTACGTGGTGAACTCACGATTGCCTGTTTATAGAGCATATTACGGAGATGGTTTCGGCAGTAGCATTGCGGGGCTATTTACAAGAATGGCCCCAAAAGTGGCGCCATTAGCTAAACAATTATCAATGAAGGCCATTGATGTTATTCGTGATAAGGGAATCAGCGCTGTTGGAAATCTTGCCGGAAAGACATTTTCTGCCGCGAAAGATAAAATAGCATCATTGGTGCGAAAGAAACCAACGGTGCTGCCATCAACGACAGTGATGCCTGCAAAAATCAGCAAAGCAATAAATAGCGCAGTGGAAGAAAAACTAGCGTCGTTGGCTTCTTCGGTGACTCCGTCGCCGTTGACGGCTTCACCGGTAACAGATAGCGCTATCATGAACGCGATAGCAGGAAGTGGTTTGAAACGAAAACAAAAACGACGATGATTACAAAGAGTTTCACAATTGAAAACACTAGTGTGAATAATATAATGTTTAAACGAACAGCTGATCCGGCCTTCGATATGGAAGCCCCAGTACCCAAGGACAATTCCGTCCGCTATTATCAATACTATTCCTATCATGCAATACAACCCGACCTACGATCGCGAATTGAACTTCAAGTTCAAGATACCAGTAAATACTTTTTGCCATGTGAAGCATTTATTGAAATCGAGGGGAAACTCGTAACAAATGTTGCAGTTGATACCCCATATGCAGATAACGCAAATGTCCGAGTTGGTTTTGTTAATAATGGCATAATTGCGTTATTTGAAAGTGCAAGATATGTCATTGATGGAAAAGAAATTGAATCAATAGACCGTGAAGTTGATGTTGTAACAACAATAATCGGGCTAGCAAGATATTCTGATGATTATACAAGGTCGGCTGGTCCATCTATGATGTTTGCAAAGGATACCTCTGATAACGCTGACCACCTTCAACACATTAAAGTGTTAACAGCACAAGATACTGCAGAAGCAAATCAACAAGAAGCAGCTAATCCAGAACGTCGAGCTAGACCCGGAGCTGCGTTTGATATTCTCGGAGGCGTTAATGGTAATTTCAATTTAGGATTTGCAACACGAAAAGGAGCATTGCACGGACAGCAGCGATATTTTTCATGTGCGATTCCACTCCATCACATATTTGGATTCTGCAGAAATGTCAGAAAAGTCATCTATGGAGCCAAACACACAATCGCGTTAGTGCGAAAAGGCAATGACAATGATGCAATTTGGCGTACTGGTGCCGATGATGGTAAAGTTGTTTTGAGTAAAATAGTATTGTGGATGCCAGCAATGACCCCATCAATTACCACGGAAGAGCGGCTACTTTCATTTATGGACACAGGTGGCAAATCATTGATAAGTTGGCTAACAACAACAACTGATGCCAAAGAGGATAATGTTGCTGATACATTTACATGGCACCTGGCATCAAAACAAGGCGTTTCAGCTCCACGTCATATATTTATAGCGCTGCAGAATCGGGATCGATTAGGCTCCCAAGAACGCAGTCATATGATATTTGATCGTGTAGGAGTCAAGGAGGTTTCACTGAGAATAAACGGACAATAAGAACCATCTGAGGATATACAGCTTAATAACGAAAACAACCATATAGCACGTGTGTATCATCGGATGCTGTCATTTATGGGTCGTGATCAAAATGTTGATACTGGTTTACAAATATCGCAACTTGATTTTAAAAACCTATATCCTATTTATTACTTTTCGCTGGGGCATCTTGATTTAACAAGGCAATCCGTCGTTGACATACATTTTAGGGCTCGCATAGATCCTGGTGGTGTTGATTATAGAGCGGATGCTGTCATTCTCAGCGACAAATCAATGTTATTAGAAGGGGCTGGCGGACGAATGAGAATCGTTGATGCACCAGTGGAAAATATGTAAATGAAACTTGAAGAGTTTCCAATTAGATCAATTGAAAGTGTAAATGTGTTTTACAATAAAATGACATATAGTGTTGTTAGTGTCAAGCTGACTGATGGTCAGGTCAAGAAATTGCGATCAAAATCCGCTAAAGAATGTGGAACAACAATTACGTTAAAACCAGCGCAGATGTCCGGCGGTACACATAAAATATCACTGACGGATCATCAAATAAAGCGTTTCAAGGATGAGTTAAAGAATAAGAGAGGGGTTCAAATTATATTTTCAAAGGCTGCAGTCGCCAACATGATAAAATCAGGTGGTATATTTCCATTGTTAGCCGCCGCAAGACCAGCATTGATTGCAGCGGCTGCCCCAGCGGTGTCGAAAGCGGCTGCGTTGGGAGCCGTTGGGACCGCGGCAGGGATGGCGTTGAAAAAGGCAACTGGGAAAGGATATAAAAAAAGGGAAAGGGTTTAAGACTACCAGGAACCCCGTATTCATGGTGCAGCGGAAAGGGTCTGAGAATACCAGGAACGGTTTATTAGTTGAAAGCCCAATTCTCCCTATGTCCAATTTTGATTTAATTGATGCTGCTAAAAAACTAGCGATAAAAAACTTCAGAGGGGTTTTTATGAGAGATCAATTACCGAGAAAACCTAAACGCGTTGAAACCGGTATCATCAATCTTGATAACAGTAACGGATCGGGAACTCACTGGGTTGCATACGCGATCGATCCACGTGGGGTTGTCTATTTTGATTCATATGGGTTAGCTCCGCCAAGCGAGTTTATGCGGTATATAAATTCTTCGATTAAACTCAAAGAGTTTCCGATTTTTTATTCCACGCTGCCAACACAACAATTAAATGATCCACCGATATGCGGCCGTGAAGTATTAAATGTCCTTGCGGAGATTTCATCGTCACAGAAACCACCTCATCTGGTTGTAAATAAATACACGAGTGGGAAATTGCAAGGTAATTTTAGAGAATCAATAAATTGAAAATATAAGTTGCGCTAACAATAATGATTGATATTTGGGGATATTTCGCCAGGGTAAATTGAAAAGCAGTAATATATCCGCGGATGACATTTTGATACGGCAGAGCGATGCCGCTGAAAACTCTATTGCGCTGTATTCCAGCGGTGGACGACTTAAACCAGGCGCACTTGTGTCTACGATCACCGACGCGATTGAAGCCCACGGCCGTGAGCTGGATTATTATATACGAGGTTATAATAGTTTTCGCAAAAATGTCGTACATAAATTCTTTGGAACCCCGCTTGTGGTTGGCATGACTCTCGCTGAAATTAAAAACTTTCTATCTTTATTCTTTTTTAACAAGGAGGCGGGGAGGATGATGAATGAAAATTAAATCAAGGCAAATTATCTCGATATTTACGCGGATATTTCTAAACTAATAAAAATATTGAAAAGGTACAAAAACCCACTAACGACGTCGTTGGTAAGTTTTTTGGAACCCCGCTTGTGGCAGGCATAACTCTCGCTGTAATTAGCGAGTTTATTGGCAAGCATACTCACAATGCTTACGTCGCTAATAGTTTCTTTGGTGTCCCGGCTACATCTACGATGACTCTCAAAGATATTAATATGTTTATGGTGAGACAAACAACACTTAATACCATCGTGGAAATTTTTTTAGGGAGAATACCTGTGTCTGAAACCACATCTCTGACAGGCCCAACCCTCGCTGAAGTTAAAAAAGCTATTGACGAACAAAAGCTCACCAGCGAAATTGTTAATAAGTTCTTTGGGGAGTATGGCCCCCAAGATATCACGACAAAATTTTTTCACATCGACCTGTATCTTAAAGACTAAGCACAGCTTAACACCAGAAACCTTCTGGCTTCATTCTTTTCTGACAGGGGGGTGAGGGGGACAATAGATCCTACTAGAATCAGGGCAAATTATCTCGATATTTACAATGATGTTTTTAAACTAAAAGCAGGCTTTGAAAGGATACAAAAACCCACCGACTTCCCCATTATTAAGTTTTTTGGAATCCCACTTAAGGTAGATATGACTCTCGTTGAAATTATCGTGGCTATCAATGAAAGTAAAACAACAATTAATGCCGTCAAAGATGATTTTACAAAAATGATCGAACGACTCGATAAGGTAAAAATTCCCCACCGCGTAAAAACCGTTGATAACGTCGTATACATAGTTGCCAGTGGGACCTTTGATTGGATCCGAGGAAATGAAAATAGTTTACATTTTCACAGCAAATATGGTAGTATACCTGGATGTTATCGATTTACAATAATACATCGCCACAAACTTGATTTGGGAGTCTCCCCGGCAATGTATATAAGCGGTGTTAACACAGTAACATATATAAACGATATGATACCAGCAGCACCCGACCGAATAAGACACCCTATTAGGATTGATATAACTACATCTGACGAGTCAGTGGTTATGGATTCGCTACCCTGGACGCTAGAATTTATATCCGGTATTCCCCCCACCGACCATAAATCCAAGTACACAATCGAATAATTGAAAACACTAGCGGGTTTAAAATAACAATGACATCGATGAAATCAATTGAACCGATAATAGTCCCAGAGGTATCACAATCGCTTCGATATCGATATGAAATCGTGAAAGAGTTTTCCGCGAACTTGAAATCACTTTCTGAGCGCTATCGTGAAAAAATGAAAAAATACCGACGCAGCGTAGCAATCATCGACATCACCGTGTACTCGGTGTCCGGTGTGATGGCCAGCGCCGGGGTTATTTTGTCGACGGTGACCATGATGGCTCCGATAGCAGTTCCAATCGCTATCTCCGAGGTAACAACAATTGCGTCAGTCGCCACCGCGATAACTAAAAAGTTATCATCGTGTTCTCAGAAAAAACTCAGTGATTATACAGCTCGGTACCGGGTGGTATTTGACGCATACTCGAAATTATCCGAGATGATCTCGCTGTCGATAGATTATTCGTTTATATCCGATGTTTAATTTTCCACGATGACCCAGTTGTATAACTCCGCGATGTTGAAATTGGAAATTGAAGACAGGGTTAACAATAATGTCACTCGAACTGCTTCAACGAATCGCGGAGAATACCACTCCGATAGGAACAAGCATGATATCAATAACATCAACAAACCCACAATTTAGTGTGAACTTCCCTTCTCCGATTCCAGTGCGCGAGATCGCGCTTGCAAAATTACGAGTATATCATAGCTGGCCTAATATCAGATCGGTTGCATTTGGCGGTCAGCAACCCAATAACGCACTGGTGTTCTCGTATAAGAATAAACCCGATGGTACTCCAGCGTGGGAAACTGTTTCGTTACCAACTGGGTCGTACCAAATTGAGCAAATCGATGCTGAAATTCAGCGTAGAATAAAATCAATCACTGGAAAAGAATCAAAAATAGCTATTAAACTTCATGAACCGACGCTCTCGTCGTCGATCGAAATAAGCACAGAGGGATACATTGTAGATATCTATAACAGCTCGTTAAGAACAGTGTTAGGATGGCCTGAAAAACCACCCGGAGCCACCACCGACTTAACCACAGACGTACAATCATGTCATGAAATCAATCCCATGTATCGAGATAATTTATCTGATATAAAAAATGGAAAAATCGCCGATAGATTTATATTTACCAACAAAAACACATTGCAATGGGATTTTATCATTAAAAGAACAGCCGACTCATCTGTTACTATTTCATTTACGCTAACTGACATCACTGGTTATTTTAATGAAATTAATCAATTACATAAAACACAACTAGAACATCTACGGCAAACAAAATCGCAAAAACACGTTGAAATATTAAATCAGCTTATATCTGACATGGAATATATCAATGAACTAATTATTCAAACAATAACCGATGACAACAGCGACAATAAACAACGATTCCTAACCGATTACAATATCACAGAAGCCAATCTGCGTAATTTCAAGTTTCCCGGATATAACGCTGAGGAACTAAAGGAATCTTTTAGGAATGTTATCAAGGTATTACAAACACTAGATTCAACTGTCCTCAAATATAATAATGATCCAGATGGTGGCTGTAGGCATATTGCCCCGCACAATGTGAATATTTCAACGGTGATTGCGCTCAATTTAACATGTGATGCAATTGAAGGAAGCTATCAAATTAATCTAGAGCAATCATATCAAGCACAGCAAGGATATATTCTTTTTTCGTTTGCACCAACAGCTCCTCCAGGATTCCTGATTATTGAAAACCCAATTAATCCTGTTTACATGCGATGCCATAATTATTCGCTAACGAGAATTAATTTCCGACTCACCGACCAGTCAAATAATTTGATTGATCTACAAGACGAGGTGTTAGCGATTAGTTTGTTTGTAAAGTCCTAAAGACTTGATCAAATATTCGGTTGAAATCGTAAAAACCCATAGCAGCAGGGGGGGGGGGGCGATGACATCACGACGAGACCGTATTTTGACTAAACGATGAAAACTGCCTTGGAGTATGATTTGCGAAAAACTTATGTTTCGAGCAAGTAATCCTTTTTTTTTGGTTGAAAAAGAAGGATTCGAATTAATTCTCTCGAGATGTTTGTTAGATTTAGAGCAAATGATGTCTCGGGCAAATGTCTGATTCGCCCACCCCCCTGCTGCTGATTATCATTATTACCTTTTCGCACGAGTGCTACTGTATGCTTCGCTCCATAGATAACGTTTCTAACATTTCTGCAGAATCCGAAAATATGATGCATTGGAATTGCGTATGAAAATTGTCGACGCCGTCCATCTAACGTTGCTACGCGTGTTGCAAACCCTAGATTGTAATTATTAATACTTTTTATAACATCATAGGTAGCAGCTGGTCTTACTTGGTGTTCAACATCGTCTGGTTGTGGATCAGACGCGGTATCTTGCGGTGTCCGTAATTTAATATAATGAATGTGTTCAGGGTGATCAGCAATATCTTTAGACAACATTATAGCCGGACCCGCTGTTCTTGTATAATCATCAGAATATCTTACCAACCCTATTATTGTTGTGGCAACATCAACCTCACGTTCTATATATTCAATCTCTTTTTCATCAATCAGATATCTTGCACTCTCAAATTGCGCCATGATACCATTATTAACATTAATTATTATTATCTGCATTATTAGCACCAACATTTGTTACGAGTTCTCCTTCTACTTCAATAAATGCTTCACAAGGCAAAAAATATCTACTTGTATCTTGGACTTGAAGTTCGATTCTTGCTCGAATATCCGGTTGTACTGCGTGATAGGAATAATATTGATAATCCTGTACAGAATCATCTTTGCATACTGGGGCGCCCATATCAAAGGCTGGGTCAGATGTCCGTTTGAACATTTTATTATATAATTTTTTATCTAAATCATGATTTTCGTCGTGGTTTTTGTTGTGGCTTCAAGCCTCTTCCCGCTATCATGTTTGCAATAGTATTTCTCTTTGCCTCATATGCATCATTGGCCAACGACGAAGTCGCCAACGATGCTAATTTCTAATCCACTGCTTTATTTATTATTTTGCTAACACTTGCAGACATCACTTCCGTAGATGGTAACGGCGATACCTTCAGTGGTTTCTTTTTTTGTCGAACTAACGACATTATTTTTTCCTTCGCGGCGGAAAACGCCTTCCCGGCAACATCTGCAACAGCGCTAATACCCTTATCACGAATAACATTAATAGCTTTCATTGATAATTGTTTTGCTAATGGCGCTACTGTTGGAGCCATTCTTGAAAATAACCCTGCAATGGTATTGCCGAGACCATCAACATAGTAAGCTTTGTAAACTGGCAATCGTGAGTTTACTGCATAGACCATAGTTGGATTATCGTGGTTGAAGTGTATGATCATCTTTATCTAATCGTAAAATTGTAAACGATTTTCACTGTAAACGATTTCCAATCCTACGGATTTTCAACGAAGTCATCAAATTAATCACTATAATAACCGTCCACTAGCTCGTCAACAAACTCTCGATATACACCAATATCCATGATGCCGCCTTGAAATAACCGCCTGCAGATATCAGCTGATTCATTAATTATTTCTGTTGAGTTATTTCCAGCTCGTTTACCTCCTACAAGAACCTCTAATCGTGCTATATTGCTGAGAATATTACCAGGACAATGAATTGGATCACTACCTGATACTCTTGGAATTCCACTCTGAGAAAATCCCTTCCCACTACTATAACTAGTTGGACCCTGTGCTAATCGTGCTATATTGCTGAGAATATTACCAGGACAATGAATTGGATCACTACCTGATACTCTTGGAATTCCACTCTGAGAAAATCCCTTCCCACTACTATAACTAGTTGGACCCTGTGCATCATCATAATCATCTTCATCTCGATCATATAGTGGTTGACCACTACTTATTTTTTTATTTTATTCAAATACGAATTATAATTATTATCATCTTTAGAGATTCTAATACCATCGTGTTTTGCCAAATATACCTTATCTTTCCAGGTGTCAAAGTCTTTTATGGATTTTTTTTAAAATCATCGTTTATATATTTACCCCTTGTCTTCTTTGGAAATGAATCAATAGCTAATTTAGCTAATTCATCATCCGTGTAATTTTTAAATTTATTTATCACTTCATCCGGAAATATCTCTTGAGGTGTTTATTCCCTCCTCGTTTTCGAATTTTT
Source organism: Unio pictorum (assembly GCA_030141615.1). Classification (NCBI taxonomy): domain Eukaryota; kingdom Metazoa; phylum Mollusca; class Bivalvia; order Unionida; family Unionidae; genus Unio; species Unio pictorum. The sequence continues at coordinate 2,368,749 of JARLTB010000098.1, forward strand.
TCCTTTTTTTCTTCAAGTTTTTCTCGTTGTTCTTGTTCAATATCTTCAAGTGGTCCAGGTGGTGGTGAGCTAATATCAATATCACATAATCGTTCAAATTCTTCTTTTTGTTTTGCAGCAGCCATTATATCACCCGGAAGTGTTTTAAAAGATGTCTTTGCTTGCTTGGATCGTTTTGCTATTTTTCAAGCACAGGAAGAAGAGGCTCTTATTTCCTTTTCCATTCCTCGGGGACAACTCCCATATCTCTGTTTCAGCGGCCAATTTTACATCTTTTGGTTGCTGTGGTTATTGGTTTAAATAAATCCTCGGTTCCTGTTGTAAATCAGTCTTAAGACGCTGTCTCGCCTGCAATTTCTCTCGAACTGAATCACGGATTGGGATAAATTTCTTAATTGCGGCAAACTGTTCGTGTGCTAATCTAGCCGTTATCGATTCATTTACCATTATTAATTAATGTACGATCTAAATGCGGTGATTTTATCACCAGTGACAAAGAAGTAACCAGTACCATAAACAATATATAATGAGAAAATCTCTAAATGAATCACTTAGAGAAAATCGACCATTTGACCCGACTGATAAAATCAGGATTTTTCTAGATTTTAGTCGTTTTTTGATGAATTTTGGTCGTTTTCTGGTTATTTTTGACCTGAAAATCATCAAATGATTTTTAATGAGAAAAATCTCTAAGTGATTCATTTAGAGAGCGTCAACCATTTGACATTATTTTTTTTAATTCCTTGATTTGTCAAGGGCAGAGAAAAATGACTATAAACACCAAAACAAATGTATAAATTGACCAAACAAATGACTAAAATGACCAAAAAATCACTAAAATGACCAAAAACGACCAAAAAATAAATATTGCATCAGTTAATAAAGAAAAAAATATACTTAGATTTGCTCACCCGCCCAACAGTTTACTTACGTGTAGTAACGATGTCACCCATTGATAGGAAATTACACTATCTTACCTGTCTTTAGGTGAATAAGTGCATAACTGTTTGCAAGTATACAATAGACAGGTATGAGTATTGTACATGTCGATCCATGGTTAGAATTTTTACAAGTGATTTATCACTGTTGAGGCTATCAGGGGAGAATTTTCGGTTTGGTGGATAATTATTTTTATATTTTTGATCTTTGAATTAACTGCGCGTTTGATTTCATATTGTTGCCCCATTTCTTTCCTGATATTTTCCACAACAGTAAGTAACGGGACAAACTTGTTTACGCCATTTTCATATATGAACGAATCATAAATCGCATGTTGGATCCGTTTAATGAAAGTGTATGACTTTGGCAATGTATACATATTTCTTTGGATATTATCTTCAATATCTTGAAAATCGGAAAGGATCCTATCACAATTTAATTTATCTGAGAATTGAACTCTTTGATTTTTCAAATTCGAAATCTCGGTTATGATCTCATTGATATTTTCAGAATTCATTTATATATAAAATATATATTTCTAATATGTGATATCATACAAAAAATTGGGGGTCAATTTTGACCCTTTTTTATTCACATCGGAGGAGCCAGGAGGATACATTTATAAGACAACACATCCCCGTAGGAACCACTCAGGTGTTATTCACATCTGAGCAGCCCAGAGGTACCACGAAACAGAATCTCCAAGAGGGGATCTAACTCGCCAAATAGCGGATTAGAACCCCAAGATGATATGTTTAGTGAATGGACGTCACATAATATATAACAATGGATTATAGAGGACAGCACAAGACAATACAACATATAACAATGGATTATAGAATGACAATGGTATGATATTTACAATAAATGATGTACAATGGATTGTACGGTATTTACAATGATTGATAGGATGATAATGGACGATAATGACGGGGGTCCTACGCTCAAACAGAAACCAATCATAACCTACAAAGACAACCTGGTTTAAATGTAAAAATTCACACCACGTGACAGTGTGACCTATGATTGGTTTCTGTTTCGGGTTTCGCTAAAGCCCCAATCATATAAAAGACGGTAAGGTATATATAGGTAACACAAATTGGTGAAAGCCAATAAAGAAGTGTGTTATTTGTATTCTTTTGTGTATTTAATAATGATTATTGAAAATATCTAAAACAGACCTAATACTAGCAAAAAACATCAAAAAAGAATACAATTGTTTGTAAATACTGCGTATTTGATTCGTTTCCTCACAAAACAGATAACTGATTATCTCCATTGATAATCATAGCAGTTAAGTCAACACGGTAATCGGAAAAAACCATTGAGATCTATAACTCTTTCATAAACCGTACACATGCCTCCACGAGTTATTGCCCTTAATGCTTTATACATATAGTACAAAATAGCATTCAGAGATATATAAATTTAATTCTTTGTCCAGTCCTTCTTTAAATCGCTGACCGATATACCCTTTCTGCTTGCAAATATCGAAATATTTTACGGCTTCAGTCATTGATTGGAATACTATTTCCTCGTTATTTTCAGTATTAAATGGTTTTATAGACCTCGCATTTTTCGGATGCTTTCCAGTACCTCCTCGTTTGGTATTTTCACTCACTCTGAGAAATAGCTTGAAGATTATCTAAAGAATTGTTCTTAGGATTGGAATCAATATGATTAATAACAAGACCATCTTCGAATGCAAATCGATGACAATAATATTTCTTATTTCCAACAATAAACATCAAATATCCCATACCATTGTCCCACCCTTCTGGTTTCTTCAGCCTGCGGTGTCTGACAATACCGTCACGAGACGCTTCATAATTGATAATCACGGGGTGTGGTTGAAATTCTTGGTTTATTAATATACTATAATATGGTTTGTTTAATTTATTATTTGGTTTAATTATTACTTGAAAATCTATTAATGTAGTCTTGAGGTCTTTTTATGATTTTGACAGGGACAGAGTCAGGGTCAGAGTCATTGATGAAGTGCTTGATGGAATCTTTGATTCTCTTATCATAATAGCGCATCAACTCTCTGTATCGCTTACCACCGCAATTGATACACAACTGCGATTTTCCTATCACACTTATCCCAAAAACTCCCACGACGAACGCTCTGTGAATGATATGCACAGAATTCATTTCTGCATGATTTGTTACATGCGGTTACTGATCCTATCTTCAACCATTTGCAATGATTCATTATATAATAATTTTTTTTAATTTAAATACTTGTTTTAATTATAATATGGAGTAGTTCGAGAGATTTACAAAAATTACTTCCTGGACAAACGCTAAATTCAATCTCGATAGAGTCTCCTCTGATACACCAAAGGGCCGAATAATTGATAGAAGCATGATAGGTAAAATCCGTGATTGTTTTAATTGAATTCAAGCGCGAAGGAGCATCTCACTGTTGGTGAACATTTCGAATTGATGGTAGTGTTGATGTTATCATGAACGACGAAAGAGAATCAGTGATAATCTCACATCTTGACCAGAAACAGATTTCTTTTAGAATGAAATTTATTATCCGCTCAGAAATGGGGAATTGGATTATACGTGACAAATTTGAACCCATCTTGAAAAAAAAGAGAACTGTCACTGTGAGTCAGGATTCGAAACCAAGAATTCTGAATGGAATTGACAAACTGTATTACGAGAGATCCTATCCTGTAACAGCAGTTGTTTATGGAATCTATCCGATAAATGATAAACCGAGTATTGAAAAACTAAAACCAATGAAATATTTGTCATTGAATTGTGTAGCAGAACGAATAATAGAACACTTCTCAAATGCGTTGCGTGGAAACAAATTGACGGATATAAGACGTGAAAAAATAAATAAATGGGAATTAACAGTTAGGAAGAACGGAGCTACAATTTAAGATATAACCAAATTAGTAACATCGTTAAGATTCCCAAAAACCGTAATGACGATAACAGGAGAGGTTTTACACGAATCAAAATATAAATCAAAAGGAGCTCCAATCAAAATTATTGACCATAATGAACACGCATGGACACCCTCAGTAACAATATTTCCGCGGGATAGAAATATAAAATATTACACGGGAAATTTATTTGATATTATTTATCAGTTAAGTAAAAGCGATCCTGTGTCAGTGTGGTTATTTCAGAATTTTGAAGACGAAGAGGGTAAACTCGATCAGTTTGTAAGCCCCAATGGCGAATTATACCGTACTGAAACCCTCCACAACGAGATGAAAAAACTAGCTAACAAACTGTTTTACAATTCCGTCGGTTGCAGCTGATTTTAAGAGAAAGAGAAATCTATGGAAACCAACATGCGCAGAATTTCTCTCAGATATCCAAGATAGTTGTGTTGATTATGACCATGGTGGATTATGGAACACAAAATACGACCCTGAAAGTATTTTTTCGGTTGATATGATTGCGTGTTATCCAGGGAGTTTTCTTGGGTACGGAGAGTGCTCTGAGTACTTTAGAGAATTTGGACATCCTACACATGAGATGAAATAGTTTTGCGATTAATGGACCACTGCCTGATTTTGATCTCACCAGATTCGCTCGTGTGGTATCATTTGAAACCGCTGAAGGATTTCATCGTTGCTGTTATGTTTAGTTTGGTAGACACATCTCTGAAAAACACTGGATGCCAAAAGTATTATTACTGTATATGATTGATTCTAAAATACTGATATCGCTGATTGTCAGTGAAGCAATTATATCATATCGGAAACAAACTGAGGTTTGGTTACAACAACCCGATAGTCTAGATAGTATAATAGGGAAAACAATTACCCCGATCTCGACGAAGAATATATAGTGAAATGGTCCAAAGAAATCTTTGAAGTTAAAAATAAACACGCAAAAGATCTCGTTAGAAGAATAATTGGTAAGTTGACACAGGGTGGAAAATACGACCATAAACGACATTCTTCGCGGTTGATTATAGATGATGCTGAATACGATTTTATAATCACAGATGCAACATCTATGGGCATATATGTAAGTGGATGGAACCAAATTGGGTACAATTTGTACTTACACAGATGGAGAAAATCCTCAATACACGTACTTAAGGTCGTCTATGCTTATACTTCTATTAACTTACTTTCGATGATAAATAGGGCAGTTAGAGTAGCCACTGATTCATTCTATATAGACGTAAAACACAGCGAAGCAGTGGCTGAATTCACAAATTCCGACGAGAGTTGGGAATCATGGAGAATTAAAAAGGAAATACCGTGTGATTATTCCAAATAAGCAGATGTTAAATTGAAACAATTACTTGAATAATAATCAGATATCTGAACTATCTAATGCACCGTCGATATCTGATCCAATATGCAGACATAAAACCAGTTATTTAAACGGCTGTGGTGGGTCAGGGAAGACTTGTGCGATTGAATTATTTCAAGTTAAATCAAGCTTTATTGTGCTAACACCGACCCATAAACTTGCAAGAGAGATGAAACAACGAGGAATTAATGCTTGCACTTATCAGAGTTTCTTTCGATGGAAAGGTGACGAATGGACTCCTGATCGAATGGATGAGAAATTTATTCCGGAAGTCGTGATTTGGGATTAGATATGTACAGTGTCGTTAGATGTATTACAAAAGTTTCTTGATTGGCTATTGCTAGCGAATACAAAATTGATAATATGTGGCAATCATGGTCAACCACCACCATTTGTAGGTTTATCCCCGCATAATTGGCTAAAGAATCTTGTAGACTATTATGAAGAAATTAATACTGATCACAGAGCACTTGATGAACAATTACGCGAGTTCAAGAAACTAATCAGATTACAACCGGATAGAATCCAATGTGAAATAGTGCGTGAAATAATTTCAAAAACTCCATTAAATGATTTCTTGGAAGCGTGGAGACCAAATGATTCGATAGTGGCAAGTAGAAAGATAGTCAGAGATACACTTCAGATGAAGTTATTTAGCATACATAAAGAAAAATTTGCAACACTTCCAGTGCCGCTGTCTTATAGACCCAAGGATAGACGAAAACAAAATATCGAAGTTGATATTACAGGATAAAGTGTAAAGCAGATTCTCGTGTTAAATAATATTGGGTTGGTTGATATCAACGTTGTCGAAGATGCATTGGGTGCTGATAAATCTCCATGGAAGCTAGGATACGCAGCGATGATACATTCTTCGCAGTAGTTGACTATATCCGATACAATTGTTTGGATCATAGATAATCTCATCGAGTGGTCGAATTTAGTTTATCTTGCAGAGTCCAGAGTACGAAGAATAAATCAACTTCGAAGAGTTGTTTTAGATTATAATGACACCAGCAACAATGATATTGTCATCGATGACATAATCAGAAATATACTCACTGGTTATAAAAAGAAGGAAAAAAATCATAGAATATTTTATATTGATGCTGAATTAATAATTACACTAAAACAACAACAGAAAAATCACTGCTCGTGTTATAATTGTATAATGTATGGCTGTTGGTCGGATAAAGATCCCGCCAATTTACCGTAGACAAAAAATAGCAGCATAGGTCATACTAGAGATAATGTGATGCTGACTTGTCTTGAGTGCAACAGACGAAGAGGTGCTAGTTAAGACCACGCGGCGGTAATTGAGTATCCTCGGGTATCATTTGTAATTGTTCACGAGTAAATCCTCGCTGAGGAGCAGTTGAATCCAATAGTTAGACTGGCGTTCCACCCGTAGAACGTGTTATGCTAGATATTTTATGTGCGGTGACATTCCAAATATGATCAGTAGATCTTTTTTTACCACCTTCAAGCTATCCTCGTTCATATAAATGCACAATAGTGACATTACCGAGTATTGGTCGTTTTGAAAAGTCATTTTGCGGTTTTAAGGGTATATATTTTTTTAATCGCGTTGTTAGGTTTCATGTTGATTGCTCGAGTAATCTCATTATTTAGCGCGTGAATTACACCTGTTAATGTCTTGACCCATTCACGGGTCAATCCTTCGCGTATTGATATCCAAATAACCGCTCAGCATGTGTCCGATTAAATCATTCAACAATTTCCTGATCGCGATGTAATGCAGTATGTTCTCGTCTGATGGTGACATTATGATGCTTCATTGTTGGTAACAATGCACCCTGAAATTCCTTGCCAGCATCAACCTGCAATAGATTTGGCCAATGCAGAGGACCCCTACGATAAATCCTGTCAAACGCAGAAGCAACTTCATTTGATGATTTTCTTTTTAGAGGCTCTGCTTGTGTGTATCTACTCCCAACATCAATTACGGTTAGCGCGTTCTTGTAAATATCATCATGCGGCAGAGATAATATATTAGCTTGATGAACCTCACTAGGGACTCTTGAATGATTTATCAGTGATATAATTCAATGCATGAATTAATTACACATCTGCGATATGTCTCTGTTGCAGATTGCTGATTTTATAAGCAACATCATGAGCATGACACGCCTTATCAATAGCGTTTATTGGGTTCTCACCGGGTTTGGGTTGGTTTTGATTATCGAGTCGAATATCGAATATTTACCCGGGTCTACAATAACTATACACTGGAAGGTGTTTTCATAGTGGATTTTTTTGCCCATGGTGTTCCGGGTAATTTTACTAACTTGGCTGCAATATCATCTACTCGTTTTCTTTTTAAATCCTTGATTTTATCAAGAGAAATTAATCTAAATTTGTTAGTACCACATTGTACACACTTACCAGCCAGTGCTGATGTGTTATTTTTAGTTGTAATCGTCGTTAAGTCATTTGAGCTAGTACGTTGTTTACATTTCACACAATATAGATCCATAATTTATTTATAATAACATGAATGTAATTGATTTTTTTCGGCGACAAAAACACGAGAGCCTGTTAAACATCATGCAGCGCTACCAAATTCTGTTCGTATGATTATAATCGGACCATCAGGAAGCGGCAAGACGCAGTTGTTACCGAATGTAATAACGAGATGGATGAAATGGGATAAGTATTATTTAGTAGCCCCTAGTATAGACGATCAGCAATTTTACGAGTTGCTGAAGGATTTTAACGAAAAAGCAAAATCGAAAATTGATGAGGATATTATTGAATTTATAACCGATATCGAGGAAACACCGAGTATTGATGATATTGATGGATTTATTAGCAATATAGTTGTATATGATGATGTCATGTTACAATGTTAGACAATCAAAAGAATCCCGCTAGGATATTTTCCAGAGGTAGGCATAAAAATACCGATGTGATATATGTCACTCAACGATACACACAAATACCAAACGTGATCAGAGTTAACTGCAATATTCTTGCTGGATTTAATGGAGTTGACACACATACGCTACGAAGTATTCACCAGACTTGGTGCAGTGGAGATATGGATTATAATCTCTTTTTAAATTTCGTTAGTCACGCTCAGTCAATTCCACATGGATTTGTAACGATAAATATGCACTACCCGAGATCAAGATATCGTATCGGACTTGATCAAATATTCGGTTGAAACAAATCGTCTCCTCAGCACTATTGGCGCCGGGTCTGTAACGTAAAGTCCTAAAGGATTTCTTTTTTCTTGTCAGCTTGAAATGGTTTCGGTTTGAAATATTTTCGGTTGAATTCCTTTAGAATTTTGTTTGAAATAGTTTCGGTATATCTGAAATAGTTTCGGTCTGTTCACGCTCTCTGCTGAAATCCTTTAGTAATTTGTTTCAATTAGTTTCGGTTTGCTTGAAATAGTTTCGGTCTGTCCATCCTCTCTGCAACTACACTGGAATTTCACTATCATGAATACGTTACACTCCTACACTAGAATTTTCACTATCATTAATAAGTTACTCCCACACTATAAAGTTCACTATCATGAATAAGGTACAATACAAATCTGGAATTTTCACTATCATGAATAAGTTACAATCCTATTTTCGAAGTTTCACTATCATGAATAATTTACACTTCTACATCAGAATTGTTTGCTATCATGAATAAGTTACTCCCAAAATATAATTTTTACTATGATAAGTTACACTCCTACACTAGAATTTCCACTATCATGAATAGGTTACACTTCATCACAAGAATTTTCACTTTTATGAATAAGTTACACTCCTATTTTAGCATTTACACTATTATGAATACGTTACACTTCCACATTAGAATTTTCACTATCATGAATAAGTTACTCCCACACTATAATTTTCACTATCATGAATAAGTTGCACTCCTATTCTAGAATTTTCACCATCATGAATAAGTTACACTTCTACATTAGAATTTTCACTATCATGAATAAATTACTCCCACATAATAATTTCCATTATCATGAATATGTTGCACTCCTATTCTAGAATTTTCACTCTCATGAATAAGTTACACTCCTACACTAGAATTTTCACTATCATGAATAGGTTACTCTTCAACACTAGAATTTTCACTATCAAGTCTAAGTTACACTCCTACACCAACATTTTCACTATCATGAATAGGTTACACTTCAAAAGAATAATTTTCACTATCATAAATAAGTTACACTCCTATTCTAGAATTTTCACTATCATGAATAAGTTACACTCCTACACTAGAATTTTCACTATCATGACTAAGTTACACTTCTACACTATAATTTTCACTAATATGAAGAAGTTCCACTGATATTTTTGAATTTTCACTATCATGCGTACGTTAGTCCTACGCTAGAGTTTTCACTATCATGAATAAGTTACTCCTACACAATAATTTTCACTATCATGAATAAGTTACACTCTTTTTCTGGAGTTTTCAATATAAAAAAAAGTTACACTCCTTCATTACAGTTTTTATTATCATGAATAAGTTACTCCTACACTATAAGTTTCACTATGATGAATAAGTTGCTCCTAGACTATAATTTTCACCATCTTGAATAAGTTACACTCCTATTCTACAATTTTTACTATTATGAATAAGTTGCACTTCTGCATTAGAATTTTCACTATCATGAATAAGTTACTCATACACTATAATTTCCAATATCATGAATAAGTTACACTACTTTTCTAAACTTTTCACTATCATGAATAAGGTACACTTCTACACTAGAATTGTCACTATCATGAATAAGTTACGCTCCTACACTAGAATGTTCACTATTACGAATAAGTTACACGCCTACACTAGAATTTTCACTATCATGAATAAGTTACTCCTACACGATAATTTTCTCTGTCATGAATAAGTTACATTCCTGTTCTAGAATATTCACTACAGTGATTAAGTTACACTCCTACACTAGAATTTTCACTATCATGAATAAGTTACACTCCTACATTAAACTTTTCACTATCATGAACACGTTTTACCTTTGCCCTTGATGTTTCACTATTTTGTCTAGATTTCCATATTTGCAGATGTGTTTTCCTTATCATAAGTACCTTCACTTTTTCACTAGTTTTCATACCATTAATACAATTTAATCTTCAGCACTAGATATGTTAATTTCATAAATAATTTCCTCTTTTGCACCAGATTTAATTGTAACGTTTGCATTTGCGTTTTGACTTTCATAAGTAGTTTCCACTTTTAATGTAGAGTTATCTCTTATATTTATAGTGGTTCACGTTTACACAAGAATTTTAACAATCATTATTAAGTTTTACTTTTACACTATACTTGTCACTATGATGATAAATGTCCATTTGTCCACTAGATGTTCACTAGCATAAGTAATTATACGATTTCAACTTTTACATTATATTTTTCACTATCATGTACTACTTTCTCATTTACACAAGAGTTTTAATCATTCTAAACACATTTCCACTTTTATACTGGAGTTTTCATTTTAGTGAGTATCATTCACTTTTGCACCAGACGTTCGCTATCATGAATAGATTTCCACTTTCCCACAAAAATCTACTATTATATGTCATTTGCACTTCTACACTAATATTTCACACTATATATTTTACTCTCATGGCCACGTTTCTACTTGGAAAGGGTGTTTATTATTACTTTTGCACTTGGATTTTCACTATCATGACTAGATGTATATTTTCCACTAGAGTTTTAGAGTACTTTCCACTTGAAATTAACTAGTAATTTACATTTGACATTATCTAGTAATTTCCACTTGACATTAACTAGTAATTTCCACTTGACATTAACTAGTAATTTCCACTTTATATTAACTAGTAATTTCCACTAGACATTAACTAGTAATTTCCACTTTACATTAACTAGTAATTTCCACTTAACATTAACTAGTAATTTCAACATTTTCAGTAATTTCTTTGTTAACATTTGAATTTTTACTGTCAGGAATAGATTTTCACTTTTAAATTAGAAATTTCATTCTCATGCATAGCTTTCGTAAATTACATTTTCATTGTCATGCGTAGCTTTTTACTTTTACACTGGATGTTATACATCAAGATTAATTTCAACTTATAGACTAATTATTTTATTTGTGGATTGAAAAGATTGAATGTGACAATTATTTCTCTGTCTTTAGTCATACCATCTATTTCCACCATCAATGATTCTGACCTATGGTCATCAAGAGTCTATTCCAACCAGCATATTGAACGTTTCAGTAACTGAATCTTAAATGACAACAATACGGGATGGAAGACAGAATCCATAAAGACAGATGTCTACTCATTTAACAGCAACGTCTCATCACATATATTTTGCGAATACAAACATAAAAAAGAGGACCCGGGTCTACATGTGAAGCAAATAATTGAATCATTGCTGCAAAACAGGTTAACTTGACCCAAAATTGAGCATAATGTCTTAAAGTCATAATGATGTAATTTAAATATGAAAATTACACATAGTAGCGTATGAAATATGAACAAATATAAAATATACATTAACAAAAACATCACCACCCAAGTTTATGATTGTCAAGATCAAAGAGAGCAGATGTAGATGTTGCACAATTTGTTGAAATGGCTAAATGATGATTGTTCCCAAAAATGAACAACATCCACGAAGGAAGTTACATAATATGGGCAAATATAAATCTTTAGCCAAAACATTAAGAATGATCTATCGACGACGATTACGCCTCTAAAAATAGTAATGTGTCTTGCCTCCAAAAATAAAATGTAGTTTAGTAAATGTTTTGGCAAAGCTTTTGAAATATTCTTTCGTGGTTATATCTACGTTTAAAAACACTTCTCTGAATAAATGACTAACTGTCAGCCTGACAAGACATACTTTTTTTTTTTTACAAATGTTCTGAAACGTTATGACAGGAATACAATGCAACAAGAAAATCTTATTTCTTAAAGAAATCGAATGTAGAACTGTGTATTCCACTCTGGCAAAAAAGAGAAGAAAATGTATTTGCTAAATATCTAGATCTATTTAATAATCTATCATAGTGACAAGTATACTCCAGCAAAAAAGTGTATGAGTAACTTATTCATGATAGTGAAAATTCTAATGCAGAAGTGCAACTTATTTATAATAGTAAAAATTGTAGAATAGGAGTGTAACTTATTCAAGAGAGATAGAAAGGGTTAATACAATAATAAATAATACTCAGAATGCCTACGTCGCTAATAGTTTCTTTGGGGTCCCGGATACATCTACAACGACTCTCAAAGATATTAATATGTTTATGGTGAGACAAACAACACTTAATACCATCGTGGATAATTTTTTGGGGAGAACACCTATGTCTGGAACCACATCTCTGACAGGCCCGACCCTCGCTGAAATTAAAAGCACTATTGACGAACGAAAACCCACCAGCGAAATTGTTAATAAGTTCTTTGAGAGCAGTAAACCCCAGGATATCACGACAAAACTTTCTGACATCGACCAGCATATTAACAACCAAGCACGGCTTTTAATCAACGACCTTCTGATTTAATTCTTTTTTAGCGAGAGGGATGGGAGGATGATGGTTTCTACCGAAATCAAAGCAAATTATCTCGATATTAACAGGGATATTTTTAGACTAAAAGAAGATTTTAAAAAGGTAAAGATTCCGCATCCAGACATAGGCGTTAAAAATATCGTGTATACGGTCGATCATGGAACCATGGATTGGACAAGAGACGTTTATACTACATTATCCATCATTCTCTGGGGGGTCGAAGCGAGGGGGGGGGGGGGGCGATGGCTACAGGCCAAAGTGGATCGATAGTATCTACAGGCTAACGTGGATCTCTATCGATCAATTTAATATAATCGCGGACGGTAAAACCTACTCTGGTGGCACCGCGACGTTAATTATGAAGGGTCGCAAACAAAATTTTAATGTCGTCGCGGTTGATAAACCCACCATTAGATCAAAAATAACTTGTTTAGAATTTTTAGATGATTTGTCCGGCTGAAGCTACCATACCTACGACATCCCAACCCATCTACCCGCCTAACACCCGCCCTGGACCCCTTAACGATGGCGAATAATTGAAAACACTAGCGGGTTTAAAATAGTAATGACATCGATGAAATCAATTGAACCGATAATAGTCCCAGAGGTATCACAATCGCATCGATATCGATATGATACCGTGAAAGAATTTTCCGCGAGCTTGAAATCACTTTCTAAGCGTTATCGTGAAAAATTGAAAAAATACCGACTCAGCGTTGCAATAATCGACATCACCGTGTATTCGGTGTCCGGTGTGATGGCCAGCGCCGGGGTTATTTTGTCGACGGTGACCATGATGGCTCCGATTGCAGTTCCAATCGCTATCTCCGCGGCAACAACAATCGCGGCAGTCGCCACCGCGATAACTAAAACGTTATCATCGTGTTCTCAGAAAAAAACTCAGCGATTATACTGCTAGGTACCGGGTGGTATTTGACGCTTACTCGAAATTATCCGAGTTGATCTCGCTGTCGATAGATAATTCGTTCATATCCGATGTTGAATTTTCCACGTTGACCCAGTTGTATCACTCCGCGATGTTGAAATTAGAAATTGAAGACAACGTTAACAATAATGTCACTCGAACTGCTTCAACGAATCGCGGAGAATACCACTCCGATACGAACAAGCATGATATCAATAACATCAAAAAACCCTGAATTTAGTGTGAACTTCCCTTCTCCGATTCCAGTGCGTGAGATCGCTCTGGCAAAATTACGAGTATATCATAGCTGGCCTAATATCAGATCGGTTGCATTTGGCGGTCAGCAACCCAATAACGCACTGGTGTTCTCGTATAAGAATAAACCCGATGGTACTCCAGCGTGGGAAACTGTTTCGTTACCAACTGGGTCGTACCAAACTGAGCAAATCGATGCTGCAATTCAGCGTAGAATAAAATCAATCACAGGAAAAGAATCAAAAATAGCTATTAAACTTCATGAACCAACGCTCTCGTCGTCGATCGAAATAAGCACAGAGGGATACATTGTAGATATCTATAACAGCTCGTTAAGAACAGTGTTAGGATGGCCTGAAAGACCACGGGCGTACAATCATATCATGAAATAAATCCCAGATATCGAGATAGTTTATCTGATATAAAAATGGTAAAAATCGCCGATAGATTTATATTTACCAAAAAAAAAAACACGTTGCAATGGGATTTTATCATTCAAAGAACAGCTGACTCATCTGTTACTATCTCATTTACGCTAACCGACATCACTGGTTATTTTAATGAAATTAATCAATTACATGAAACACAACTAGAACAACTACGGCAAGCAAAATCGCGAAAACACGTTGAAATATTAAATCAGCTTGTATCTGACATGGAATATATCAATGAACTAATTATTCAAACAATAACCAATGACAACAGCGACAATAAACAACGATTCCTAACCGGTTACAATATCACAGAAGCCGATCTGCGTAATTTCAAGTTCCCATTATACAACGCGGAGGAACTAAAAGAATCTGTTAGGAATGTTATCAAGGTATTACAAGTACAAGATTCAACTATCCTCAAGTATAATAATGACCCAGATGGCGGCGGTAGGCATATTGCCCCGCACAATGTAAATATTTCAGTGGTGATTGCGCTCAATTTAGTATGTGATGCTATCGAAGGAAGCTATCAAATAAATCTCGAGCAATCAAATCAAGCTCAGCAGGGAAATATTCTTTATTCGTTTGCACCAACAGCTCCTCCAGGATTCCTAATTATTGAAAACCCAATTAATCCTGTCTACATGCGATGCCATAATAATTCGCTAACGAGAATTAATTTCCGACTCACCGACCAGTCAAATAATTTGATTGATCTACAAGATGAGGTGTTAGCGATTAGTTTGTTTGTGAAATCATAAATGATTTTCGTCATCGAACACGATATCGTATCGGACTTGATTAAATATTTGGTTGTAATCGTAAAATCCCATAGCAGCAGGGGGGGGGGGGCGATGCCAACCCGTTGCGACGTTTTATGGTTTAGCAACGAAAACGCGAATAGAGTATCGCCGCGAACTCATGTTTTGAGCAAGAAATCGTTAAGTCTCCGTTTGCCAAATGGAGACTTTCTTTTTTTGGGGTTAAAATATAAGATTTCGTAGGAAGGCTCTATTTTCCGTTTTGAGGGCTTAAAGTGATTTTGTCGGAAAAAGTTGTAGGGTTCGCTCCCCCTGCTGCTAGAGGTGTTCATATTCATGAGACGTTGAAATGTACTTTCTTTATATTGGTAGAGTCCATCTGGAGTCACAAATGCCGAGATTTTCTTTGTTATTTCCGTTAGTGGAATCTGCCAAAATCCCTTCAGAAGGTCAAATTTGGTGACATACTTGGCATTTCCGATTTTATCAATACAATCGTCAATTCTTGATAATGGGAATGAATCTGTTTTGTCACACTGTTCACCTTCCTATAATCAGTGCACATACGGAAAGTTTTATCTGGTTTTGGAACACGTATGCATGGTGAACTCCAATCACTTTTACTGAGCTCAATAAAATCATTTTCCAGCAAATATTGAATTTCTTTTTTTAAGTATTCCTGTTTGAGTGGATGCTTCCTGTACGGATATTGTTTGACAGGTTTGGAATTTTCAATTTCAACGTCATGAAAAAATTTTGTTTGTCCTTGTAGGAATATTTGGAAATAAATGCGCACTTTCAAATAATAACTGTTTCAGTTCATTTATTTCTTTTACTTGCAAATGTTAAAGTTTCTGGTCTAGATTTTTCATAATTTCTAAATTACAAAGATTCGTCATTTCAATATCAGTCTTCATTTCAATATCAGTAGAATCTGATGATATTCCTTCACTGAGTGGGACAGGTACAACAAAATTAATTACATGTTTAACATGGCTATCTCTTTCAATATACTGGTACTCCTATAATTTACTTAGATCCCAGGAGCGCTAATACTATAATTTAACTAATTCATTTTCTTCTTAACTTTGTAAGGGCCGTAATATCTAATCTGAAGAAAAGTATGAAGAAAGAACAAGAGTGACACAACTCAATTATCAGACTCAAAAGATCTCTCCATTGTAGTTCTTTCAAAAATAGTTTAATTTTTAAGTTGAATTGCTGAATACCCAATTCATACATAACTTGCTGGAACATTCCAGATGAAGTTTGAACCTTGATCAGACTGAATAGTTTTGGGAAGGCCATACTGAGTAAAAAACTTTATCAAAGCTTTTACCATTGTTTTATATTTTATATTCCTTAACGGAATTGCTTCTGGAAACCGTGTTGACGCACACATAATGGTCAACAGGTATTGTTTACTTGACTTGGTCTTGGGTAAGGGACCTACACAATATACCATAATTCTACTAAATGGTTCGTCAAAGGCAGGAATAGGTTGCAGATGAACACTAGGTATCTTCTGATTGGGTTTTCCTACCATTTGACAAGTATGAAAAGATCTACAGTACTTGGTAACATCACTTTTTATTTTTGGCCAATAGAAGTGAGTCAAGATCTTCTGATAAGTTGTATTAATCCCTAAATGACCAGCCAAAGGAGTTTCATGGGCCAGATTAAGTATTTCCTGTCTGTAAGGTTTTGGAACTACTATTTGATAGTTCACCGACCACTCATCACCAGCAGGTACCTCGGGAGGTCTAAATTTTCTCATAAGAATTCCATTTTTAATGAAATAACAGACAGGAACTTAAGTGGCTTCAGTCTCGCTTATGGCCTTTTGGAACAAACAGGAGATCTCAGGATCTTTTTCCTGTTCGTCGACAAGTGACTGTCGTTTATCACCCTGATTAGAATAAAAAGAATGAGTTGTTAAAAGAGGATCACTGTGATCATTACCTTCTGATTGATCCAAACAAGGAGTAAAAGTGACCTCATCAAAAGCCTGACCTATACACGTGTCAGCTAAAGGAATACTGGCTTCATCAACATCATTCTCAAGAGCTTTCTTTGCCATAGCTCTGGTAACTACACAAGCTTGAAATATATTAGGAAATTCTTTTTCAATTGGATCAAATTCTGATCCAAATTGGGCTTGTCAGTTACAAGTGGATTAACCACAACCTTGTCTCTAGCTAAGTCGTTGCCTGGCAATAAATGAATGCCCTCTACGGGTAAAACCGAGACTGTTCCGATTGTCACAGCTCCTGACACTAAGTCTGATGACAAATTTACACAATGGAGAGGAACATTAACAAAGCCGCACTCTACTCTCTGAATAAGAACACTTTCATTAGAAGAAGACCTCTCAGAAAAAAGGCAAAGTACCTGATAATAAAAGTCTCTGAGAAGCTCCCGTGTCCCTTAAAGTTTTAATAGGGGTGGGATTGGCTGAATCACCCAAGAGTGATATAGAACCTTTTGATATGAATGGTTCATAATTCTCCATAATACAATCAGACTGGGATTTATTAGACCCATCAAATGTATTGCTTTCAATACATGACCGTGACCTTGACCTCTTAGAAATAAGAGCATTTGGAACAGGTCTGTCTTGATTCTGATGCATATTTTTAAATTTGTAGCAATCAGAAAAAAAGTGTCCTTTTTACTTGCAATAGGTACACGTCGGAAGAGACAAGGATATAGAATCAAACTTCTCTGAAGTTTGATTTTTGAAAGTTGTGCTAGTTTGAGTTTTAAAAGGGCATGAATTAGGCGGAAATACTTTTCTGCCAGAAGACTGTTGAGTAGAAGTCTTGTTAACAAATTAACTTTATGTGTCAAAGAATATTCGTCAGCAGCTCGAGCAGCATTGTCCAAGGTTTCAATCTTATGCTCATCAAGATAAGTCTTAACATCACTACGGACATAGTTTTTGAACTCTTCAGTTAATAACATTTGCTTGAGATTTTGATACTCTTGTTCGACTTTCTTGGCTAAGCACCATCTATCAAACAACTGCTCTTTTTCTCTAGCAAATTCGACATTAGTTTGTCCAGCTTCTTTTCTGTAATTTCTGAATTTTTGCCGATAAGCTTCAGGGACTAACTCATAACCCCTTAGAATGCATTCTTTAACCACACCATAGTCACCACTTTGGTGAACAGACAGTGAAGTGTAAATGTCACTAGCCCTACCAGTGAGTACGCATTGCAATAACTGAGTCCAATGCTCCCTTGGCCACTTTAAATTTTCTGCAACTTTTTCAAAACGAATGAAGTATTTGTCTAGTTCTTTTTCTCTGAAAGGGGGCACTAATCTAATATTCCTTCTTTCTCCTCTTTATCATATGTCTTTCTTTCTCCCCTTCCTGTCTCTCTCTCTCCTCTTTTTCATGTTGTAATTGTCTTTCTTTCTCCCTTTCCTGAAATTCCAGCTTCTTCAACTCTAATTCCAACTTGAATTTTAATTCTAATTTCTTTAGTTTAATGTCAGAGTCTGATGCAGACTTACTGACCGAGATCAAAGCATTTTGTTCCAAAACATCCTTTTCTACCAAATATTGGCCAAAATTTGTTTGATATCTTGTTTCGTTAAAGAAGCCTTGACTTCAGAAAGATCATATTTTCTGGCAAGTTGAATCAACTCATCTTTTTTGAAAAGATCTAATTGCTCCTGGGTAGGATTATAAAGAAATATTTCTACTTTAGATGTCATTTTAATACAAGCCTGTCAGTCTCACTAAAGATTAAAAATTTTCAACAACTAGGGGAATTCAAATTTAAAACAAAAGTTTTCTGAGAAAAATTCTAGCCAAATTCCAATTGATCTCAAATTCCTAACGATAGCTCCAAATTTCTATGTTACTTGCTTAGGCTTGAATAAGCAGCAACATAGAAAGAGGTGAAAATAACAAGCTTGTAAAATTTAACAAACAATTTATTAAGTACAAATATTTTCATAAAAGAAAATAAATAAACTTACGGATTTAGAGAAGCAAGTCCAAAAATTAATCCAAAAAGAATATTCACAATATAATCCACTACTGGATTTGCAAGAGTCCTGATAAATAAATGTCCTAATAGTTCCCGGTTCGAATCTTGACGATGTAATCCAATATGGACGACGATGTCACGTGATGAAGTCAGTTTTAGTTTTATAATAATCAAAATGAGCACAGGTAATTTCTAGATAAATAACACAATAAATTCCTCTTGATTCCAAACGATTATAAATAATGTACACTTAAACAATAACACACACATGTTTGTATTCCAAAGCCCAGACTGAGTACTGAACTGTTCTATCCCAAACAATAATTTAAATACCTATTTTTACCGTAAACAAGGGGTCACGTGATACTCTATAAGCTATCAGAACAAACCTACGTTCACGAATTCACGTAACCAGCACGACCCAGAAAGATGTACATGAAATCAACCAATCATTTTTAAAATAAAGCTCTAATGTTCTTGGAATCAACCAATCATTTTAGAAGCTTGTTTAAACTCTGAAGCAAGGTCAGAAAATAAGGTTAACACCTGGTGTTTACTATGTAAAAGTACAGGTCACCCCCCCCCCTTTAATGAACGAATCTTAAAACTTAAAATTTCAAATTTTAATCTAACAAACAGACAACAAAAATAAATATAAATGACTTATATCAAATATACGTACCAATAGGCTCTGTGCGATACTATAAGAGCATATTGTCACGAACCCATAGTTATATGATCACGATGCCAGAACGAAGTGAAAATGGCTTAACCGATTTTTGAAAAGTGGCTCCAGGTGCTTTCCATGCAAATATGCATACCTTTAATTAGTGCATTAGTATACATTTCAGACATCATATTCTAAGTTGCTCTTACTTTTTATATTAATTTAGAAAACGAAATCGTTTAAAGTTTTTATTCATATAATTTTGTTATAGAATATAACTGCTATAAACGTTTGAAAAATAGCTGTCAAAATGTCTTTTAAAGAAACAATCGCTATCAAATTTATTATATATACTGATATGGTGATCATGGTATTAGTAGGTGATAACTATGAAACTATTACCGTCTAACCAATAATCACGAAATAGATAGTATTGTTTGTTCTATATTGTTGAGTACCGCAGTTGTAGTGGTCTACAAATAAAATTCAATACAATCGGTAACGTAGTGATTACCTAAACGAGCCTTACTCAAATATCAAACGTGCAGGGGTTCTCGTGTCACTTCCTTCTTTTAGTTTGCACCTTTTTGTTTTATCAATATAAATTGAGTTTTAGATGTGAATATTTTACGTATCCTTTCACCAATAGTACGAGCTTTTCGTGCATAGGCACGGTTGAAGAGAGAAGCAGACAAATAAATTGATAACCTCGACAAAATGAAAATCTTCAGGTACCCTATACATTTAAGAATTACAATGGTAGAACCTACCCTCGTGGTTTATAAATATTACTGACCCAGTAAACACGGAAAAATGCTGCAGAATAATTACATAAATTTAAAAAAAAATGAAGTTTTCAATTACGTTAGTACTTCTTTGGATGAAGCATTTTGATTTTAGAACACTGAATATGCTTATAATTATGTAGACATAGAACATTACACATTAATGTGTTGTCTTGTGGAACCATTAAATACATATTTTGTCAAGAACGTTTTCCAAATAGAAACAAAACCATTCGTATTTGTATATGCAGAAAAGAAGATTACACGTTAACATGATTTTACTCCAAGAACCATTAAATACATATATTTTCAAGAAAATGTTTAAAAAATAAATGAAACAAAAATATGCACAATGCATCAAACATATGATAGAAAAATATAACAAGAAAAAGAGAAATTAAATACATTGCTAAATAAAAAAGAAAACACCGACACCATGTAATGTGGGCAAATATATTATATTCTATGATATCATATATGAAGAAAATTATCAATATTAAAACGGAGTGGAAGAAGCACAATATAAAAGTATTCGCAACATCAAGACATCTATCATGTGTTCATAGATTTCAAAAAGGCTTTTGACAGAGTGTGGCACGAGGTATTGTAGGCCACAATGAAGAAGTTCAACATGGGTCAAACGGTGACCAATACCACCAATCAGCTGTACGCCAATGCTACCATTGCAGTAATTGCTCAAGGTTCCGTGGGGTCTGGTTCAAGACAACAGTTGGAGTACCTCAAGGCTGTCTCCTATCACCCACGCTTTTCGCCATCTACTTATAGCGCACAATTAGCGAAGCCTTGGAAAACCACTGTGGGACAGTCGTCATTGGAGGGTATAACATCACCATCCTCCGCTTTGCAGACAACATTGATTGGCTTGCAGGCAGCGAAGATGAGCTTGCCACCTTAGTGAAGAACATGGATCAATTATCTTCCAGATTTAACATGGAGATAAGCGCCGAGAAGACAAAGCTGATGACAAAGACAAATAGTGGCAAACAAATCTCAGCCAAGATTAAAGTCAGAGAACAGGAACTGGAAACAGTGGGCCAGTTCAAATATCTTGGTTCCATAATCATCCAAGATGGATCAAGAGCATATTTTTTGTCAAGTGCAGCATAAACAGCAGCAGCTATGTCATAGCTAAGAACCATCTGGAGAGACAAGACTATCTGTCTGAAAACTTAAATCAGACTATTGAGAGCAATAGTCATCTCAATATTTCTGTATTCATGTGAGGCCTGGACAATGACAGCAGAATTACAGCGAAGAATCCGGGTACTTGACATGAGATGCTATAGAACCATCCTTAGCATGTCTTACATGGACCACATTATACATGAAGAAGTGCATAACACATCAGGCAAAAAGTAGACCATTAAAGAAACCTCCTCACCACTGCCAACATGAAAAAGCTGAAATGGTTTGGCAATGTCAATAGAGCCAACAGTATATCCACAATAGTACTGCAGGGCAGCGTCCAGTGTGGCAGAAGGAGAGGTAGTCAGAGAAAAAAGTAGACTGATAACATCACAGAATGGACCAGGAAAAGCTTTGCGGAGACACAAGCATTGTCACATGATTGAGACAAGTGGATTGAATGATGATGATGATGATGATGATGATGATGATGATGATGATAATGATGATGATTCACAGAAGGAAATCTTCAAAACGATTACAATCTTCACAAATGCCTTTCTATCATGTGCAAAATAAATTTTAGAAAACGTATCGTTTCCTTCGTAAAATAGATTTAGAAAATGTTCTTTCAAATGTATCTACAAGTCTTTTCTTTATTTGTGATATATAAATTTTGTTTATTAATCCACCATTAATGTTTAGCTGAAAGACATAATAAAGAAAGTTATCATTTATATTAAATTTATCTTGGTAATGGTCAATCAAGCACCTAATGATTCTTTCTTATTTCTGTAACTAACATTATTAGATATATTCGCAACATTTGTAGATGCATATACACTACGTTATTATTTAGTAAGCAAAAATAAATGATATATGTAGGTATGTATATATATATATATATATATATATATATATATATATATATATATATATATATATAGGGGATAAAAAAACATGTGTGTGTTTACTAAGAGGCTAAGTGCATTTCGAAATCATTCTCCTGTGTACAGAGATGTAGGACCCTGTGGATTATCTTTTCATAATTTTATAAATTTCACGCTCTGAAAACAAAATCTATTTCGTACCAAACATGATCTGTAGAATATGATCTACAGCTAGACTATAAAGTCTAAATGTTTAGCACATTGATTGTCGTGAACATTCATTCACCTTAATCCTAGAAAAGACTGTTCCAACTACCGTTCTTCAGGTCTTTGCTTTCGTGGCCTTGCTCATACTAAAAGTCATTTCTATAATTATAGTAGAATTACTATAATATAAATTACTATAATATATATATGATGTATTTTATATAAGCTTAACAACTTTGGTTCATGTAGCACACGGTACTTTAAATGTGCAACACGACGGTATTTCATCAACCCCATTTATCCGTCCTGAAATATGTTAGTAATCTCGTTACAAGGGACTACACTCGGGTGGTGAATATATAAGACAGAATTCTAATTCAAATTCGGCTAACATTCCCGATGTATTTATTCACTTATGCATGGACGAAATCCGTGATATTAACCATTATAGTAAGTCATGTTCTTTCTTTATATATATGGTTATATATTCTCATGATAAATGTCCAACTGAAGACCTAATATTTTACAAATGTTCTTAAACGTGTTACATGTTATGACAGGAATACAATGCAACAGGAAAATCTCATTTCTTAAGGAATCAAATTTAGAACTGTACATTCCACTGTGACAGGAAAGAGAAGAAAATTTATTTGCTAAATATCTAGATCTATTTAAAAATCTATCATAGTGACAAGTATACTCCAGCAAAATAGACCCAGTCCGCTTAAATAAAATGTTTATTTTATTTCTTGTTTAGTAGAAAGAAAGGTATATTTATCAAAACAACATCACTTTTTCTCCAAAGGATATAGAATGAAATATGCCTTCAGGATTTTAGTTCCAATTTTCTTTGTCTAAAATTTAATGACAAGACGATGATCAAGACTAACTTTTTATGCAAAATATTTAAACTTTAAGAACATTAACAAATAAGATCATTTTCCCACTTTAATTATCAAAACTGCTCGTAAAACGGAATACAAACGTGAACTGGTTATACTCTGTTACAAACTTTCAATTCCTAATTTATAACTCACTAACAAATTTTGCAATAGGTGATCTATCATTCTTAATATACACATAAATGTAACACACTTTGTAATTGGTTCAACGTCACGAATTACGGGCATTATTCCGGAAAATATCGGACACGTTTGTGCCAAAATAACGTTGCAATTCGAACGTGTCGTAATGCCAGAGAGAAGTACATCTTCTGCAGTTTTTCGACAAGATTGTAATTCGTTTTTCTTACCAACTGGTATATCAGTCTATTGTGTTGAGATTTGCTGGTAGTACTATTTTCTTTTCTGCACATAAAAATTAACTTCATGAGGTCATCAAACGCGTTACTGTAATCTGCTAATTTAAAAACGTCAGTACTCATTTGATCATAAAAGCTCAGATAAGACGAAACCCTGTGGTATACAAATTATGTATAGTCATTAACGACACGGAGCTTGCTATTTACGTTAGTTAGAAATAGCTCACCTATTCATTCCTAATTTAATGTATTGTCTTAGACCACCTGTTTCAATTGCAAAGTCATATATAAAATAAATACAATAGCCAAATGTTTTCTTTTGATTGGGTTAAAACAATGTCGACAGCCGATAGTCGACAGGAATTTTAACATACAATACATGTTAAGAGCTTGAATACTAACTAAAAAGGATAACGTTTCTGGTGTCTAATTTTATAATAACTAATATTGAAATCTGTGTCCTTAACCGTTTGTAGTCTGGCGACTACGTATCGTTTGATTAAACAATGGCGTATGCTTACAACAAAGACCACATGTATGTCTACAGTGATTTTGGAATACGTTGTTGTTGCAGTTATGCTTTGATGATAAAAGTTCTTCAAAACGAGAAGTATCTTCGCGACAGTTGTAAAACGTGTCATCAGTACAGTGCAAAGGCCTGTGTATTGTAAAACGTGGAAGGGCGAGCGTGGTCAGATAATGATGAGCCTCCGTCGTTATCTTCTCCGTCGTTGTTGTTATAACTTCAATTTCAGTGTTTGAACGGATTTCTTGTTTTTCTCCATTGTTAGAGTATCAACATATATCGTATGCATATATATTACTGATGACATTGAATGAATATTTTTTTACGATTTGCAGAAAATATCATCATACCTATAAATGATTTTGGAGCCGACGTGCATACACATGTATTATGTCTGCATACAGGTAGCATGCATCTAATATATGAATTCTTACATAGTTGCATACATATAAGAAAGTGAAAATTACAGGCACACGTCTACTTAAGTCATATTTTAAAAATTATTTTCTTTAACATCTTCTTACTGCTGTTTTTATTACTGTTGCTGCTATTATTATTCCCACTGAAATAAAATGAATTACCACTGTTAATTGTACAAACTAAATCTTAGAAACTTGAAAAAGTATTATGGTATTTCCACAGAAAACTGTTTAACACGTACATGAGATTTTACTCCATCATATCAACTCCTTATGTTATATCACTCACAAAATCGATCTGCTGCTAAATATATGTATATATATATATATATATATATATATATATATATATATATATATATATATATATATATATATATATATATATATATATATATATATGTGTGTCTGCTTCTGAAACAAGTTAAAATATGCATGAATCTTACCTAAATTGGGGAAAATATGGTATTACTTTGACAGAATTGAAACTAGTTCAAATTAAACAGTCGAATATTTTACTCATGATGGAAACCGCTCCTATGGCCTAGTGGTTAGAGCGGCCGCCGTGAAAGTTGGAGGTCATGGGTTCGATTCCCGGCCGAGTCATACGAAATCTTACAAAAATGGTACTAACAGCTGCCTCGCCTGGTGCTCAGCATTAACAGGTTAGTGTTATGATTGGTTAGCCTGGTGTCTCAATAATGTGACTGGGTGGGACATCATACTACATGTCGACGGTATGATGCCCAAGTGCTAGACATCACTATAAACTGCCTAAATGCAGTCATCGTAGCGATATGACTAACAAAATTGTTAAAGCAACGTGAAAAATCCTAATGAAAGAAACAAACAACTATACACGTGATGGAATATAAATTTGTGATAGCTTGAACATGGTTCATAATGTTGTTTCTTGAAAAAGTCTTGAAGGTATTCCGGTTATAGAAGTTCATACGAAAACTGCGTTAATGATGTTTTCTAGCTTCTATTGTTACGACTCATGAATAATATCTTGGGACCCCAATATCAAATTACCCATAACATCATCAGCACAACTGATCATGCTGTATTTAAATATTTGCACATAGTTATGCTCAGCAGCCATTTTAATGTACGATTTTAAATATCAATTAACAATGAAACGTTAATACAATTCCAAATTCGTCATTTGAATTTTCAGTACATTAACAAATGACTAAGGATAGCACATACAGTTTTACCGATATTGTTTGAAAATTACGATTGAGTACAACACTGAACACCAACATATATCATATATTTTAATCTGTTCTCCAGTTAAAGGCTTTACTACATAAATCATAATATATCAAATGAAGAAAACAGCAGAATCAGCACAAATAACCACACGACAATAAGCTTTGTCTTTGCAGTTGAAAAAGCCATTGAAGTTTGGGTTAGGTTCTACGTTAGCAATACATATTGTATAAGGTTTCAATTTCGTTCTTTCAGATTTGTTTAGCCAATATACTTTAAGCTCGTAACATTTATACACAATACATATATTTTCCTGCTAGGTAATTGCGTATGACATGATTCATACAGTATGTTCTAAAAGTTTGATTTAAACAGCATGCACTAGAATTTTGATTCAAGCAGTATGTAATAGAAGTTTGCGCGATCTAAGGGAGTTGGTCTCGAACAAATACAGAATGTAGTGAAAATAAATACTGAGTTGCTGTGGTGGCCTCTCCTCGTATCAGCGACTGATATACCTTTACTTACTGTCAGTGTCCAGGTGCCTCGGTTATCGGCCAGCACTTCCCATCCATCAGGTGCGATGTCACATGCCTTCAGGTCCCTCTTGCACGCATCCTTAAAACGGAGTGAGGGGCGGCAGACTCTTCTCGTGCCAGTGGCCAGCTGCCCATATAGGATATCCTTTGGCAGCCCCCTATCCTCCATGCGTCGGACGTGTCCCAGCCATCGATGTCGACGTTTGCTCAGCTGTGGGTATTTGCACGCTGCAGGATTTCGCTGTTTGGGACACAGTCTTGCCAGTTGATTTTCAAGATTCGTTTAAGGCACCATATATGGAAGGAGTTTAGTCTGCGCTCTTGCCTCATGTAGGTACTCCAGGTACTCCAGGTCTCACTTCCATATAGAAGGGTGCTGAGAATGCAGGCTTGGTAAACAGTAGTAAGGGAAAAGGGGCTTTCCTGCGCATTTCCATCAAGGGTATATAGCGCATTTCCAGCATGGTATATTGCGCTATCTTACAACCCCTTATTTACTAATCTAAGCCTTTCTAGACCGCCTTTTTTATCTATCCCTGGTGGTCACTGCCCGTTTGGGGTCAACCAGACATAGAAATTTTTTTTTGATTTTATTTTTAACGCGTTCGGGCGATTCTGAGGCTTTGTATTTTGGATTAACTAGCATGCAAATTGTTTTTTGCGTGCAATTTTGCGCTAATACGTTACTGAGCGCGGACGATTTTGAAGCAAACGTGTTAATGCCATCAGTGCAGTATCGTTTGTCATCGAAATTGACCAGTCCTGATTTACAAATTTGTTCTGTTGTGATTTTATGATTATTTGACCGAATAGCAGTCATTGTCGCTCGATGATTTTTTCTGCTCCGGTAACAACAGCGCGATATAAATCATGATTGAAATCTGTACCCACGACAGCTTTCTTCACACCCTTGGCTTTCATGGTATTTTTGAATTTGTTTAGCGTGAGCACTGAATACGTTTTAGGACGTAGTCCGATAAATTCAACAATAGGTTCAAACGCGAACTCGTCCTTGAATTTCCCGATGACTTTTTTGTTGGTGTTATCGTTGAACTTTTCTGGTACGTCTGACAGATCAAACAGTGAACGATGATCGTAAATATCTTGATAAAGATCACCGTTACAATCTTCGCCAGGAATCTCATACAGCAACGAGTGTCTGGAAAGCATAATTTAGCATTAGGCCATTTTTGCTTTACAAATCCATAGTGAAAGTCATACATGAGAGTCTTTCAAATATCTAATATGGCAGCGCCAACATAGATTGGTTTATCAAGTACATCATTAGTTTTATGTTTCTTCACAAAAACTAAGTCACCGTTGATTGTGACTCTACCAGCGAAATAATTTGACGCAACCAGCTTAGAAAATCTCTTTGTGTTTTCGTTGACAAGTTCTATATTACATCGATTTCTAACGTTCTCCATGGTCTTACCGAAGACGGAATTATTCATGAGTTTATAGAAATCTTTCTTGAAATCGTTTGTTGCACGAGTTCGCATATCAGTGTTCGATTTGATATATTTGGCTAACCATCTCGATTGCTGAAATCGTAACGCTCTGTGAACTTTTGTAACAACAAGTCCACCAAGGACAGCTTGACGTAATAATCGATAATGACAAATAATGACAAATATAACCACGCTTTGGTAGCAGCGTCGGAACTAATTTTGGTATCTCGTTTGGTTTTATTGTTCTAGCTGCTAGTTGAATTGGTGACAACAAAGAATCATCTACGACTATACTCTCAGGCAAATACGGATAGTCATTGTGGCTATAATGTAACCGCGCTGGGTAATCTATGTCAAACTCAACGAAGAATGAGAAATCAGCGTTTGATAAATCTTTTGTCCGTTATCATGTTGAACTGTTGTTGTGTATACCAGTCATTGCACTACCATGGCATCATTTCACTCATCGCCCAGCCATATAGATTATGCGAATTAAGATAGATTAAATATGATACTGGCATAGTAGCGTCAAAATCTGGTAAATATTTATTATTGGCGCGAGCGATTTTCTTTGTGATTACACTAATTCCACCACGAATACCTTTCTCAATAAAATCATATTTATCAGGATCAGTTAACAATTCTAGTTCTATTCCTGTCATTGACATCATAGAATCCCATGCAATACCCGGAGACGAGATATACCATACAGGATCTAGTTTATATCCATCGATGGAACTATCCCGGAACGATTTTAAAATATCATCAAGTAGTAACGTATCCTGAATCAAATATAGATCCATGTAATCTCCGATAGTGTTACAAGAA
The DNA here is from genome assembly GCA_030141615.1 of Unio pictorum. Lineage (NCBI taxonomy): Eukaryota > Metazoa > Mollusca > Bivalvia > Unionida > Unionidae > Unio > Unio pictorum. The sequence continues at coordinate 2,397,846 of JARLTB010000098.1, forward strand.
AACTCTTTGTATATGCTTGATGCGCGATTGTACTCTTCGTCGGTGACATTTCCGTTAGATAACGCTGAATAGAAATGTTCATAGGCGGGTAGTGATGTTTCATTGAGTCTATCAAATCCTGTAATATACTCGTATGGAAATATACCTTTGCGTTTCATCAGATATGATTTTTCTCCGAAATATTCCTCCAATGATGGAAAACTATTACAATTTTTCGCTAGCTGATCCAACGAATAATTCATGAATTGTATACTATCAATGAATTTAAGTTGGCCTCGCAGCGTCAGCGACATAAACTTTTCAGTGTTCGTGGGAATTCCTTCAATGACTCGATTCCCGAGTAGCAACTTGATATCAGCATTTGCCAGCGCGCTGATGATAAAATGTGAATCATATCCTCGAAAGTTATGAGCGACAACTGGAATAAAGATTTGCTTGTGCTCGTCAGAACAGCGTTGATGAGCTGCGCCGTTATATTTACCACTACTAGTACGGTTAATGGTTTCATCGAAAAGTTTACAACCACAGATTACACAAACAACCGCAGAGTTGTAGTCGTTGAGTTGATCAGCAGTTAGTGGAATACATGGTGTTTTCGCTGATAGAATTCAATCTGCGTCCCGAAACAGATTCTTTAACAACCAAACTGCTGGGTCTTCATCGTGGATGCTACGTCGCCGATATAGCTTAACCGGGGAACTGTGACGACCATCAGTGCATGTTATTTTATACGCGACAGATACAGGAATATGCTCGTGAGTTTTTGTTGTAACACGTGATGGTGCTGTGTTACACTGCTTGATTGGTACTTGTATGGATTCGAAATCATACACGATCGTGACCAGGTTAACAAACTTGTTACGATGATTTTTAAACCGTAGTATTTTATCATCAGGATCTGGAAAGGAAGCTCGCTGATCATGAATACAATATGGCTGATGTTGCTGTAAATCAGACTTTTCCCGATAACCCCAGAGGCATTTAGCGCAAAAGAAGTGTTTATCATGATGTTTCGAAAACTGTTTGCGAACTAATCCATTGAAATTTTTTAACCATGAAAAATGTTCTTGATACAACAACAGATTGATCGTCGATTCATTTGCATGCTTCGATATTCTCATCGGGAATAGTTTATCAGAGTTATCTAACCCGAACACGTTGATTCCTCCAAGGATTAATTCACGATTGTGCATTTCAAAACCTTCGATGTGTGATAATTTCACTGGAAACTTCAGCGTGGTGGTATTCAGTTTTGGCTCATACTTGTGATATTTACTAACCCGGTTAGGATCCTTATCGGCGGAAAACAACGCCGCGAGAACACTCCAACAAAAACACTTATTGTCGTTGGATACCACATTGATGACACAACGGGAGTTTTTTTTTATCGACGCTGGTGATTCAACAAATTTTCCAATTCGTAGCGGATCATACTTGAAAACATTAAACAGTACCAGTTGGAGATCCATGAAAACCCAACCTGATCCTGTTCCGTTACACGAATCGATGTCAGCGAGATACTCATTATGTATATTATCAGCGAGCGCTGATAAATCATCATCGGCAAGAACTATCCGCGGCGATTGAGTTAAATTTGTCGTGATGGTTCTATCAGGATCAATCGCGGATACAAATCTAACTTCGAAATCCACAACGAGTTTCAGTCTTGGGTTTTCAGCGATGATGAACCGAAGAATCCCAGAAAGAGATTCTGAAACGTCCCCGAAAGGAGTCCATGAATACACTTTGTTGTATCCGTGCAACGCTGATCTAGTCACTGTCAGATTATATGGCATTTCACGTTGTATATGTCGTGGTGGAACTTCACGAAGGACTCGTGGTTGTTTTATCGAGTTGAGAGTTTCCTTGAACAACTCTCGATGACGATTCAGCGTCAATTGTTCAACAAGTTCACGTAGTCGCTGTAGTTCAATATTTGATTTAGGATATTTATACTTGATGCCCGTAGCATCAGAATACTGCCTTAGCAAGCTCGTGACGTGAGGATTTCGTCGTTGCCATTGTTATTATAAATGATTTATCTTTAAATAGAATCAAATAAAAATTATCATTTAACGTTGATCAATCCAATCAAACAAAATTTAATTTAGATGATATTTAATTGTATATGCCACTGAAAGGACCTTACAAATGTAAATGGTTACCTGTTGGTGTAGAAACTACATGTGGAAAATCCTGTTACGGAGAATACTGTGGCGTACACGGCTTTCTTGTGCGGAGAAATCCTAATGCGGGACCAAGACCATGCCTGGGTTGCCACGAAGGTGTGAAAGGACCATACCAGATATGTGGAAAATGCGGCGGACACAACTATAGATCGATGTTGGTGTATTATCGTAAGGGATCACCGAAGTATTATAGCCGCGTTGAGGCACCACCGACGGTTGAAGAGTTTTTGGCGCAGCGCTCTGCAACACATTAGACATTTTCAGCGCGATTTTTTTTTTACAAAATATTTAATATGTTTTCTTGGATTTTTTTCTCGGTGAGTTTGTTAATTTCGTTAGCGATTTTCGGCGGCATGTCAGTGGTTGACGGTAACACCACAGGGGCGGCTTTTTTACCACGGACTAATCGAGATAATCTTGATTTAACATCTTGAAAAGATTTTACGATAGCTTCCCCGACTAGTTTTGCTGCTCCTGATATCACATGTGTGCCAACTATTTTCAGAAACGGTAATGCTTTTTGGGAAAACGATGATATAATTTCACGATAACCATCTCCGTGATAAACTGCATACATTGGAGTTCTCGCAGAGACAACTCTGATTCGTCTTGATTTCATATACTTATGTTAATCATCAATTATTTCATCGATAAGTTCTTGATAAAACGCACCATCGATAAATCCTTGTTCGAGAAAACGTTTATAGATTTCTGTTGCTTCGTTGATAATTTCCGGCGTGTTTTCCTCCTATGAGTGTTTTCAATCGGGTTATTAAATCATCTGCGTGACAGCCAACCACGGAAATTCCTCTTCCTGTCATTGGTGCTAATTCCGCGATTACACTTTCCCGGAAAAGAGTAAAATTACAATCATTGCGTCTGGCGTTTGCTTGACCAGTTTAACCGCGATACATATATTTGATCAATTCTTCATCGGATTTTCTACTATTCAAAAATTCACCTCGTCGATGTAGTTGTTGTGCCGTGTATTTATGAAAATTCCCAGGAGGATTTTTTATTATTTCTTCGATGATGCCTGGTCGGAAATTCAAGTAAAACTTGGTTTTGTTCTCGTCGGACATTTGATTTTCTTTACTTGCTTCGTCAAGATAGTGTTGCTGTGTATCCATGTATTCATCATCGTTGCGTGGTAGACGTGGTCGTGTTGCTACTTCACTGATATTTTGAGTGTCCGTGCGGATGTTACTGATCCCCGTGATGATTTTTTGTTGCTGTTGTGTTATAGGTGAAAATAGCTGTTCAGTTCCAAACCGAAAATCATCTTTGGCGTCTTGAGCGTTACGAAGTTTATCTCGAAGTTGATTTCGTACCGGGATAAATTCTTCAAGTTGATGCTGTCGCTGTTTCCTCACTTGTGCGAAATAATCCATGTTGTTATTGTTTATCCGATCAACTAAATATTTGATCTAGCTGCATTCGATATCTTGTAACATGATCAGAAAGATTTATTGTTATAAATCCGTGCGGGGACGAACAAGCACGTGCAAAGTAGTTCTTGAACTTGATATAATCGAAGTCTGACGCCCAAGTCAGCCAAATATTTTTGATTGTGTGTGTGTCTACGCCGGTAAACACACATAGCAAATTAGTGCTGTCTCTGATCAGTTTAGGAATACATGTATATCTGTGAGTGGTGTAAATCACATCTATGTTTTTGTGCCTGCCTCGCGTGAACATCTCCGCGGGGAATTTTTGATTTGCAAGAATTACATCATCGTACACGACGACGTTTTTAATTTCTCCGTCGATGTCGTCGATGGATGGTGCGTCGTCGATGTCGTCGATGGATGGTGCGTCGTTGATGTCATCGATGAAGGTTATCGCGGATCCAATTGCGTCGTTGTATTCTTGTTAAACATTATAGCAACGCTGATCATTTATACTTGGCGCAATCTGATATACAAAGTTATCAATATAATGTTTGAAAATACAACAGACCCTGCATTGAAACTTTTTGAAGCAGTCCCCAGAAATAGATCTTTGAAAAACTACCAAATTTACACATATCCGGTCGTGGATCCAAATCAATCAGGACGAATTGAGATTCATGTCAGGGATACAAGTCGATATTTTAATCCGCATGAGGCTTATCTTGACGTTCAAGGACAACTTGTTCGCGGTGATAACTAGAGTGTTCGCTGTTGGCCGCTTCGGTTTAAATAGCCAATAGTACATGTAGGTAATTAGTAAAATCTATTTAATCTGATTAGTGAAGACATTCGTCAAACAGTAACGTAATTCCTCCAACAGCTAGTTTAAAACCTTCCTAGTGAATACAAATAGTAGATATAAGTTAATGCTTTTACATCAGCTGGTTGTAGAGTCGCGCTCAGACCCTGTGAACCAATGACGTAATCGTTAGATGGAATAGGCTTTTATCCTCGCTGGGCAACAGGTATTAATTGGGAAGCCAATAGGAATATAGACTTATCTAGACCTTCCCATCCATCACCATAAGGTCCCCAAACTCAAGGCTGGCGCTAATTTGGTTTTGTTGTAGTCCTGATGTGTACTCACTTTAAACGTTAAGAAAACTTTAAGGTCTACAACAAACGAATATTATAAATATTTTATCTTCTCATTTCAATAATTACCTGATAGTGCTAAGTGTGCATACCTTAATAAAGACTCTTGAGGAAAGCACGCGAGGTTTGCTACTGACTGTAAGGACAGTTAATATGCACCTGCCAGCTTTCTGCAAAGGTTTATGGTCCACACACAACAGCATTATAGTAGCATAACTCCTATCGGTGTCGTCATTTTAGCCTGGGCGCAGTGTCAGGTATAAATATACTCAGTGTAAAAGAAATCCTCTAGCAATGCGAAGCGACGCAACAGATAGACGAGCCAAGAAACATTTCATTGGATGATAACATAGCTAAAGTGAACTAAATTGCAATTTAGACATTCATTGAAACTATAAAAAAAAATATGGTAGTTAATAGAAAGACGATATAGTAGACACTTTAAAGAAGGTTTTAAGGTAACGTTTAACGGGTAATGAACAAATTAGTATTTTTGCTTTGACTACTACAACAATGTGAGGCGATTACTCCTGATAATGATGGCACTGCTCGTGTACAGATGAAGGAACAGTTCCGTACAAGTGATCAATTCCGGCACCAATTGGTAATGCCTAACGGCCTCCTCAAAATTGTATATACAATGCTTTAATAAACATGTAGCTCACTTGCTTAACGCTGAGTTGCCAGCTCTCAAGCGAGAGTCAGACATTCAAGTTACACAGGGTAACGATAATACTACAAAGATAAAGGTGCGGCCAAGAAACTGCCAAACAGCTATATGAGTTTGTAAAGCTACTAGGACCAGAAATGTTCGTTTAAATGACTGGCCTGTTACAGTGCTGTATACAACAGTCTATAATCTGAGATATCGAATTTTCATTTGTAATGTGCGTGATTTTAAATTTTACAAAGAAATGTTCAGTCACTTTGCTGCAATGTTTGCTGCGTGGAAGGTTTTGTAATATTTTGCACTGAGGCATCATGCTACAGACATATAGAATGATGTCCCACCCAGACACATTATCCTGACAACAAGCCAAACAGTCCGAACACTAAATAACCTCTTAATCCTTAGGGCCTGGTAAGGCAGCTGCTAGTACCATTTTTAAAATAAGTCTTTGGTATGACTCGGCTGGGGTTCGAACCTGCGACCTTTAACAACTAGTCATTTTTATGGAGACATTATGTATTCTCAAACTAACTTGGTGAAATGGATAGTGTAAGAGTTATCCTCATGTTGAGTTAGCTGGCACTATAAAGAGGGACAGACATTTTTTAGAAACGATGCTACCTCAGTTGAGCACATTGAAGAGATGGTACAACTGGTTGTCCACTCTTTATAGACAACACGCGCGAGAGGCCAGGATAAGTATTTGGCTGATATAAATCGTTTGGTTTACCATTTTAAGGTAGGAGGTACATTATAACGCCAAAATACGCACTACTAAGGTAATTAAAACGTTACAACAATGACGATCACGTATATGAAGGTTGCAGTCAATCTTCCTCGCCATCTTGTTAGTCACAATTGCTTAATACGTTACGGATCGCACCGCCATGCCATGGATAACATCAATACGTTTATTACATGTGAGCCGCGTAACCTCACCTTGATCGTTGCTACTGTCGTTAGTAGCCTCTTTGTAAGCAATACTTTCCTGGGTGTACAGGAGACACAACAGACGCTGTACCAGAGTAAGGGTGTAGAACCACTCCACATGCCTAGAGCACAATGGTTGAAGCTCATACTTCATCCAGCTTTCACTTCCTGCTTGATCAACAGGTGTCACACATTATCCATGGATTAGCCTGCAGCAAAGGTGGTCTTTAAAGCAGTCACTGCTTGTTGATACGTTCCATAATATCCGAAACTTTGGAAGCCTCCTTTATGGTCGGTGTTTTTCCAACGGCTGGTCACCACAATCAGTCACTCAGCAGAACAGAGAAGTCGGTCTTATGCACCTCTTTAGAGATTGTACAATTAATCTGCGACTTGGCGATTTTGTGTGGCGCTGGAAGATGGACCTGACAAATGGCATTCTTCTTGAATTATATACCCTGGCAACATGTTTCATTTTTTGCAGCTTCCGCCCGCTTGCTGATCAATATCAATACATTCTATTTAATTCGCAGTTCATAACATGTCATCTCAAACTTTGCATCTGTTACTTTTTCATGTTTTATGGTTCTGTGAGGTAATCTAGACTCTCTGTGCCAGGAATCGGCAGATCTCGAATTTTTATATGGCATTCTCATGACGCAAACGTTACATTTTGGTTTCCATTTTGATCTAGTTGGAGGAAAAGGAAATTTGAGACAGTAAATGCGATGGTGTTGACAACATCCGAGCCTACCAACATATCCTTTGAGGTCATTATTGTCTTTAGACGGACTTAATGATATCGGCAGACATTGTCTAGTAATTAATTGGTATATGTTGTGTACAGAGGTTGAATGTAACGTTCATATGGCATGTGTCCTGTCCTTGATATCGAAAGGGACATGTTGCTGTTTACGGCTGATAACGTATAAATTAAGAGAACCAACACTTGCTTTACATTGTTCCGTCTACCATGCCGGCTGCCAGTTAAAGTACTGGATGATGCTTAAGAAAGGTCAGATGCCAGTGCCAGTCCGATTCAGGGAACATAAGGTGACATTACCTCCAGTCGCGGCTTTGAGCAGATGGGATGTCGAGTGTGTCGGTTTTCCGTCTTCGTATTTATCTTAGCCGGGCGTTCTTTGGTTATTTTGGCAACTTTTTCTTTCAGCAACTGTACCTTGATGTTTTAGTCTCGATGACTTCATAAGTCTTATGGAGTAACCAGTTGTTATGAGGCATCATTAGCTGTGATTGTAGCGCCTTGTATTTATTCTCTATAGGTAATCTTATAATGTATGTATGTATGTATGTATGTATGTATGTATGTATGTATGTATGTATGTATGTATGTATGTATGTATGTATGTATGTATGTATGTATGTATGCGCCGTTGTATGTGTGTGTTTTTCTTCTGAAGTCACTGACAAGTCGTTCGCGTTTCTCCCTTGCTATAGTGTAGCATCGTATATGCTAATTCCTCGTAACATATCGCCATAAACCACACAAATTAAGAGGTCGTCCAATGTAGTATTTGACTGCGACAGAAACGACCAATTCGTGCAGATGGTTACGCTAATATGCAAGTGTTGATTTGACACAGTATATTTACATTGCTGAACTGTGACGTGAATCGCTGTGATAGTGCACATCAATATTGCCGTCTTGTCCGTTACTGGCTCTTAAGCTGTCAAACCATATAGTATGTTGGCAATATCCATGTCACTGAACTGCGTCTGAATCATTTTTATGAAGTGATGGATATGATTGGTTAAGTGCTTAGTTCTAAGTAGCTTATAGATAATATAGAACATGGTTTCAAGTATTATGGTGTGAATGGTTGGATACCTGCATTCTGGAAGCACAACTAACTGAAGGAATATCTTGAAAAATATGCACATTTAGATCTAGTTTCGTCCGAAGACTCCTCCCGTTATATCAGCTTCCGAAATGCATTTTCGCCGTAAATGATAGAACTAAAATCGACAATTTTTTATCTTCTATTTCCCCCCTCTTAAAAATATTTATCTTATAGATTGGTGTTGTTATCATTTTATCTTTAATAGTTCAAATGTGTTAACAAAACATCTTTGACATGAATTTATTTCACGAAACTAAAACATTGTATCAATGGTTCCAGACATGAGACAATTTACAAATCTACAAATACAGAAATCATTAAAACTTTCATTGATCTATATGGTTTATTATATGAAACGTCAATAAATTACATTAATATTAATCTTATACAATGTATTTGTTATTTTTGTTAAATAAATGTTTGATTTAATTACTGATTTTCAAAATTTAGATCTTATGGAAATCAACAATATTTTGGACATTGAAAACCTACTCACATCTTTGCTTATACAGCCTCCTTTAAATCCGTGATGGTTGTATAAGTCAGTCATCTCCATCAAATAGCAGACCTACAAAAGACAATAATTTATATATCATAATCCCACCACCAAATACACCCACAACTCAACCCTTGCAAGATATGTTATATTGTAGATATGTGAACAAAGCTGAGCGTTTGTCAATACAATTACACACGTAATGTTCATGGGTGGATTGATGGATGGATAAACAAGCAAACTGATATATAAATATATGGATCAGAATATACATATATCGATAGGTACATTAATTATGCAGTAATAATATAATTTGGCAATTAGGAATATGGATAATTACACATCATGTTACGTCTTCATTCTTTTTTGTTGATTGTTGTCTGGTTTGAGTAGATGGGTTTTAAGTTATGTATAGGCAGCTTAGAATAAAGACCAAACCTGACTTGATTAAAGGCAAAACTACAGCATATCGGCCTAGAAAGAAGTAGAATACAAATGCCAACAAATACAACTATTATTAAAACACATTATTCTAATGAGTGGTTGTGTTTAATGTCTTACCTCACCATGGAAGCATGTCAAAATTTCATTACAGTCACTAGGATGTAGCACTGTTTGCGGGCAGAAATTACAGGTGATCGCTATAGTAGAAAAATTGAGACAAAGAATGAAAAATAAAAATAACATCAAAGATGAAAATACTCGATATATAATATGTTGAATATTATTTATTACAAATGGTATGAGAATATTTGCAAAATTATTTTACAATACTATATTGGGGATGATTGGGATGCATAATGCTGGTCTATGTTCTATTCGGGACATAACATACTCAGCTTATGGCCGGTGTTGTGTTTATCAACAGAATATTGTTTGTAATTTCATCATCATAATCATCATTATCAAGAACATAAATATCGATACAACAGCAACACTTATATGAGGAAAACCGACATGTATGTCACAGATGACACAAGAAGTAAAACAACATCAGACTAGATTTCAAGATTTAACAAGAAGCCTCAGATGTCAAAAACACATATATGTCGTGACTGTGTGGAATTTAAATTATGGCTAAAACTGGATGTGAATAGATTTGATTAGATAATGCCACAAGAAAACTGTATTATTTACGAAAACATCATTTCTAACGCTTTATTAGAAAAGATGATCTAACAATCAACAGGTGCGTTGAAATACTTGTTACCGAGGAGTAGTAAACGATCTTTTGTTCTGTTGCAGTAAAATATTATTAACACATGTAGGCATAATAAGCCAGATCTGTGAACAAATACTAAAAATTACAATAATCTAACAAATCACATTTTGTAAATGTTTACATCGTCATACAAACAAGTTTAATTATCTTTATATAGTTTAAATATCAAAACATGTTTGTTGTTTAAAACAAAAAAGATACTAGCATTATAAACAGGATTTCTCTTTCCGTAAAGCAAAATGATAAAAGTGGAATGTTGTGACCTATGTCATGATGTCAGGAGATAGTGGAGTAAGGGGCGCATTTTACTTACGACATTGTCCGCAGTATCGTTTACACGCTCCTGAAAGCAATGGGTCTTGACATAGACTTGATTCAGCATGCACAGCTGACATGCGGTCTGATCTATATCCGTACAAACGTCAGCGCTTCGTCCTCCTCCAACAAGCAGAAGAATTGTAACTGGAATAAGAAAATTATTACTGCTTCTTTGACAATATTGTATCACCTCCTACCTGTCTTTCACCTGTTCTTTATGACATTAACACCCAGAAACACATGAGGCCATGAATAATTGTAAGTCAAAAGTGATGATTTGCATGTTTTGGGTCAGTGGTGTCAAACACATGGCTCACTAAGCCGTATACTGTTGCTCGTAACATTATTGGAGTCAGAAGGTGTCACGATAATTAACAAAGATGGTGTGGCCCTTGAACCACTGAAGATGCCCTCATTCGACCATCAGGATGGTATGAGTTTGAGACCCGTGTTTTGAACAGTGACTTTTAAAATAAACCTAATTTGTTATTTAAAAATCTCATACAGTATTCTTAAGTGTATTCATGCAAATTTAAAATTAAACCGGTCTACCGACTGCCAGAACCGATGAAATTTGTATCCTTTAGTTTTGACTGTTCATTATGGGTCTTTTTTCAGGCCTAATTTAACAGAAATGATACAGGTTCATTTACTGTTCGCATTAGCATTTGTACTCTTAATAATGTATAGGCTATGTCTAGCAGATGCTGATCGTAAGACAGGACTGCAAATGGTATTATATATATATATATATATATATATATATATATATATATATATATATATATATATATATATATATATATATATATATATATATTAAATTAACATGGTATTTAAAGTGTGCTGTATAACGAAAATTTATTTATAAATATATAAAAGCTATTGGTTTAACAACTTGTGATCCGCCCATGGCGTAATAGTACGAATATATAAACATTCTTTCAAATGTAGGCCCATAGATCAATGCTGTTATGAAGAGCACATACTGTTACGTATTTAATCCGTTATTGTTGTTGTTTCTTAAACGTATTATAATGTTCTACAAAATATATTATTATTGTTAAAAATGGAAATGTCCCAATGTCGGCCCATTCTCACGCTACCTTGTTTCTTCACCTTCTCTGTCTCTTTTTGTCTCTGTCTCTCTGTCCCTGTCTATGTTTCTCTCTCTCTCCGTCTCTCTTTGTCTCTCTGTCTATATCTCTCTCGATCGCTCAAGTTACTTGGCGAAAATCCATAGAAATACGAGCGTTAGGGACTTTCATTTGTGGCGTACATCGATCAAATCTTTTAAAGAAAATTGCGAGAGAGAGAGAGAGAGAGAGAGAGAGAGAGAGAGAGAGAGAGAGAGAGAGAGAGAGAGAGAGTGTGTGTGTTATGGTCAATAAAGATATTACTTTAAAATGGAATAATTATTGTTGGGTGTTCGTCCATTCGCTTAGTTTCTGTTCCACGCTAATTTCCATAATCCAGTAAGTGAATGTCTGCGCGTTCAATGTGTACATGAGTCTAACGAGATTGTTGCTCTCAAATTTCTTCATAAAAATACTATCATGTTTAAATCTTATGTTGACTTTATCGGTGTGAATAAAAAAGAAACATAACAAGAAAACAATCAACTTCTTTATTTTGCAAAAGTGATTGTGAATAACAAGAAAAGCTATCGAACATATACTTGTAACGGATACTGTTGCTGGATGTGAGGAGTTCATTCATTCGGATATATACAGTTGTAGAGAGGAACTGTACTTTAAGATGAGGTCCATTCAGTTACGTACAGATGTTATTGTGGCTGTCTGATTTGGCAATCAATGGAATAGATCATGTTTAGCAATTTTAATTCAGATCGAGTGATATGTCTCTTGGAATCCAGGTGCAATATTTTATAATTGGTTAGCTGCGAAAGGTTCGGATCGTGTCGACAAGTATTATTCGATCCTCGTTCTAGTTCTGACACTGCGTCTAAGTTTTTAATATATGGAATGTTTACCTGTGAATTAGTAATTCCCATATTAAAAATCAGGCAAAGTGGAAACATTTAGTCATGTCATTTGATTAGAATTATAAGGTGCTGATCAGCTTTGGAGAATTAGCTGTGATAGAATCACCGTGAATTCATTTATACACAGGTTGAATTATTATATCATTCTAAGACGTTTAGCATATAAAACTATTCTAAACTAATGACTCGTCAGCACAAAAGATTTCACTTCGTTCGTAAAACCACTAGACCTCATTTACAACACTCAATGCTTTCCGACGTGTGATATAACGGATTTGGAATATTTTGGATTTCATTCACTATACTGTTAATTAGGTTAAATTTTCGCATTTGATTCTAGATAAATCAATGATGTGTTCCATTTAACAAACCCTGTTGGTCTTTCACTCTTTTCTGTTGCATAGAGTAAGACCGTAAAGTCGTAACCGTATTATACGGTATCAGAAATTAGTTAGCACTTGACACCCCAATTTTAAATCTGTTTTTATCGGACAAGGAAATGTTTAGTCCAGATCTTAGTGTCACTTTCTAGTCACGTCATTGCACAATATGCGTTTCTATATAAAAAAGAGTCATACACCTAGATCATTTTATATTTGATTTGATGTTAATGCAGGTATCAGTCTATTATAGACATATGAACTGTCACAAAAAGATCCGGGGCTGATCAGCGCGAAGGACTGATATGTGGACAAAAGCCAAAACCATCGTAATACGTATCTAGTGTACAGCTTAGAAATCCAGCGGTAAATAAGGACTTTTCTTTGAGTATTTTACTTCAATAAATAAAAAAAATATTTTGTTTGAATAAATCCCTTACCCAGGAACAAGTGTTCCATTGTCTCTGTTCAACGTGTCATGTGTCACTGTTGTGTAGAATATGATGCACGCTTGTACCAAAGATTGATAACACGACTTTTAAACATAGGCAGTTCGTGACACATTTTATGTTGAATACTTCTTTTTAGAAATGCTATCATCGTTAGATTTGGAAAGTGTGTGGAAGAATGAGTACTGTGCCTTACCTTAAAAAGTCATATATAGTTCATTATTTGATTTGTAGGGGAACATGTTGAGAGTATTTGACTAAAAACATATCAGGGTTGGGGATGCTCAATGAGTATTATTGTGGTAAATAAATGACATGCTGATTACGTGGATCTGGACGTTACATAACTTAAAGATAATACCAAACTTTAAATAATTGTTGAAAGTCGATTTAACATGAAACGTCCCTAACAAACCAAATAAAAGATACAAATAAAATATTTAAAAAGCAATCCTTTATTATCTACTGTTCAATGTAACCACAACACACACACACACACACACACACACACACAGCAACATCATAATGCTCAAATGCTCAAGAGTATAGAATAACATTTAAATCGATACCAAAACATCTTGAAACCTAACTCTTGTATCACCAACGAAAGAGAGAGGAAGTATGATTTGATAATAGACTGGGAATGTGAATATGAAACCGTACGTAGCAATTTTTTACATGAACCCAGATGGGTATGAGGATCGAACAATGGTAATTTCAATACTCACAATTCTCTTCTATGGATGGGTAACACAAAGTTTCATGGACTATCTACCCATGACCAGCTGCCTTTCGTCCAGTGGTATAACTGTTTGTAACGAACGCTTGACTATATATGGTGGGTATGACATATGGTAGGGAATGCACATGGGAAAATACCCGGAAAAAACCAGAAGCACTCAAACGCCACTGGCAAGCTTTCTTGCTTACCAACATTGACCTAGCTTGAATCTCAGACCCACGTAAATATACGGAATAAAAGACATAAACGTGATTACATATACGAAATTGAATCTAAGGGAAAAATTGTACGCGAACACGACGCTATAAGAGACTTATGGGCAAATCATTTTTCCAATTTGTCACTACCTGAAAATACCTATCTGTACGATGAGAAGCATTACCAGATGGTCTTAGCAGAGGTTAGAAAACAGAGTATAGAAACCCATTCCCACTTTGATGAAGTTGTTGACAAATTCCCACTTGAGAAGAAATCAGTAGTGCAATTAGTTCTCTCAATAAAGATAAGCCATGTGGTCACGACGGTATTGTTGTTGAGCAGTTACTGTTTGCCGACGCTCAAAGCAGTGTACAGTTACTTCAAACTGTCTTCAAAAAAGTGTACGAGGCCGAGGAGTACTCTTGCCATTTAAAACAAGATTTAGTAATACCAATATTGAAAGGAAGGGGAAAAAGAAAATTAGATATGAATAATTACCGTGGTATAACTATAGTATCTACTCGATATAATCTCTAATTATGCGAAAAGGTGGAGATTGAAAAATAACGCAGATAAAAGTTGCAGCATCCTCTTTACAAACAAAAGAGGAACTGATATCCCTTTTTTTTCTATTCAGGAATTCGCCTATTCCAGTAGCCAAAAGTAAGAAATATGCCAGCATACCTCTAAAGTACAACTTTAAACCAAACGACGCGATAAAAGAAGCATGCGATAAAGGTAAACACTTATTAAACTCTTTTTATTTTATTGGTATCAGAGACGGGGGAGTGAACCTTCTAACAAGTATGAAAATCTGGAAAAGAATCATTCTACCCTCAGTCCTATCTGGATGTGAATTGTGGTCGAATATGACAAACACCAATATAGAAGAACTTGAGCTATGTCAGAGATATGCAGCGCGACGTATGCAAGCTTTCGATAAATATTCGCCCACAGAGGCAACGCGTAGTACCTTAGGACTCTGGTCAATGGAAGCATACATAGATAAGATGAAATTGTTTTTTTCATCCGGCTGGGTAGGGGCGATTGGACTCTTATCTGGAAAAAGATTTTCATTTTGCGCTTATGTCAGTACTTGGCCAACCGACAAGCACAGACGGGGTTTACAGCAGATATTGACAAAATATTCAAGAAATATGGTATGGGAAGTGTTCTCTTAGACTATGTAGTATTAGTACAAACCGAGGTTAAACTTGTTTGGAATCGGTATATTATTGATAATATTCAAAACCTCGAAGAATCTACCTGGAATACAGATATTGAACTAAGGAGCGATTTAATTCTCTTAAGAAAAATTCATTTGGACTTACAACCAAGGAATATATGGTTTCTTGGGCGTAAAGTTCCATCTATGATATGGCCTCTCTCTGAAATTGTGAAACTATATGTCATGCCTGTTGGAAAAGTTATGATATGCAAACTCTGTGGAAAAGAGACTGACGACAGAGCGAAACATATTATCTTAGGATATGAACTGCTACTTGAAGAACGAAACGTCTTCTTTGAGAGGGTGATTGACACTTTTAGAGGTGAGAGACTGTGTTAATTTATTCAATCAAGAAGACGATATACTATTGGAGACACTTCTTGGAAGCAGAGTAGATTGCTCGTCGTCTATCGACGATGATGTATGGGATAAACTCATGTTGGTGACTGCAAAAAGCATAACCTCATTTTACAATAAAATGCATGCCCTACTCTCAAACAACATGTCATAACATAACAACAATAATAAGTAGTTAAGCTAAATAAATAAATAAATTAATTTAAATAAATAAATATAAACAAAAGGCCATCCTGTTGTTGTCGAATTCCGCAATTTTTTAATACTCTTTTCTGTTGTATTTCATGATTTTGTATTATCCTGCATTTGATTAATCTGATGTAATCTCTGTTGAAGAGGAAATAAAGTCAGCCAGTCAGTTAGTCAGTCAGTCACACACACACACACACACACACACACACACACACACACGGCCGGACATACATACAGACAGAGAGACAGCCAGACAGACATATTTTGTAAATTGTTTCCCTTTTACATTGTCATTTCGTTTATTTTAAGACCTACTTATATTTAATCAATCACCCACACCACAACTCAACCACTCGTCAAAGTTTAACCCGGTGAAATGTATTTCCCGTCTACTCAAATCAATATCCGAATATACGGGTATCGGTTGTGCTTTAATTTAAAGTGCATACATTCGTATGTTTAGCAATGATCGGTGATTTAGTGCAATATGTTGCAGCAGATGTTACCTATAAACCCTGTGCTCTCACGTCCTTCGCGGCAACATGATGTCCAATGCTAACACAAATGTACTAAATGCTAGCAGATAGTTTTGTAGACAACAAACAATAACAGCATCGCATGTGCACAACTTCGACAGGATGATCTGACCAGTTGGTATATCGTACCTTAGCTAAAGCCGCGTTGGCTATTCATTGCCTTAAATATCGTTTTCACCTTCATAAATTGACAGACTAGAGTGGAGGAGATAAGTTCCCTTTGAAATTCCATCATATATCAATCAATGAAGCGTCATAAAAATGATAAGCACGGTACCGTGGAAATAGAGAGTATTCTTTTAGAGGTCTAAATTAGTTAAACTCCCTTTGCAAAAATTTGTTTTTACGTTGAGTTTGTCTTTTGTTCTACAAATTCATAATGTAAACTCAAAAGTGTGAAGAATTGTTCTCATCAGAAAATCGGATTTATATAATTTTAGGATTTTCGAAAATAATCCTGTACAAAAGTGACGAAATGGTATTATATAAACGAGAAAGAATATGAAAGAGTAATGCATTTCTTCCCTGGGCTGAACTGGCATCCTTAAATCTATTATAAAAGCATCTTGTCACGATTTCAGAGTTTAAAGACCACGATACCGACACGATTGTCCTCAGATAAGGGCAAAGTCAGTTTATAGATTATTTAACAGTGGCTCACATATTTTGTAGTAAAATCAGCAGAATTTGATTATGGAGTTTTGCAAAAATGTGAAAAATTGTATTTGGAGATGTTCCTCTTATATGCCTAGTGATTAAGCAAGTAGTCATTGCAAAAAATTATAACGATTAGTATTCTTTGTACAAGTTGTTAAATGTATAGTTGTCAAACATGTCTTTAAAAGGCCGCATTCGCTACAAACAAAAGTTTAGGACATCATGGTTCCGCTCTTGATTAAGAGTATACAAAAACAGCCTGGTGTCTGCGTCTAATAGTAATCTGAGTTAAGTCCCTTAGTTAAATACTTTAAAGCTATTCTCAAAGTGACATTCTTGCGCAAATGTATTTTGTCTATATTTCCACAGTCATGTGTAAATATTTTGTTTATTTCTATCTCTAATCTGGCATTTTATCGAAATTAATTTCATCATAGTTTTGATGGTTAGGCACACTCCTTAAGCCTCTGAATTGTTTTCCATCATTTGACATACTCTTTATATCTCTGATATTTTCTATTACATTTTCCCACTTTTTTCAGTCAGTGTGTCTCTCGTGCATTTGTAATATTTTACAACTGACTGTATCTCAGCTCCACTTTCTAAAATTAATTTGTCCATCATCAATTAAAAAATGCTAATAGGTGCAAAAAAGAACTTTGCTAGAACATTGTGCCGAAGTCTACATGTTTTACTTGACAGACACCGTGACATTTCACACAATAAACATATCTTCAAATTATTGATATAACACATATTTGTGAAAAATGTAAACAGGATTTTACTTTATCCATGTGGTGATAACCTTTCTTCCCTGACATGTTTATTTGGTAATATTTATGTCAATCATATGGATATTTAAAAATGTAAACATTATAAAATATTTTCCAGGGAAATGAAAAAATAATTTCTTCCTGTTTATATAAAATGTATGGGAAGATTAAATACTCCACGTGTTTCTATAAACATTAAGGTAATTCTTTTACGCAATGTGACGTCGTTTGGTTTAAACGTATTTAAAAAAAACAAATGGATACTAATGTGGTTGGGCTACATGTTGTCACAACTTATTATAACCCTATCCTGCAATCAATATGAAATTGAAATGGATAGAGAGAGATAGAAAGGGTTAATACAATAATCAAATATAACCAAATTACTCATAATAGCATAAGATGGGCATCATTACATACATCAAACAAATTAAATGCCTACAAATAAGAAAAGTCTGTCTTTGCTGATTTCAATTATCTGTAACGTATTGAGCAGAGAAACACTTTGTAACTATGTAAATAATTTGGTGGTTTTAGTAATCGTTTAGAACAAGTTAAATAAATTATTACTGACGTTCGCCAGTTATACAGTTTCAAACCTCATATACAATGTTGTTTGCATAATCTGTATGTTCTGGTCCAATAAGATATAGTTGGAATTGACTTCATATTTATGCATGTTAGCTCTCTTCGCTTCTAATGTGATGTCATTGTCTAGCATTCCAGGACGCTGTCATCATTGTAGTCGCCTAGAAAGGTTTGCGACTGACGAAAATATTGTGCGTAGGATATTCGCTTTGAAGTATTGCTAATATACCCGACTGTATTCGGTAAGAAAATCATTAACTTTTTAAAAATTATTTTTGTTCTAGAGATGTATATACCAGGGAAATCAAAATCAAATAATAGAAATAAACATCACAACCTAAATATAAGATAAGCGTTTACTGAATTTAGCATAAGGGCTGTTTTGTTAGGTAACAAACAGAACAGATATAATTTCAATGACGAAAATATAATTTACACGTGTGTCACTTTGTTACTTTATTTAATATGACTGCTGGATGTAAGGCTTCCATAACTTTCAACTAAGAATATGTTGATGAGTTTCAAGTTTCCTCTGAAAACAAGAAGAAAGTATGAATGAAAAAACCGTACGATCATCATAACGTAACTATCGAGAATGTTACGCGATTGCAGTGTCATAGCTGTCCATGTGGCCAAGTGCAAAAGAAGAGAACATTTTCGAGTATTTTGCCTACACGATTTAGAAGTTTTCATTTGAATGGCGATCCCACATTGGGTTTTATGGACATTAATGACGAGTTGGAAAAGTAATTAAATCAAAAAGAAATCTTGTTTCTGCATTTCTAAATGGATTGTATTAGAACATTGAATTTGATAAAAGATAAAGATGTATATTAATAAATATACATATATAGTTTAGCAAGTATAGGCAACACTCTTTGTTCTCAGAACTGCAAATGATATGTACAAATACACGTTGTTTGTATACTTACAACACCGACCACATGTATGTTGGCAGTAAGCTTGATATACACCATAATAGCATAGTTTAGGATCACACGGAGATGGGGCAATATCAACACAGCGGGCTGTCCGGCTGAGATGGTGGGTCGTTGTAGCCATGGTTGTGGTGGTTATGTCGGTCTTCAGGACTTAAGTTCAAATTATTGAAAAGAACAATCTTTTTACTCTTCAAGAACAATGAATTTTAGA
This sequence comes from Unio pictorum, assembly GCA_030141615.1. Classification (NCBI taxonomy): domain Eukaryota; kingdom Metazoa; phylum Mollusca; class Bivalvia; order Unionida; family Unionidae; genus Unio; species Unio pictorum. Next base: position 2,417,336 of record JARLTB010000098.1, read on the forward strand.
CATAAATGTTTGAAACAGCAAATTTCAGTTTAATATACCACGAAACATAGAATATAAACATTTTCTCAAGTTTTAAAAGGCTATGAAGCCATTAAAATTTATTTTTCATTATTGTGCGCAGCATTGGTAATTTCAAATAAACTACGAAAAACTCGAATGTGTGAAACATTCACTAAGTGTGTTCAGTTTGACAATACAAGCATTATATATAACATAAATTAAGGTTGTGTTCAGTTGCGTTCTATTATGATATCTGCGTTAGTGATACTCATTTGGGCTCTATTATGATTTCTATGATGATCAAGTAATTTACGAAATAATAAAAGGGATTGAATCGAAACATCAGTCGATTTTCATCTTATTATCAGCATTAATGCAAAATTGTATCGAATTTGCACATGTTCGTTTGTATACTCTGGCTAATACGTTTGGCACTGAAGAAATGAATGTCCTAAAAGTAAATACAAAAGGATGAAAAATAAAACAGTCATAAAATAATGATATCTAGTCTAATGTTTACTCGGGATATCAACCTGCTCAGATATGACCAGTCATCATACCCAAAGATAAATCTAAAAGATAAACTAGCATAATCGCACGTTTAAAGCTTTACTCACGACATTGTCCGCAATACCGTTTACATATGCCAAATAGTGTCGGGTTGTCACACAGGCTGGGTTGCTTTGCATGTAGTAGAGCGCACGCATTGGTGTCAACATCCATACAGTTATTTGCACGTCCTGCCCCCACAAGTAACAAAACTGTGCCTGCAAACCGGTGAGTATTCCGTTATTTTCTGAAACATTTTCTTTTACTTCACCTCGTAAACTTAGGCTTCAGATTGTAGACATAGTCGACCAAAATAAGATAGAAACGAATGTAAGTTTAGAAAGTGAATATCACTTCATCGTTTAAAGTAAAGTTAATGATACGTGTCAATAATTTTTCACTAAATGTTTACTTTTGAGGTAGACATGGTATGTACTACTATGTTGTAGCTTTTCAATGCCTAAAACAATATGCAAATTAACAATCTATGTGACAAATTAATCAAACGTAGAAGAAAAAAACATAATGTAACCTAAATCTTTGAGAAAATAATTCTCATCTCTTTATCTAGCTGATTCCTGAGTCACGGTTATAAAATTACCAAGTTCTCTAAAAAATGTTTCCTATATAACAAATCAATACAGATAGTTTCTATTTACTTGCACTCCAGGAAATTATTGTCTGACAATATATGATATCCAAAAAAAACCACAAAATATTGTTGATCTACCATATCGATAATATTTAAACCCTTGCCATGTTTGTAAACTTTCCTAATAATAGTGTGGAATGGTACAATTCTAAATTAAGTAAATATTTAAAGACTCCTTGAAGCAAATCAGCACATTCCATTCATATTTATAATTCCCAATTCTGTTTTATTTAGTTACTGCATGGTGAGTTTTGCAAGTTGTTATTAACGTGCATATATGTAACACATAAATTTGATGTATTATATCTTGTGCTAGTATTTCAACCATCTTGTCAATAAAGTAAACCGTGGCAGTTCTAGAAAAGTATATTTTATTTAGTGTCAGTCACAGATGAAATAAAGCAGAGAGATATACTGTTAGTAAAAGCAATGTTGTTTTCATATATTGTTTAACGATAGCATTCAAATATATATGGAAAGAATGGGCACTTTTTAAAATTAAATGTCACCGAATTCTTACAAACACATACTAATCCTCACAAATCACCGTCGCAGTATCAGAGTATTTGATGGATATATTTACATACCAATGTATACACACAAACACATAGTAAAATAATTTATATAGAGACTAACCATTTAAAACTAGCCTTACGAATTTACATAGCCAAGCGTAGCTGCCTACTTTTACAGCTTAACGATTTTTGGAATGTTAGTAAAAACACTTTCTTTCAATACCATGAGTTGCAGATTTAAATATCCACAATGTTCCTTGATGACAAATGCGGAAAAACTTATAACGAAAGTTACTCAACACGACGTTTTAGATTCTACTGATTTTGATCTACATAAAAAAACTTCATTTGATTGCCAATGCGACAAATTGGGAACATATACTATTATATAGCGTGGATTTAGACTTTAATTTGATACAATAATATTCAAGGTCCATATTGCTTTATTCTGATGTAATATTTTCTGAAAATCTTGACAGTGTGTCAATGCCAAAATCAATTCTTGATATTGTCTCTATGTTTATGATAGAAAACGTGTTTAAATCTTTTGAAATAATTTTAATGTAGATTTTATTTCAATTGTGGGTCGCAATGTTTGTTAGATATAGAGTCGTAACAGTTTATAAAATGTTGTAATAGGTTCGATTTTTAATTCATATCATATGTATATAGTTGACTGAAAAATGCAATTTATTTTTTGAAACTCGTTGAAATAAAAGATAACAGCAAAACTATGTTATAAGCTACTAAAACGTATACAGAAATCATACTTTTAAGAAAATTTATTCATAAATCGAATTTTTCTCGGAAACTACAATTTTTAATACTTTCTTTTACCATGTATTGCAAAATAAGGATCAAACCATTGTTGTGTCTCTAAAACGCTGGAAAAATTTTATTGGTCACTAAACTTTTAGCTTTGTGTGTGCTGAGTTAAGACAGCAAATTCCAGATATGAAAACAAAGTACCAATAGTATCTGGTAATACAGCAACAAACATTTTCATTTAGACTCGTGCAATGATGTTTTGTAAGCTGTGTAATTTTGGAATCATTCACATAATACATTTATTATATTACTCAGATTTAATTCCCTTTCAAGTTAATCAGTCACAACGCTATTCACTTTGATTTTTCAAATGACATATGCTGTATGCAAATATAAAAATAGGGTATTTAATTCACTTAAGAACCTGCTTCAGGAGGTTGGGTTATGAAACTAAAATGTAATTCATGTTAGGGACAGGTAAACCTTTCATTACATTTAACATCCCATATGAATTTAAAACTTCTTTATCCACAAAATCAGCAGTTCCTAATTTCTAAACTTTTCGGTTAATAATTAAGAGTTGTAATTGTTCTTGGAATAAATTGCAGATCAGATAACTAACTCAGTATTGTTCCTATTACGTTTATCTTGCGGACATTAATTCTTGTTGCTGTATGTGTTACTAACCATCTTAAACATTCTTTCATTGTTATTTTTCTTTATTTATGAAAAGACAGAAAAAAATTACGAAGATGTATATAATGATGTATAGCATAAATTAGAGATTTCACATAGGCTATAAATATACGGAAAGAATGCAAGCACTTTCGATAACAAAACATATAAAGACCTGACTAATAAGGATTAACCACAATCTGATATTTATATTAAACAAAGATTTTGTTCAATTAATAATTTAGGTTTGAAATTTGTAATAGCGAAATCCATGATTTTATCAATAAATGGTGATGCATTTGAGTCCAACATTGTTGTGTTAATCCGACTCGATCAAAGGAGGCAATAAAATAATGTTGAGCCTTTTATTGTGAAATAGTAAATACTATCGGTTTCTAATGTTCTCACACATGCACCGTCATTTTAGAAACCCAGTTCTTCGATTGTATATATTTATGGGGAATGCAGATTTCATTGTATTGGCAATACATTTAGAAACGAACTTGTATGATACATTTGGAACTGAAATAGATCGCCACTTTGAAAAATAATCTTAAGTTTATTCCCTGTTTATAAAAGACATAATGTTGATGATGGAAGATAATGCGTCATGTTTATCCCCATATTTAATAGCCCTCACTAAAGAAAACGCGGCCTATCTTTCAAAACAAAATTATGAAATTCTACAGTGAAAATATAAAAACCTGGATGCATTACATTGAAAATGTTTTTGGATGATTTGTAGCTTCGGTGCATGATACAGGACCATTTAAGAAATGTTACTGTAAATCATTAAATCTAGAAATATCTCTAATACTTTAGTAGCTATTATTTTGGTATTGCATTTGTGAGATTTAATCCCCTAACCATCTAACAGCCATGTTAATGAACGTTGGGAAAGAACGCCAAAAATGTGTTTTCGTTTAAATTCATAAAATAGTGAACCTGTTTATAATATGTTTGATGAATACATGTTTCTGAAATAACAATAACAACTACAATAACAATAATGGTGCATAAAGACATTTGTTAAAAAAAAAACTACTTACGAGTATATAAAAGAATACTGAAGTCTTCTCGTTTATGCAGCTTGATGATCAGTGTTCCTAGACGGCCTATCCAGTAACAATAACCCATTTACTTTCACATATATTTGCGAATGACAAAGAACTGGAATCCTTCATGCAAACAGAACTCGTTTACTCTCACTGCCAACAATACTTTAGTAGCTATTATTTTGATATTGCGTTTGTGAGATTTAATCCCTTCCATCTAAGAGCCATGTTAATGGTGGTTCTCTTTGATACGAAATACTGATGCACGTCATTATTGGCAGATATCTGACAGCCATGTTAATGAACGTTGGGAAAGAACGCCGAAAATGTATTTTCGTTTAAAATCATAAAGTAGTGAGCCTGTTTATAATATGTTTGATAAATACATGTTTCTGAAATGACAATAACAACTACAATAATAATAATGGTGGCAACAAGACATTTGTAAAAAAAAACTACTTACGAGTATATTAAAGAATACTGAAGTCTTCTCGTTTATGCAGCTTAATGATCAGTTTTCTTAGACGGCCTATCCAGTAACAATAACTCATTTACCTTCACATATATTTGCGAATGACATAGAACTGGAATCAAGTCAAGCAAACAGAACTCGTTTACTCTCGCGGCCATCACTCTATTAGTATTAGTCTACCATTGATTGCCCGCCACCGCAGATATAGGACAAATACTGAAATATGAAAAGAGTGGATTCTTTGAGTGTAACTCTTACCTATCACAAAGTAGCTCATCATTACTATTTGTAACCCGGTTGAAAACTAATGCGGCATTTGACATTCGCAAAATGTTTCATGTCTCCCTTATATGTCTAGAGATTACGTCAGATAAGGATCTATCGGATCTCATTCACCTAGCTGACCTATTGAGTGATTCAATGATACCATTTAGGCGGAAAAAAGGATTGGTCAGATCTATTTGATTTTAAGCAAGATTACGACGACAATGTCATTTGGTACAGGGTTTCTTTGAAACATGCTAAATACATTGTATATCACAAACAAGTGACTAATATAATTTATTTGAGAACTAAACAAAACTTATTTATGGCTCGCTCCACATCTATTATTTAGTTTATAATGCCATGATATAAATCAACAAAACATACATTGCTATTTTGTCGAAATCGAGTGTTTTCAACATTAATGCTGCAGAATTGCATCTTATTATGGGTAATATATAAAATAGTGTTTATGGCAAGAAACACTAGAAATAACAAAGATCACGTAGTGTGGGAGACTTGTCGTTATTGGATTGACGTAGATTGTTCGGTGGTATGGGGAACTGGTCTATATTGGTACGATGTCTTTAAATTGAAGTTACTACATATTGATTCATGAAATAAGGACACTGGAATCCCTCGTTCATACATAGTTGGTATTTATATAATTAACAGGCTTCACGTAGTAGTAGTCATGGATGAGTGTTGATGTAAATTAACATCCGATCATAATGGTGTAGTTCTAACTAAATCTACTTCAATGTCTGCCATAGATAAGGCACTACAGGTTAACAGACTACACACGTTATTCTATTATCTAGTGGAGCATTCGGATTAGACATGAGAATATGTCGGCAGGGGCAGGGAAATAAATATTTGTGTTTCATGGTATCTAAATGAGTATCTGAAAACACGGATATTAGTCGTGAATGCCCTATACTATATAAGTTCGTATATTAAACAGATATAATATATTTTTTTTGTTCAATACTTGTTATATATCTAACATATAAACCTTGTCATCTCTTATTTTCCCTCTTTGCTGTAACAATAGATAAAGTGATAGAGGAAGGGTTTCAGCGTTAATATATGTAATATACGCACATATATAATTTTGTAGACAACATACAATAACAAAATTGCAAGTGCACGGCCTTGCACAGGGCGATATGAATAAGGTACTTATTGCATTTGCCAGAAATACGAGAGCGAGTTATTCATTACATTCGGCATCGTTCGGTATTGGCCAATCAGTTGGCTAGAATCTCGAACAGGAGATAAGTTCCGATTGACATTCAAATATGTACTAATAATAGAAGCGCGGTAAAATCAGAATCTTTCTACCAAGGATAAAGAAAGTAATTAGTAAAAGTGTAAACTATTACTTAGCTTCTTGTTTGCCTGCCTTATGTCGCTGGGAATGTTGTTCCATACTACGGGACTAGTATATTGAAAACTTTTTTTAAACAATTCCTTCTTTGGCCTTGGTATAATGTAATTTTTTTCTTCTTGTGGACCTTGAATTTAGAGTACCATCAGCATCTCTTTGGTGAAAGATATTGCTTAAATAGACAGGAACGGATTTTCTGGATACTTTATACATCAATTTGGCTTTTGTAAGAAATATTCATATATTGTTAAAACCTTTATATTATTCATTGCATCCTGAAAATTGTCCATACATTGATCTAGAATTCAATGGCAAGCCCACTTTTGGAGCCTTATAAGTGTTGTTATGTTTGAATTAGAGGTATTATCCCAAATTACATTACAGTTGTCCAGATATGGCTGAATATAACTTTTGAGAAACATGACCCTATACTGAAGAGGAATGTATGTTTTTTTTCCTCAGTAGCCAAAGATAAGAATTAACCTTTTTTGAAATGTGTTTTTTTGTGAATAGACCACGAAAGATTGTTATCTACGAATACACCAATAATTCTATATTGAGAGGTCATATTATGGCTTACATTATCCAAACAAACATGAAATTTGTTGCTATCTAGTCTTGAATTGTCCATTGTAATCAGACACAAAGACACAGTGACCCCTTTCAAGAGCACTCTTAAAACTCACCTATATCAACTTCAACAACAAAGCTAAAGACCTAATAATGTTTCATACCTTAAATATTTTCAGCGTTTTTTATGTTTTCTAATTTGATGGTGTATTGTGTCATGCATTCATATCGTTATAGATGTTGTAAAGCGCTTAGAGCTTCTAAAAATTAGGGGCTATGCAAAGTGAACATTATTATTATTATTATCATTTTTATTATTATTATTATTATTATTATTATTATTATTATTATTATTATTATTATTATTAGTATTATTATACAAGTCGTTATAAATGTACAGTACAAAATTAAACTCTGCTCGACTTCGCTTATCTGCGATACAAAGGCTCTGTGCGATACTATAAGAGCCCATTGTCACGAACCCATAGTTATATGATCACGATGCCAGGACGAAGTCAAAATGGGTTAACCGATTTTTGAAAAGTGGCTCAAGGTGCGTTCAATGCAAATGAGGCATACCTTTAATTAGTGCATTAGTATACCTTTCAGACGTCATATTCTAAGTTGCTCTTACGTTTTATATTAATTTAGAAAACGAATTAGTTTAAAGTTTTCATTCATATAATTTTGTTCTTGAATATCACTGCTGTAAACGTTTGAAAAACAGATGTCAAAATGTCTTTTAAAGAAACAATCGCTACCAATTTTTTTTAATATACTGAAATGGTGATCATGGTATTAGTAGGTGATAACTATGAAACTATTACTGTCTAACCAATAACAAAGTTGAAGAGAGAAACAGACAAATAAATAGATAACTTGGACAAAATGAAAATCTTCAGGTACCCTATACATTTAAGAACTACAATGGTAGCCCCTACCCTCGTGGGTTATAAATATTACTGACCCAGTAAACACGGAAGAATTCTGCAGAATAAGTACAGAAATTTAAAAAAAATGAAGTTTTCAATTACATTAGTATTTCTTTGGATGAAGCATTATGATTTTAGAACACTGAATATACTTATAATTATGTAGACATAGAACATTACACATTAAAGTGTTGTCTTGTAGAACCATTAAGTACATATTTTTTCAAGAACGTTTTCCAAATAGAAACAAAACCATTCGTGTTTGAATATGCAGAAAAGAAGATTACACGTTAATATGATTTTACTGCAAGAATCATTAAATACATATATTTTCATGAAAATGTTTAAAAACATCAATGAAACAAAAGTATGCACAATGCATCAAACATATGATTGAAAGAAAAAAATAACAAGAAAAAAGAGAAATTAAATGCATTGTTAAATAAATAAAAAAAATAAAACACAGACAGCATGTAAAGTGGGCAAATATATTATATTCTATGATATCATATATGAAGAAAATTGTCAATATTAAAACTGAGTGGAAGAAGCACAATATAAAAGTACTCACAACATCAAAACATCTATCATGTGTTCATAGATTTCAAAAAGGCTTTTGACAGAGAGTGGCACGAGGTATTGTAATCCACAATGAAGAAGTAAAACATGGGTCAAACGTTGACCAATACCACCAATCAGCTGTACGCCAAGGCTACCGTTGAATTTATTGCTCAAGGTTCCGAGGGGTCTGAATGTACAGTTTGTTCACCTCCTAGAAACTGATTATTATGTCTTATTGCGTATTCACAGAAGGAAATCTTCAAAACGATTACAATCTTTACAAATGACTTTCTATCATGTGCAAAATAAAGTTTAGAAATCTCATCGTTTCCTTCGTAAAAAAAATTTTAAAAAATGTTCTTTCAAATGTATCTGAAAGTCTTTTCGTGACTTGTGATATATAAAGTTTGTTTATTAATCCATCATTAATGTTTAGCTGAAAGACATAATAAAGTTATCATTTATATCAAATTTATCTTGGTAATGGTCAATCAAGCACCTAATGATTCTTTTTTATTTCCTGACCTAACATTATTTAGATATATTCGCAACATTTGTAGATGCATATATACTACGTTATTATTTAGTAAGCAAAAATAAATAACGTATCTTTGCAGGTATGTATGTATGTATGTATATAGGTAGGTATCATATATATATATATATATATATATATATATATATATATATATATATATATATATATATATATATATATATATATATATATATATATATATATATATATGTGTGTGTGTGTGTGTGTGTGTGTGTGTGTGTGTGTGTGTGTGTGTTTACTAAGAGGCTAAGTGCAATTCGAAATCATTCTCCTGTGTATGACCGTGTGGATTATCTTTTCATGATTTTATAAATTTCACGCTCTGAAAACAAACTTTAATATCTATTTCGTACCAACCATGATCTGTAGAATATGATCTACACCTAGACTATAAGGTCTAAATGTTTAGCACATTGATTGTTGTGAACATTCATTCACTTTAATCCTAGAAAAGACTGTTGCAACTACCGTTCTTCAGGTCTTTGTTTTCGTGGCCGTGCTCATACTAAAATTCAGTTCTATAATTATATTAGAATTACTATAATATATATGATGTATTTTATATAAGCTTTACAACTTTAGTTCATATAGCACAATATTTCCCAAGACACTGTTTTCGTCCCAAATAACAATGAATACGTTGTAATTTCAACGAATAATGAAATTAAACCAATTCTGTAAATTAAATCTGAAAACAACTAAAATTGATTCGACCAAGACTGATATTAATATCGGACCGAATAACAGTTTACTTTAACTTTATTATGCTTATGAATGTCACCTGAAGTCTTACACATTATAGTGCCATGCATTTAGGTGATTTCAAATGAATAGTTTTAATTAAATTCATTACCATAGTCAGGTTTGTTTATTTAAATTTTGGTGAATAACCTGACGAGGAAAGGTAGACCATGGTGAAAGGGAAACAAAAAAGATTTCATGAACACTGATCCAAAATAAACATGTTATTTACAAATGGATCTAACAATCTTCAATCCTTGACGGAAGTAAAACAAATATAAATAAATGTAACAATGACAGAAAGCTATCCACCCAATTCTGAACTTTGGTTAATATACTGGGTCAGCACAAGCACAACAGATCTTTAAGACAAAGTTAGCAGTTGTTTAAGATGTGATGCTGGATGGACGTGTACTTCATCTAACAGCGTCTCTTGGGAACATTCCATTTTCTTGTTAACATCGTTATTCTCTAATGACTGCTCTTCGGTGGAATATTCTCCTTACTGATCTGCAGTGGAGGGTTTTGGGTTGACAGCAAAGTAGAATAAATTCGATGTCATAATACAGGAACCTACTTCAAATGAGTATTTGTTATAGACTGCGTCCATTAAAGGATATTCATACCTCATCTTGTTATTCGATATGTTTAATGATGTTCAAAGTTTCCAATAAATTTCAAAACTGCGTCATAGTCTTTGATTGCACATATGCCAAACCAATCTTTACTTGAGGCTGATCAGTTTTCGTCACAAATAATGGACCCAGTCAGATAATTTTGCATCCCATTAATATGCTTTTAAAGCGCTTTGATTATTGTTCTATGTTTCCTAGAGATTTATTGAGCAATGAATAATGTTACTCATGTTAGATAGACACTGAGTTATTATCGAACTAAACTTCTTTTCCGGGTTTAGCATCATAGCCTTTGCAGAAATTAATTAATAAAATAAATAATTTTGACTTAATTCTTGAATGATCGATTTCAATAAATCTATTACTCATCTCTTTTAAATGTCACGTTTTGAAAGAAATTCCAACATAATCTGTTTTGGTTATATCTTCTGATTTGTCCATGTTTGTACCTCTCAGCAATTTTTGTTTTTATTTACGTTTATATGGACGTCTTTGAAATTGTTTACAATTCAGGCCTTCACTATATTTTCGCACAAAATCAGCTGTACAACGATAGAAAAAGAATAGGTAAAAATCAGGATCAAGTCGCTTTTTACATATGAATTGTCACTATCATGAGCAATTTTCACGTTTACGAGTTTAAATGTTTGCACTTGACGTTTCTCTGTATTGAGTAATATCAGCTCTTGCACTAGATTTTCACTATCATGAATAAGTTACAATTCTGCACTAGAATTTTCACTATCATGTATAAGTTACACTCCTACATTAGAATTGTCACTACAATGAATAAGTTACACTCATACACTAGAATTTTCAATATCATGAATAAGTAACACTCCTACACTAGAATTTTCAATATCATGAATAGATTAAAACTCCTACACTAGAATTTTCAATATCATGAATATATTAAAACTCCTACACTAGAATTTTGACGATCATGAAAAAATTACACTCCTACACTAGCATTTTCACTGTCATCAATAAGTTACACTCCTGTACTTGAATTTTCACTATCATGAATAAGTTACACTTCTACACTAGCATTTTCACTATCATGAATAAGTGTAACGTTGTCGAGCCGACCGTTTGAGACTAGGCAGGGTTTAAAAGAAATAACTAACACGTTCGGTTAAATAAAAATTATATTAAAAAATCAACAGGATAATATATATATATATATATATATGTCTGTAGTCATCCACTACTGTACTATATGTCTGCAGTCATCCACTACTGTACTATATGTCTGTAGTCATCCACTATTGTACTATATGTCTGTAGTCATCCACTACTGTACTATATGTTTGTAGTCATCCACTACTGTACTATATGTCTGTAGTCATCCACTACTGTGCTATATGTCTGTAGTCATCCACTACTGTACTATATGTCTGTATCCAATATACAAAACGTAGCATTACATTGACTATAGACACGATATTCGTATCTCACAAATAGTCAATAAATCAAAACATAGGGTTCAATTGACTATAAACACGCTATTCGTGTCTTACATAAAGTAGTCAATAAAACAAAACATAGCATTCAACTGACTGAACAAGCTATTCGTGTCTCACACAAAATAGTCAATAAATCAAAACATAGGGTTCAATTGACTATAAACACGCTATTCGTGTCTTACATAAAATAGTCAATAAACCAAAACTACGGACGTTAACCCTGCATTTCCTTTCGGTGCGGCAGTAGTTCATGTTTGCCCGTCTCCACTCCACCGGTTAGCATTGGACTAGAATACTCATCTATTCACTCGTTGACCGGCGAGCTGAATATAAAAATGGACAGTTTCCCAAATAATAAAACGAATTAACGCAATACATAATAAAACGAACGTGCTATTACGAAACTGAACATTTAACTGAAACATTAACCAAAAAAAACACATTTGACTCACCCAACGTTTTGGCTCTAATTCCCGACAAATGAAACGTTTAGAGGTCTGCTCTAATGTCCACTGCGTCTTAAAATGACCCTGCACTATACCTATATGGTAGTATGCCGTACTTGTAAAAAGTGATTCGCGCGAAACCTTCATTATACGCGCGGCACGTGAGACTCGCTGTACAGGACAACTCACTTAGAGGAGTATGGTGTACCCTCTATGCCATATCGGGTATTTCGTAACAGTGTCATAACTACGAGTTTCAAAATAATAATTCATTAAATACAGGATAACGACAGACAAATTATATAACAAAATTAACAGGACTGATAAGCTTAAAAATAGAATAGAGGAGTATGGTGTACCCTCTATGCCATATCGGATATTTCGTAACAATAAGTTACACTCCTACACTAAATTTTCACTATCAAGAACGCGTTTTACCTTTGCCCTTAATGTTTCACTATCTTATGTAGATTTCCACTTTAAATTAGCAAATGTGTTTTCCTTATCAGAAGTACTTTCCACTTGTACACTAGTTTTCATACCATAAACAAAATTTCATCTTCCGCACCAGATTTGTCACTTTCATGTAAAGTTTTACACCATATAGTCCATTTTTACACTCTATTGTCCACTTTCACACTATATTGTCCACTTTCACACTATATTGTCAACTTTCACACTATATAGTCCACTTTCACACTATATTGTCTACTTTCACACTATATAGTCCACGTTAACAATATATTGTCCACTTTCACAATATATTGTCCACTTTTACATTATATTGTCCACTTTCATACTATATTGTCTACTTTCACACTATATTGTACACTTTCACACTCCACTTTCGCACTATATTGTCCACTTTCACACTATATTGTCCACTTTCACACTATATTGTCTACTTTCACACTATATAGTCCACTTTAACACTGTATTGTCCACTTTCACAATATATTGTCCACTTTTACACTATATTGTCCACTTTCACACTATATTGTCCACTTTCACACTATATTGTCCACTTTCACACTATATTGTCCACTTTCATGAGTAGCTTCACACTTCCACTTTTGCACTTGGGTTTTCACTATCGTGACTAGATGTATATTTTGCATTAGAGTTGTTACTATTTTACTACCGTAGATAATTTCCAGGTGACATTAACTAGTAATTTCCAGTTGACATGAACTAGTAATTTCCAGTTGACATTAACTAGTAATTTCCACTTGACATTAACTAGTAGTTTCCACTAGACATTAACTAGTAATTTCCAATTGACATTAACTAGTAATTTCCACTTTTACAGTTGATGTTTCACTACCAAGAGTAATTTCTTTGCTTCCACTTGATTTTCTACTGCCAGGAATAGATTCCGACTTTTACACTAGAAATTTCATTCTCATGCATAGCTTTCGTAAGATATATTTTCATTGTCATGCGTAGTTCCACCAACAATGCTTCTGACCGTTGGTCATCAAGAGTCGATACCTACCAGCATATTGAACGTTTCAGTAACTGAAGTTTAAATGACAACAATACGGGATGGAAGACAGAATCCATAAAGACAGGTGTCTACTCATTTAACAGCAACGTCTCATCACATATATTTTGCGAATACAAACATATAAAGAGGACCCGGGTCTACATGTGAAGCAAACAATTGAATCATTGCTGCAAAACAGGTTAACTTGACCCAAAATTGAGCAAAATGTCTTAAGGTCATAATGATGTAATTTAAATATGAAAATTACAAATAGTAGCGTACTAAATATGAACAAATATAAAATATACATTAACGAAACATCACCACCCAAGTTTATGATTGTCAAGATCAAAGAGAGCAGATGTAGATGTTGCACAATTTGTTGACTTGGCTTAAAGATGATGTTTGCAAACATGAAAAATACATGATATGGGCAAATATAAATTTTTAGCCATAACATTAAAAAATGATCTATCGACGACGACTACGCCTCTAGAAAAAGTAATGTGTCTTGCCTCCAAAAATAAAATGTAGTTTAGTAGATGTTTTGACAAAACGTTCGAAATATACCTTCGTGGTTATATCTATGTTAAAAAACACTTCTCTGAATAAATGACTAACTGTCAGCCTGACAAGACATACTATTTCACAAATGTTCTGAAACGTTATGACAGGAATACAATGGAACAACAAAATCATATTTCTTAAAGAAATCGACTTTATAACTGTGTATTCCACTGTGACAAGAAAGAGAAGAAAATGTATTTGCTAAATATCTAGATCTATTTAATAATCTATCATAGTGACAAGTATACTCCAGCAAAATAGACCCAGTCCGCTTAAATAAAATGTTTATTTCATTTCTTGCTTAGTAGAAAAAGAAATGTATATTTATAAAAACAACATCACTTTTTCTCCAACTGATATAGAATGAAATATGCCATCAGCATTTTAGTTCCAATTTTCTGTCTAAAATTAAATGACAAGCCGATGATCAAGACTAACTGTTTATGCAAAGTATTTAAACTTTATGAACATTAACAAATAAAATCATTTTCCCACTTTAATTATTAAAACTGTTCGTAAAACGGAATACAAACGTGAACTGGTTATACTCTGTTACAAACTTTCAATTCCTCTGAAAAGAAGAAAAACATTAAATTACTAATTTATAACTCACCAACAAATTTTGCAATAGGTGATCTATCATTCTTAATATACACTTAAATGTAACACACTTTGTAATTGGTTCAACGTCACGAATTACTGGCATTATTCTGGAAAATATCGGAAACGCTTGTGCCAAAGTATTGTTGCAATTCTTACGTGTTGTAATACCAGAGAGAAGTACATCTTCTGCAGTTTTTCGACAAGATTGTAATTCGTTTTTCTCACCAATTGGTATATCAATCTATTGTGTTGAGATTTGCTGGTAGGACTATTTATTTTTCTGCACATGAAAACTGATCGTTACGTCTATTAAACCGCAGTTAACATCATGAGGTCGTCAAACGCGTTATTGTAATCTGCTAATTTAAAAACGTCAGTACTCATTTGAGCATAAAAGCTCAGATAAGCGGAAACCCTATGGTATAAAAATGATGTATAGTCATTAACGACACGGAGCTTACTATTTAAGTCAATTAGAAATAGCCCACTATTCATTCCTAATTTAATATATTGCCTTTGATCACGTGTTTCAATTGAAAAATTATATATAAAATAAATACAATAGTGATAACATAACTTAAAGCATATCCGATTGAATGCAGATATTAAAATATGTTGCATTTTGTTTCAATGAACCCACAAATCATAATATACCACAACATTAGCAACAATAAAACGAGCACCCATGTTATTTAATCGCAATTTTAGCGAAAAAAATAAATGCTTAAATTACCTACTTTTATTTTCGCCACAACCAACGTAAACAGATAAAACTAATTAAAATTTAGATCATGACCATGCGCTGTCCTAGTTTTCATTCTGAGAGTGATTGCATATTAGAAACAGACGAGATAACAATGACAAGCTAGAGCTAGCTGTTATTAGCTGTATATGGATATACGAAAAGGTGTTACACAAAACTGCATTAAATCGTTTATTTTAAGCTGAAAATAACACATCCGTGATCATCGCGAATTAAATATATATGGTCAAGAAGAAGGCATAATATTTTGACTCAGTCTTTGGACTAGTATTTCGTCTATTTTAGGTTATACCATACAGTTCCAATATCACCTCGAATATCACACAAAATTATGTTTCGATAACTGAACTAACTAATCCGTACGTTCCGAAAGCGGTAAAGCATGTTTGCAATAACTTTGCAATATGTATTGTGTGTGTTAGTGTGTGCGCGCGTGTGTGTGATTTTCAGTTCAAATATTTTGACATTTACCTCTACTCGTGTTAAGAAAAATAACAGTTTTGATCTTCTGATTCTCAAAATGTGTACCATACACTGCAATTAATAACCTTTTATAACCTTTTAACTGCTGCAGTCAAAACATTTACACGTATCATATAATGCCAGCACATGAACGAATGATTACAACCTAAAAAATAATAACACGTGGAAATATAAACAGCAAACAACAGCAAGCACAAATGTACTGTCAATGACGTTCCTGCAGTTTAATGATGTTATCAACGATGATGATGACGATAATGATTACAATGTAGATACTATTGCGGAGGATAAGGAGGAGGATTATTAAAGTTATGTACCTATATTATTGCAGAAATCGTCGCTACAACAATCCAGTTTCAAGTGGCTGGCACTACATCTCCCGACCAAAGCCGTCTGAGAATCCGCGACACACAACTGTGCAAAATGACAAATATAGGGTGACAATGACTGAAAAGTTAACTAAATACATTTGGTAGTACGTTATCAAGAAAATACAATGCCAAATAATGGTAATCTACTGGTTACCGTGATAAGGCAGGTTAAATATTTTGGGATTGCTTAAACATTTTATTTTGGTACTTGCGTCGAAAGTACCAAACTATTTATTGTGCTTCTTGTCAAAGCTCGTTTATACGTTGTGGCGTCAAGTTTAGCCGCTGTTCATTACAGGCACGACTATAACGATAAGTATTAATGATAACATGACAAAAACGTGCCAAATGATAAAAACTTTGTTTTCTGTTTTGGTAGACTGGAATTCAGACATGGATTATCCTTTTATTTTGAACTCTACATGTAATCAGAAAATTTGGCATCGTAAAATAATGAAAAGGATTAAGCGATGAACAGCGCTTCTTCAGTTTCAATTTTACCGCACATTGCTACAGTTGTTTTTTAATATATGGAAAATACGTTTAAAAACAACTGGCTGACTGATGGCGGAAGGCAGAATAATCATGTATCCAACTACATAGAAGAAGCAAATATTTTTGGCGTAAATACCATGTCCATTTCTCAGTACATAACCTGATACACATAATTATTTGAATTTTAATAATTTATTCTAGCATTTAAATGCGTGAGCATCGTTGGTGCTCAGTGTATATGACAATGGTGTATCCATTTCCCAGCATCCAATTTTTTTGTGGCTTTCAAAACATGGCGTGATGTTTCTTTTCCGGTCCATTACCTCAACAAAGACACCCTTCCGCTCACCCATGACAAAGAGCTGCATATCGCGCGCATTGCCTAAAAGTATGCAATCATATTATGCTCTCCCAGTTCAAAGACATCATTAAATATTTTAAATATTTAAATTTTTGAAGAGAAACATTGGTTTTGCCACGTGTTATTTCGCTTAACTTGATTTTGTGACTGTGATTAGAAGGACTGTTTCGATTGGTTCTGTTTAGGTTGTGTATCTGAATTCTCTTACGAGCATTCAGGCTTCGCTACTGCGAAATGTTTTCCTTCTTTGACGGGTATTTCGTTTTAAGCGAAATATGTAGGGCAGTTTCGAGACGCAGATATGCTCGATTACATGAGTAATTGAAATACACTTTCTAATTAACTTTCTTGACTTCACGTAATCGTGTCTGGAGATCGCGCCGTTTTTTCGTATTGTGGCATCTTTTGCGTGCCATAAGCATCTACTGATAATCAGCTACCCTTTTCACAAGATAAAAGTGATCGCTTAAATTCATCTGGAATTTGTCCGATGATTCATCAATCATAAATGAGCAAACTTTATAAAAAAAAAATTGTATTGGTTTCAAAGTATAATCCAACACTTTCAGTTTTAGTGAGATCAATTAAGACCCCTATATGACCACATTGACTCGTACCTTAACCACAGTGTATTTTTAAATAGGTATTGGTCAACTTATGGTTCAGAATCTGAGTAACTAAAAGTATTTACGTGACAAACATTTTATCGATGCTTAATTCTCAGATATAACAGCTATTATACCGTATGACTTGTTTAAAACAGATTATTTCATCAAAAATCAACGCAGCTGACTAGAGTGTTCGCTGTTAGCCGCTTCGGTTTAAATAGCCAATAGTACATGTAGGTAATTAGTAAAATCTTTTTCACCTGATTAGTGATGACATTCGTCAAACAGTGACGTAATTCCCCAAACAGCTAGTTTGAAACCTTCCTAGTGAATACAAATAGTAGATATAAGTTAATGCTTTTGGATCAGCTGGTTGTAGAGTCGCGCTGAGACCCTGTGAACCAATGACGTAATTGTTAGATGGAATTGTCTTTTATCCTCGCTGGGCAACAGGTATTAATCAGGAAGCCAATAGGAATATAGACTTATCTAGACCTTACCATCCACCAACATAAAGTCCCCAAACTCAAGGCTGGCGCAAATTTGGTTAATGTAGTAGTCCTTATGTGTACTCACTTTAAACGTTAAGAGATCTTTAAGGTCTACAACAAACGCATATTATAAATATTTCATTTTGTTATTTCAATAATTACCTGATAGTGCTAAGTGTGCATACCTTAATGAAGACTCTTGAGGAAAGCACGCGAGGTTGGCTACTGACTGTAAGGACAATTAATATGCACCTGCCAGCTTTCTGCAAAGGTTTATGGTACACACACTACAGCATTATAGTAGCATAACTCCTATCGGTGTCGTCATTTTGGTTTGGTTGTAGTGTCAGGCCTACATACACTCAGTGTAAAAGAAATGCTCTAGCAATGCGAAGCGACGCAACAGATAGACGAGCCAAGAAACAATTTCAGCGGATGATAACATAGCTAAAGTGAACAAAATTGCGATTTAGGCATTCATTGAAACTATAAAAAACATATGGTAGTTAATAGAGAGACGAGAGAGGAGACACTTTAAAGAAGGTTTGAAGTTAACTTTTAACGGATAATGAACAAATTAGTAATTTTTGTTCGACTACTACAACAATGAGAGGCGATTACTCCTGATAATGATGGCAATGGGTTTTCTGCTCGTGTGCAGATGAACGAACAGTTCAGTACAAAAGATCAATTCCGGCAGAAACTGGTAATGCCTAGCGGCCTCCTCAAAATTATTTATACAATACTTTAATAAATATGTAGCTCACATGCTTAACGCTGAGTTGCCAGCTCTCAAGCTACTCTCCTAAACTAGAATTTTCACTATCATGAATAAGTTACACTCCTGTACTTGAATTTTCACTATCATGAATAAGTTACACTTCTACATTAGCATTTTCACTATCATGAACAAGTTACACTCCTACACTAAATTTTCACTATGAAGAACGCGTTTTACCTTTGCCCTTGACGTTTCACTATCTTATGTAGATTTCCACTTTAGCAAATGTGTTTTCCTTATCAGAAGTACTTTCCACTTGTACACTAGTTTTCATACCATAAACAAAATTTCATCTTCCGCACCAGATTTGTCACTTTCATGTAAAGTTTTACACTATATAGTCCATTTTTACACTCTATTGTCCACTTTCACACTATATTGTCCACTTTCACACTATATTGTCCACTTTCACACTATATAGTCCACTTTCACACTATATTGTCTACTTTCACACTGTCACAGAATTAGGCAAAAATTGAATTTATTTCTTCTTGAATACAAACTAATTTCACCATTTTCTTGTTTCGTCATACATGCGTTACCTGGGGTGAATAAGCGTTTTTCAAGGTAAGCGACGTGTAGCGATTTGCATGTGCCTGACTACAAATCACTTGAAGTCGGGAACATTATAATCACGGGGTGCACGGGAATTTTGCCGTGAATTCTTCTCACCTATTTGAGAACATATAAGGCAGAATATTTCTATAATGATTACGAGTCAAAAGTATCTTGTCAAAGGAGAGATAGCTCGTCATTCTTTCTCCAGCCAAAGGGGTGAGTGTTAAATTTATATTTCGTTTTTTGTGAATTTTATTCAGTTTATCATTTCATGTAATGATGCCTTTATTACAATGCGGATTTAAACCGTTGAATAATTGGAATTACTAGTCACTATTAGACTTTAAATGCAGTAGCGTAATCTAAGTTTTTGATTGTTTCAGAAACAACTATTATTAGTTTGGTTTCTTTATTGTAGCTGAATGTAGCTGAATTTTAGCTGAATCTGATTGATTGTGCCGTGATTGTGCCGTGATTATGCTGTTTAATTGTGCGATCAAATTGAGGTATCTAACTGTCTGTCTGTCGGATTGTCTGTCCGTCTACGTCTGTCGAGATGTGTAAATATCCGGAAATCTAGAAGTCTAAATGTCCGAGTGTCGGAGCTGTCTAGAGGTGTAAACGTCCGGGGTAGTATCTAAGTGTTTGGGATCGGTGGTTCTAGTAGATGCTGTATGCTGTCTGTACGTATAACTGTAGTGGATCAGTGAAGGGCAAGCGGCCGATAAAAGTATTGGGCCATTCCTAGGTATTCGGAGAGGCTGTGCGGCGATTCAACAGTTGGTGAATCGTACGGTTGTACAAGGTCGAGACGCATGTGTGTGTTTCAATTGTTGTTACAATTGAATACATTGTTATATTTACACGTGGTTACTTTTAATCTGTAAGATTCCAAGGGATTACATGAATCTCGATAACAGTTAGTAACTTGATTTAATTACATGTAGATGTTAGTACTTGTTGTCGCAATCCATACGTGCGATAATGTAATTTGATGTTTGTATTTGTTATCGCAATTTATACGTGCGATAATATAACTTTTGTAAAGGTTCCATTTTATATGAAACATTTGTGTAGTCCAGGAGGTTCCTTGGATCTGTGTTTATTTTGTATTAATATTTAATTTATTTTCAAATTATGAATGGTTGTGAAGTGTGATCGTGGGTTGAACGCATGAGTTATTGTGTTGATGCATCATTATGTTTCTTTAATAATTTATTTCATAAATTTATATCCTCTTTCACATATTGTGTTTGTGTTGTTTATTTAATCCACCAACCACTCGGTAACAATTCTGTTACAATGGTGTCAGAAGTGGGATCGCTGGATTAAGTGAACTGTCAATCATTTTGTTTGTGAAAGTATACATTTAATGTTTATATTTGAGCGTGACCTTCTTGGCAAGATAATCCTCAAGTAGGGGTTTATTTTTGTTTAGTTTATCTAGGTCCGTGGGTCCAGTATAAACACATTTAAAGCATTGGTTTGGTTACCTTCATCAGGAAGATAAGGTCAGCCTGTTCAATATTTTTATATTTATATTACAACTGTCATGTCATCCCTTAAGGACTTGGTTGCCTTAGGCAAAGAATTTGGGTATAAAGGTGAAAGTTTAATGAAATTTATTCAGGAAGAACAAGCCCGGGAAAGGGAAGAAAGGGTAAGGGCAAGGGAATTAGAAAGGGAATTAGAAAGGGAAAAAAAGGGAAGCCGAAGAAAGGAAACGGGCATTAGAAAGGGAATTAGAAAGGGAAAAAGGGAAGCCGAAGAAAAGAAATGGGCCTTTGAGAGGGAAAAGAGAGAATTAAAGAAGCAGGCCGGAAAGGAAAAGATAGAATTAGAGAAGGATAAAATAGAATTAGAAAAGCAGGCCGAAAAGGACAGGATAGAATGGGAAATGGAAGCGGGGGAAAGGCGAATAGAGTTAGAAAAAGTAGCAAAAGTAGAAATGTTAGAGTTAGAAGAAAGAGCGAAGCAACGGGATCACGAGCGTAAGGTAGAATTAGCAACATCTGGAAGAGAACACAATTCTGCCTCTAGCAAATTAAAAGCCCCCAAACTACCTCCCTTTGACGATGAAAAAGATAACATGGATAGCTATCTTCATCGGTTTGAGCGGTATGCCGAAAACCAGAAGTGGAGTCGAAATGACTGGGAACTGCATCTTAGCGCTCTAATAAAAGGTAAAGCGCTGGATGTATACTCACGACTTCCTAGAGACGATGTGTTTAAGTACGACATCCTAAAGGAAGCACTTCTTAAGGGGTACGAGCTCACTGAACAGGGTTTTCGTAAAAAGTTCAGGTATAGCATGCCCGAGAAGGGAGAAACCTTTGGTAAGTTCATGGTTAAAATTGCGAACTATTTTGAGCGGTGGATTGAATGAGGCAATGCGATGAAAACGTTTGAAAGGCTGACTGATTTCTTGCTCAGAGATCAATTATTTAACACAGTTGGGCGAGAACTAAGTCAATTTCTGAAAGAGAAAGTCTTCTCAAACGTAAAAGATATGGCTAAGCAAGCCGATTTCTTCGCCGAAGCTCATGAGGGAACCCATAACGTGGTTTCAAAAGATTTTAAGTCTGGAAACCAGTCTACGAGACCAATGCCTAGGGAGCTTGTGAAATCAGCTGATTCAAATAGGTCAGTTAGGAATCCAGGTAGTCAGCGTGTGCAATGTTACTTGTGTAATGTATGGGGTCATGTTCAAAAAGACTGTCCTAAAAGAAAGGGACTTGTCCTTAAGGTAACGGTGGCTATACAAAGTAAAGGTATATCTGATAATATCGTACAGGTAGAACCATGTATTCATTCGCTTGGCACGTGTCTATTTCCCGAAGCGCGAGTACCATCCGCGAGAGGGTTAGTCAACGGTCGAGAAGTCGTACTATTACGTGACACTGGTTGCACGGGCGTAGTGATCAAACGTAGTCTCGTGCAGGATAACCAAATGCTCGGGTGGGAGTCCCCATGTATGCTACTTGATCAGACGATCGGTCGCATTCCCGTAGCAAGGATCACTGTAAAAACACCTTTCCTAACTGGAACTGTTGATGCCCTTTGTATGGAAAATCCTATTTACGATCTGACGATCGATAATGATGAAGGTTCCCGTCTTCCAACCATGGCAGATTTCAAGATACCTTTGGCCCAGGCAATCGAAACGCGAACGCAAACACAACGAGAGAAAACCGCGTTTCATAAATTAATAGTCCCTGAATCGATCTCAGGAATTTCGCGTGATGATTTCAAACAAGAGCAAGAACGTGATGAATACATCAAAACAATTGTTGATAAAATCGCGTCCGGCGCGATTAAACACTGCAAGGGTGGGGGTAGCTCAAGATTCGTACGTAAGAACGAATTAGTTCATAGGGAGTTTAGCGCTCCGGAGGGTAAGAGGTATTGGCAAGTGGTCGTACTCCAGAGATATAGATCTCAAGTACTTAGGGTGGCGCATGAGTCGAGCATGGCAGGACACCTAGGTAAGGCTAAGACCACCAGCAGAGTAGTCGCTGAATTCTACTGGCCCGGTGTTAATGGCGATGTCACACGGTTCTGTAGGTCGTGCGACGTATGTCAGAAAACCGTATGTAAGGGAAGGGTCACAAGGGTGCCCTTACGACAGATGCCATTAATAGATACACAGTTTAAAAGAGTGGCAGTTGATATTGTAGGACCAATACAACCAGTTACCGAAAGAAAGAATCTGTATATTCTTACTCTGGTTGATTACGCGACCAGATACCCCGAAGCCGTAGCGTTACCAACTATTGAAATGGAAAGGGTAGCTGAAACATTAGTAGATTTCTTCAGTAGGGTAGGGGTGCCAGAAGAAATCCTCACAGATTGTGGTGCCCAATTAACCTCTGACCTCGTGGGTGAAATAAGTAGGCTGTTATCCATCAAACAGCTAAACACTACCCCATACCATCCGATGTGCAATGGACTGGTAGAGAAGTTTAATGGTACCCTGAAAAACATGTTACGAAAGATGTGCGCGGAACGTCGGCAAGACTGGGACCGTTATTTGAACGCTGTTCTGTTCGCGTACCGTGAAGTACCGCAGGAAAGTTTAGGGTTTTCACCCTTCAAACTGTTGTACGAGAGAACAGTTCGAGGCCCTATGCGGATACTACGCGAACTATGGACGGGTGATGTTGCGAACGAGGAAATAAAAACTACTTACCAGTACGTGTTAGATCTGCGAGATAAACTAGAGAGTACATGCCAGATGGCACGTGACGAGTTAATGAAATCGGGGCGCAGATATGCCAAATATTATAACCGCAAAGCTTGAAATAGGAAATTTCTTGTAGGAGATCAGGTTCTATTGCTTCTTCCTACTACCTCAAATAAGTTATTAGTCCAGTGGAAAGGTCCCTATGAAGTTAAAGAGGTCAAAGGTGACATGGACTATAAAATTGATATAGACGGTAATTTAAAGACATTCCATGCTAACATACTTAAGTTGTACATCAAGCGACAGAGCGACAATGTTGAAAAGGGGATCTTAAATGTCGTTTGCACGGCAGTCGTCGACAATGATGTAGCAGATTCGGATAACGAGGTTTCCCTTGAATGTCCCTTGGGAGTTGCGGGGGAAGGGATAGATAAAGTCGATGTGAGTGCGGAGTTGACGAACGACCAGCGTCAACAAATTAATGCGCTCTTGGCTAAACACTCTAATGTATGCACCGACAGACCAAGTTGTACAACTTTGTTAGACCTCAAAATTAAACTGAATACGTCTGACCCTATTCGAATCAAGGGATATCCGGTGCCACACAACGCACGTGAAGCTGTGGACGAAGAGGTGGGTAAAATGTTGGATCTGGGGGGTGATTGAAACCTTCAACTCGCCATATTCTTCTCCAGTAGTGCTAGTGAGGAAAAAGGACGGGACGAACCGATTCTGTATCGACTTTCGGCAGTTAAATCAAATCACTGTGTTCGATGCAGAACCAATGCCAGATATGGAGGGTCTATTTGCGAAGTTTTCGGGAAACCGATGGATTTCTAAATTAGATCTGGCCAAGGGATATTGGCAGGTTCCCATTGTCCCAGAATCCCGAGCATTGACAGCATTTGCGACACAGAAAGGATTGTATCAATTCAAAGTGATGCCATTCGGGTTAGTTGGGGCCAGCGCCACCTGTTGTCGTTTAATGCGAAAGTTGCTTAAAGGTTTAGCAAACGTTGATAGCTTTGTAGACGACATATTCGTGTATACGAATACTTGGAGTGAGCACGTGTCCGTCCTAGGGGAACTCTTCAATAGACTCCGCAGAGCGAACCTCATAGTTAGACCCACTAAATGCAGTATTGGTTATACAGATTTAGCTTGTTTGGGTCATAGGGTCAGTGGTATGGGTCAGTTAAAACCTCACCCCAAGCAAGTTGAAGCAATTAGAGACGCAAAGCCAAGCAGCAAAACGCAAGTACGATCATTTCTAGGACTAGCAGGGTTTTAAAGAAAGTTTATACCGAACTTTGCAGCCATTGCTAGCCCACTGTCTGATTTGACCAAGAAGGTGCAACCAAACAAAGTTGAATGGGGACCACCACGAGATAAAGCATTTTGTGCTCTGAAAGAGAAACTTGTTAGTGCACCTATATTAAAATTGCCAGATGTTAGCAAACCCTTTATTTTAAGAACAGATGCTTCTGAAACTGGGTTGGGGGCAGTTTTACTGCAAGAGCAAGACGACAGTAGGTTACCCGTAGCTTACTCAAGTAGGAAATTGCTACCCAGGGAGAAAAATTATTCCGTTATAGAAAAGGAATGTTTGGCCGTAGTATGGGGAATTGGGAAGTATCACGCATATCTATTTGGGAGAGATTTTGTTCTCGAGACTGATCACCAACCCCTATTGTATTTGAACAAGGCCAAGGTCGCTAACGCTCGGTTGATGCGTTGGGCGCTGACACTACAGCCTAATCGCTTCCGTGTAGAAGCAATAAGGGGAGTTGAAAATATAGGGGCAGACCACTTGAGTAGGACATTATTGGAAATTTGTATAAATTTACCCAGTATTAAAATCCAGATTGTAATATAACCAATATAAATGTTGACTGATATCATCAGTAGTTATTTTTCTTCTATTCTGTGAAAGTTTTGAAAATGTGTACATTTTTATTCTTAGGGGGGAGGTATTGTCACAGAATTAGGCGAAAATTGAATTTATTTCTTCTTGAAAAGCAACTAATTTCACCATTTCTTTTGTTTCGTCATACATGCGTTACCTGGGGTGAATAATTGTTTTTTCAAGGTAAGCGACGTGTAGCGATTTGCATGTGCCTGACTACAAATCACTTGAAGTCAGGAACATTATAATCACGGGGTGCACGGAAATTTTGCCGTGAATTCTGCTCACCTATTTGAGGACATATAAGGCAGAATATTTCTAAAAAGATTACGAGTCAAAAGTATCTTGTCAAAGGAGAGATAGCTCGTTATTCTTTCTCCAGCCAAAGGGGTGAGTGTTAAATTTATATTTCGTTTTTTGTGAATTTTATTCAGTTTATCATTTCATGTAATGATGCCTTTATTACAATGCGGATTTAAACCGTTGAATATTTGGAATTACTAGTCACTATTAGACTTTAAATGCAATAGCGTAATCTAACTTTTAGATTGCTTTAGAAACAACTATTATTAGTTTGGTTTCTTTATTGTAGCTGAATGTAGCTGAATTGTAGCTGAATGTGATTGATTGTGCCATGATTGTGCCGTGATTATGCTGTTTAATTGTGCGATCAAATTGAGGTATCTGACTGTCTGTCTGTCGGATTGTCTGTCCGTCTACGTCTGTCGAGATGTGTAAATATCCGGAAATCTAGAAGTCTAAATGTCCGAGTGTCGGAGCTGTATAGAGGTGTAAACGTCCGGGGTAGTATCTAAGTGTTTGGGACCGGTGGTTCTAGTAGATGCTGTATGTTGTCTGTACATATAACTGTAGTGGATCCGTAAAGGGCAAGCGGCCGATAAAAGTATTGGGCCATTCCTAGGTATTCGGAGAAGCTATGCGGCGATTCAACAGTTGGTGAATCGTACGGTTGTACAAGGTCGAGACGCATGTGTGTGTTTCAATTGTTGTTACAATTGAATACATTGTTATATTTACACGTGGTTACTTTGAATCTGTAGGATTCCAAGGGATTACATGAATCTCGATAACAATTAGTAACTTGATTTAATACATGTAGATGTTAGTACTTGTCGCAATCCATACGTGCGATAATGTAATTTGATGTTTGTATTTGTTATCGCAATTTATACGTGCGATAATATAACTTTTGTAAAGGTTCCATATTATATGAAACATTTGTGTAGTCCAGGAGGTTCCTTGGATCTGTGTTTATTTTGTATTAATATTTAATTTATTTTCAAATTATGAATGGTTGTGAAGTGTGATCGTGGGTTGAACGCATGAGTTATTGTGTTGATACATCATTATTTTTCATTAATAATTTATTGTGTTGTTTATTTAATCCACCAACCACTCGGTAACAATTCTGTTACTCTGTTACACACATTATATAGTCCACGTTTACACTATGTTGTCCACTATATAGTCCACGTTTACACTATATTGTCCACTTTCACAATATTTTGTCTACTTTTACACTATATTGTCCACTTTCACACTATATTGTCCACTTTCACACTATATTGTCCACTTTCACACTATATTGTCCACGTTCATGATTAACTTCACACTTCCACTTTTGCACTTGGGTTTTCACTATCGTGACTAGATGTATATTTTGCACTAGAGTTGTTAGTATTTTACTACCGTAGATAATTTCCAGGTGACATTAACTAGTAATTTCCAGTTGACATTAACTAGTAATGTCCACTAGACATTAACTAGTAATTTCCAGTTGACATGAACTAGTAATTTCCACTTGACATTAACTAGTAATTTCCAGTTGACATTAACTAGTAATTTCTACTTTACATTAACTAGTAATTTCCACTTGACATTAACTAGTAATTTCCACTTTACATTAACTAGTAATTTACACTTGATATTAACTACTAATTTCCACTAGACATTAACTAATAATTTCCAATTGACATTAACTAGTAATTTCCACTTTTACAGTTGATGTTTCACTGCCAAGAGTAATTTCTTTGCTTCCACTTGATTTTCTACAGCCAGGAATAGATTCCGACTTTTACACTAGAAATTTCGTTCTCATGCATAGCTTTCGTAAGATATATTTTCATTGTCATGTGTAGCTTCTTACTTTTACACCGGATGTTATACATCATGAATAATTTCAACTTATAGACTAATTGTTTTGTTTCTGAATGAAAAAATTTGAATGTGACAATTATTTTAGTCATGCCATCTATTTCCACCAACAATGCTTCTGACCATTGGTCATCAAGAGTCGATACCTACCAGCATATTGAACGTTTCAGTAACTGAAGTTTAAATGACAACAATACGGGATGGAAGACAGAATCCATAAAGACAGGTGTCTACTCATTTAACAGCAACGTCTCATCACATATATTTTGCGAATACAAACAAAAAAGAGGACCCGGGTCTACATGTGAAGCAAATAATTGAATCATTGCTGCAAAACAGGTTAACTTGACCCAAAATTGAGCATAATGTCTTAAAGTCATAATGATGTAATTTAAATTTGAAAATTACACATAGTAGCGTATGAAATATGAACAAATATAAAATATACATTAACAAAAACATCACCACCCAAGTTTATGATTGTCAAGATCAAAGAGAGCAGATGTAGATTTTGCACAATTTGTTGACTTGGCTTAATGATGATGTTTGAAAACATGAAGAATACATGATATGGGCAAAAAAAAATCTTTAGCTATAACATTAAAAATGATCTATCGACGACGACTACGCCTCTAGAAAAAGTAACGTGTCTTGCCTCCAAAAATAAAATGTAGTTTTGTAAATGTTTTGACAAAACTTTCGAAATATTCTTTCGTGATTATATCTATGTTTAAAAACACTTCTCCGAATAAATGACTTACTTTCAACCTGACAAGACATACTATTTCACAAATGTTCTGAAACGTTATGACAGGAATACAATACAACAAGAAAATCATATTTCTTAAAGAAATCGAATATAGAATTGTGTATTCCACTGTGACAAGAAAGAGAAGAAAATGTATTTGCTAAATATCTAGATCTATTTAATAATCTATCATAGTGACAAGTATACTCCAGCAAAATAGACCCAGTCCGCTTAAATAAATGTTTATTTCATCTCTTGCTTAGTAGAAAAAGAAATGTATATTTATAAAAACAACATCACTTTTTCTCCAACTGATATAGAATGAAATATGCCATCAGCATTTTAGTTCCAATTTTCTGTCTAAAATTAAATGACAAGCCGATGATCAAGACTAACTGTTTATGCAAAGTATTTAAACTTTATGAACATTAACAAATAAAATCATTTTCCCACTTTAATTATTAAAACTGCTCGTAAAACGGAATACAAACGTGAACTGGTTATACTCTGTTACAAACTTTCAATTCCTCTGAAAAGAAGATAAACAATCAATTACTAATTTATAACTCACCAACAAATTTTGCAATAGGTGATCTATCATTCTTAATATACACATAAATGTAACACACTTTGTAATTGGTTCAACGTCACGAATTACGGGTATTATTCTGGAAAATATCGGAAACGCTTGTGCCAAAGTATCGTTGCAATTCGTACGTGTCGTAATACCAGAGAGAAGTACATCTTCTGCAGTTTTTCGACAAGATTGTAATTCGTTTTTCTCACCAATTGGTATATCAATCTATTGTGTTGAGATTTGCTGGTAGGACTATTTATTTTTCTGCACATCAAAACTGATCATTACGACTATTAAATCGCAGTTAACATCATGAGGTTGTCAAACGCGTTACTGTCATCTGCTAATTTAAAAACGTCAATACTCATTTGAATATAAAAAAATCAGATAAGCGGAAACCCTATGGTATAAAAATGATATATAGTCATTAACGACACGGAGCTTACTATTTAAGTCAATTAGAAATAGCCCACCTATTCATTCCTAATTTAATATATTGTCTTAGATCACGTGTTTCAATTGCAAAGTTATATATAAAATAAATACAATAGCCAAATGTTTTCTTTTGATTGGGTAAAAAAAGGAAGTCGACACCCGATAGTCGACAGCGATTTTAACTTGAATACTAAAAAATGATAACGTTTCTGCTGTCTAATTTTAAAAAAAGTAATATTGAAAACTGTGTCCTTAACCGTTTGTAGTCTGGCGAATATGTATCGTTTGAATATTCAATGGCGTATGCTTACAACAAACACCACATGTGTGTCTACAGTGATGTTTGAATACGTTGTTGTTGCAGTTACGGAATGATAAAAGTCCTCCAAAAAGGGATGTAGCTTGGTGACAGTTGTAAGACGTATCATCAGCACAGATGATGTGTGCTGTAAAATGATGATTGGCGAGCGTGGTCAGATAATGATTAGCCTCCGTCGCAATCTTCTCCGTCGTTGTTGTTATAACTGCAATTTCAGTGTTTGAACAGATTACTTTTTCTCTCCATTGTTAGAGTATCAACATATATCGAATGCATATATATATCTATATATATATAAATATATATATATATATATATATATATATATATATATATATATATATATATATATATATATATATATATATATTACTGATGACAATGAATGAATATATTTTTGACGACTTGCAGGAAATATCATCATACCTATAAACGATTTTGGAGCTGACGTGCATACACATGTATTATGTCTGCATACAGGTAGCATGCATCTAATATATTAATGTTTACATATGTTGCAAACATATAATAAAGAGAAAATTACTTGCACAACACTGTATAAATCATACTTTAAAAATTATTTTCTTGGACTTCTTTTTACTGCTGTTATTGTTACTGTTGTTGTTTTTATTGTTTCCTCTGCAATAAAATGAATTACTACTGCTAATGGTACAAACTAGATATTAAATCTTGTAAAAGTATTATGGAATTTCCACTGCAAACTGTTTAACACGTTAATGATATCTTACCCCATCATATCAACACCCTCTGCTATATCATTCACAACATCGATCTGTCGCTATATATATCTACCTATTTACCTACCAATACTTACCTACCTACCTACATACATGTCTGTTAAGATATATATATATATATATATATATATATATATATATATATATATATATATATATATATATATATATATATATATATATATATATATATATATATATATATATATATATATATGACTACTTCCGAAACAAATTAAATTATGCATGAATCTTAACAAAATTTGGGAAAATATGGTGTTACTTTGATAGAAATGAAACTTGTTCAAATAACACAGTAGAATATTTTACTCGTTATGGGAACCGCTCCTGTGGTCTAGTGGTTAGAGCGGCCGCCGTGAAAGTTGGAGGTCATGGGTTTGATTCACGGTCGAGTCATACGAAATCTTACAATAATGGTACTAACAGCTGCTTCGCCTGGTGCTCAGCATTAACAGGTCAGTGTTATGATTGGTTAGCCTGGTGTCAGGATAATGTGACTGGGTGGGACATCATGCTACATGTCGACGGCATTATGCCCCAGTACTAGACATCACTGCTGTCCGCGTATGGATATGACTGAAAAGCTGTTAAACCTACGTTAAAAATCTCAAATGAAACAAACAAACAAATACACCTGATGGAATATATATTTTTGATATCTTGCCCATGGTTCATAATGTTGTTTCTTGAAAAAGTCTTTAAGGTATTCCGGTTAAAGATGTACATACCAAAACTGCGTTAATTATGTTTTTTAACTTCTTTTGTTACGACTCATAAATAATATATTGTTTGCAAATTACACTTGAGTACAACACTGAACTCCAACAGATATCATATAATTTAATCTGTTCTCCAATTAAAAGCTTTAATACATAAATCATAATATATCAAATGAAGAAACAGCAGGATCAGCACAAATAGCCACACGACAATAAGCTTTGTCTTTGCAGTTGACAAAATCATTGAAGTTTGTGTCAGCTTCTACGTTAGCAATATATATTGTATAAGGTTTCAATTTCGTCCTTTCAGATTTGTTTGCCTAACTCACACAAGTCTATCTGATAGCCAATATGCTTTAAGCTCGTAATATTTATACACAATACATATATTTTCCTGCTAGGTAACTGTGTATGACACGATTCATACAGTCTGTTCTAAAATTTTGATTTAAACAGCATGCCCTAGAATTTTGATTCAAGCAGTATGTAAAAAAAGTTTGCGCGATCTAAGGGAGTTGGTCTCGAACAAGTACAGAATGTAGTGAGAATAAATACTGAACGATATCAACACATTTAAAATTGGTTGAACGTAAGCTTGTGATGGTATTTTAGAAGTTGGGTTGTATCGATTTATATTTACAACTTGTAGATTTTGTTCCATTTGCAATAACGTGATTTGATACATTGCTTGAATTGTCTTGTTGGATTTGAATCAAAATATCATTCGAATCAAATTGATTTCAGATTTGCTGATGAAGTATTAACAGCCGCAGAATACTGAATATTAAATGATAAGCAAAGAAATCACAGATAACAAAACACAAGATGGTGATTTAGTTACATTATTTCATCTGTAAAGATTTCAGTTAGTAAATAGAGAAACAACAACTCAGTTAGAAAACAAACTTGGGAAAAGAAACATTTACAAGATGAATGGACAGCTAAAACTTTATAAAAGCAACATTCCGTTGAGTAACATTCTGAACCAAATATATTGATTAAATCCAAGTGATAACATAACTTAAGGCATATCCGATTGAATGCAGATATTACAGTATGTCGCATTTTGTTTTAATGAACCCACAAATCATAATATACCACAAAATAAGCAACAATCAAACGAGCACCCATGTTATTTAATCGCAATTTTAGCAAAAAAATAAATGCATAAATAACCTACTTTAATTGTCGCCACATTTAACGTAAACAGATAAAACTAATTAAAATTTAGATCATGACCATGCGCTGTCCTAGTTTTCATTCTGAGAGTGATTGCATTTTAGAATCAGAGGAGATTACAATGACAAACTAGCGGTAGCTGTTATTAGCTATATATGGATATACGAAAAGGTGTTACACAAATTGCATTAAATCGTTTATTTTAAGCTGAAAAAAACACATCCGTGATCATCGTGAATTAAATAAATATGGTCAAGAAGAAGGCATAATATTTTGACTCAACCTTTGGACTAGTATTTCGTCTTTTTTCGGTTATACCATACAGTTCCAATATCACCTCGAATATCACAAAAAATGACGTTAGTCTTTATGTTTATGTTTTGGAAACAATGAACTTGATGTCAGAAATTTTGACATTTACCTCTACTCGTGTTAAGAAAAATATCAGTTTTCCTCTTCTGATTCTCAAAATGTGTACCATACACTGCAATTAATAACCTTTTATAACCACAACCAGTCGCTCAGCAGAACCTCTTTAGAGATTGTACAGTTAATCTGCGACTTGGCGATTTTGTGTGGCGCTGGAAGATTGACCTGACAAATGGCATTCTTCTTGAACTATACCCTGGCAACATGTTCAATATTTTGCGGCTTCCGCCCGCTTGTTGATCAATATCAATACATTCTATTTACTTCGCGGTTCATAACATATCATCTCAAACTTTGCATCTGTTACTTTTTCATGTTTTGTGGTTCAGCTTTGTCTTTCAGAGACGTTATCTATACTCACTGTGCCAGGAATAGGCAGATTTCGATCTTTTATATGGCCTTCTCGTGACGCAAACGTTACATTTTGGTTTCCGTTTTGATCTAGCTGGAGGAAAAGGAAATCTGAGACAGTAAATGCGAGGGTGTTGACAACATCCGGGCCTACCAACATAACCTTTGAGGTCATTATTGTCTTTAGACGGACTTAATGATATCGGCAGACATTATCTAGTAATGAATTGGTATATGTTGTGTACAGAGGTTGAATGTAACGTGCATATGGTATGTGTCCCGTCCTTGATATCGAAAGGGACATGTTGCTGATTACGGCTGATAACGTATAAATTAAGAGAACCAACACTTGCTTTACATTGTTCCGTCTACCGTTCCGGCTGATAGTTAAAGTGCTTGATGATGCTTAAGATAGGTCAGATGCCAATGCCAGTCCACGTCAGGGAACATAAGGTGACGTTGCCTCCAGTCGCGGCTTTGAGCAGATGGGATGTCGAGTGTGTCGGTTGTCCGTCTTCGTATTTATCTTAGCCGGGCGTTCTTTGGTTATTTTGGCAACTTTTTTTTTCAGCAACTGTACCTCGATGTTTTAGTCTCGATGACTTAACAAGTCTGATGGAGTAACCAGTTGTGAAGAGGCATCATTAGCTGTGATTGTAGTGGCATGTATTTATTCTCTATAGGTAATCTTCTAACATATGTATGTATGTATGTATGTATGTATGTATGTATGTATGTATGTATGTATGTATGTATGTATGTATGTATGTATGTATGTATGTATGTATGAATGTATGTATGTATGTATGTATGTATGTATGTATGTATGTATGCATGCATGCATGTATGTATGTATGTATGTATGTATGTATGTATGTATGTATGTATGTATGTATGCGTCTGTGTATGTGTGTGTTGTTTTCTTCTGAAGTCACTGACAAGTCGTTCGTGTTATTCCCTTCCTATAGTGTAACATGTATATGCTTATTCTTCGTAACATATCGCCATAAACCACAAAAATTAAGAGGTCGTTCAATGTAGTATTTGACTGCGTCGGAAACGACCAATTCGTGCAGATGGTTATGCTAATATGCAAGTGTTGATTTGACACAGTATATTTACATTGCTGAACTGTGACGTGAATCGCTGTAATAGTGAATATCAATATTGCCGTTTTGTCCGTTACTGGCTCTTTAGCTGTCAAACCATATAGTATGTTGGCAATATCCATGTCACTGAACTGCGTCTGAATCATTGTTATGAAGTGATGGATATGATTGGTTAAGTGCTTAGTTCTAAGTAGCTTATATATAATATAGAACATGGTTTCAAGTATTATGGTGTGAATGGTGGTACACGTGCATTCTGGAAGGACGTCCAAGTGAAGGAATATCTTGCAAAAGATTCTCATTTAAGTCAAGTTTCGTCCGAAGACTCCTCCCGTTATAACAACTACCGAAATGCATTTTCGTCGTAATTGATAGAACTAAAATCGATAATTTTAACTTTCCTTTCCCCCATTTTGAAAATATTTATCCTTTAGATTAGTGTTGTTATCATTTTATCTTTAATAGCTTAAATGTTTTAACAAAACATATTTGACATTCCATGAATGTATTTAAAGAAACTGAAACAATGTATCAACAGTTCTAGACATGAGACAATTTACAAATCTACAAATACAGAAATCATTAAAACAAAATGAACCAGTAATATACTTCGTAAGATGCATTTTTCAAATGCCAAAATACAAATGGTGCAAAAACACTATATTTGCTTTCATTCATCTCTTTGGTTTGTTATATGAAACGTCAATAAATTACATTAATAATTAATCTTATACAGTGTATTTGTTATTTTTGGTTAAATAAAAATTAATTACTGATTTTCAGAATTTAGATCTTATGGAAATCAACAATATTTTGGAGATTAAAATCCTACTCACATCTTTGCTTATGCAGCCTCCTTTAAATCTGTGATGGTTGTCGAAGTCAGTCATCTCCATCAAATAGCAGACCTACAAAACACAATAATTTATATATCATAATCCCACCACCAAATGCACCCACAACTCAACCCTTGCAAGATGTTTTATATTGTAGATATGTGAACAAAGCTGAGTGTTTGTCAATACAATTACACACGTAATGTTCATGGATGGATTGATGGATGGATTAACAAGCGAACTGATGCATAAGTATATGGATCAGAATATACATATATCGATAGGTACATTAATTATGCAGTAATAATATAATTTGGCAATTAGAAATATGGATAATTACACATCATGTTACGTATTTTTTTTTGTTGATTGTTGTCTGGTTTGAGTAGATGGGTTTAAAGTTATTTATAGGCAGCTTAGAATAAAGAAGAAACCTGACTTGATTAGAGGCAAAACTACAGCATATCAGCCTAGAATGGAGTAGAACACAAATGCCAACAACTACAACTATCATTGAAACACATTATTCCAACGAGTGGTTGTGTTTAATGTCTTACCTCACCATGGAAGAATGTCAAAGTTTAATTACAGTCACTAGGATGTAGCACTGTTTGCGGGCAGAAATTACAGGTGATCGCTATAGTAGAAAAATTGAGACAAAGAATGAAAAATAAAAATAACATCAAAGATGAAAATACTCGATATATAAAAAGTTGAATATTATTTATTACAAATGGTATGAGAATATGTAAAAAAATTATCTTATAACAAGATATTGGGGATGATTGGGATGCATAATGCATGTCTATGTTCTATTCGGGACATAACATACTCAGTTTATGGCCGGTGTTGTGTTCATCAACAGAATATTGTTTGTAACTTCATCATCATAATCATCATTATCAGGAACATAAATATCGATACAACAGCAACACTTATATGAGGAAAACCGACATGTATGTCACAGATGACACAAGCATAAAAACAACATCAGACTAGATTTCAAGATTTAGCAAGAAGCCTCAGATGTCAGAAACACATATATGTCGTGACTGCGTGGAGTTTAAATGATGGCTAAAACTGGATGTGAATAGATTTGATTACATAATGCCACAAGAAAACTATATTATTAACGAAAACATCATTTCTAACGCTTTATTAGAAAAGATTATCTAACAATCAATAGGTGCGTTGGAATACTTGTTGCCGAGGAGTAATAAACGATCCTTTTTTCTGTTGCAGTAAAATATTATGAACACATGTAGGCATAATAAGCCAGATCTGTGAACAAATACTAAAAATTACAATAATCTAACACATTTCATTTTGTAAATGTTTACATCGTCATACAAACAAGTTTAATTATCTTTATGTAATTCAAATATCAAAACTTGTTTGTTATTTAGAACAAAAAAAACTAGAAACAGGATATCTCTTTCCGTAAAGCAAAATGATAAAAGTGGAATGTTGTGACCTATGTCAAGAGATAGTGGAGTAAGGGGCTCATTTTACTTACGACATTATCCGCAGTATCGTTTACACGCTCCTGAAAGCAGTGGGTCTTGACATAGACTTGATTCTTTAGCATGCAGCAGCTGACATGCGGTCTGATCTATAAGCGAACAAACGTCAGCGCTTCCTCCTCCTCCAACAAGCAGAAGAATTGTAACTGGAATAGGAGAATTATTACTGCTTCTTGGACAATATTGTATCACCTCCTACCTGTCTTTCACCTGTTCTTTATGACATTAACGCCCGAAAACACATGAGGCCATGAATAATTGTAAGTCAAAAGAACGATTTGCATGTTTTGGGCCAGTGGAGTCAAACACATGGCTCACTAAGCCGTATCCTGTTGCTCGTAAAATTATTGGAGTAAGAAGGTGTCACGATAATTAACAAAGGTGGTGTGGTCCTTGAACCACTGAAGATGCCCTCATTCGACCTTCAGGATGGTATGAGTTTGAGACCCGTGTTTTAAACAGTGACTTTTAAAATAAACATAATATTCTTAAGTGTATTCATGCAAATTTAAAATTAAACCGGTCTACCGACTGCCAGAACCGGTGAAATTTGTATCCTTTAGGTTTGACTGTTAATTATGGATCTTTTTTCAGGTCTAATTTAACAGAAATGATACAGGTTCATTTACTGTTCGCATTAGTATTTGTACTCTTAATAATGTATAGGCTATGTCTAGCAGATGCTGATCGTAAGACAGGACTGCAAATGGTATTACATATATATATATATATATATATATATATATATATATATATATATATATATATACTAAACTAACATGGTATTTAAAGTGTGTTGTATAACGCAAATTTATTCATAAATATATAAATGCTATTAGTTGATCAACTTGTGATCCGCCCATGGCGTAATAATACGAATATATAAACATTCTTTCAAATCTAGGCCCATAGATGAATGCTGTTACAAAGCACACATACTGTTACGTATTTAATTCGTTATTGTTGTTGTCGTTGTTTCTTAAACGTATTATAATGTTCTACAAAATCGATTATTATTATTATTAAAAATGGAAATATCCCAATGGCGGCCCATTCTCACGTTACCTTGTTTCCTGACCATCTCTGTCTCTCTTTGTCTCTGTCACTCTGTCCCTGTCTATGTTTCTCTCTCTCCGTCTCTCTTCGTCTCTCTGTATATGTCTCTCTCGTTCGCTCAAGTTACGGGGCGAAATTCCATAGAAATATGAGCGTTAGGGACTTTCATTTGTGGCATACATCGATCAAATCTTTTAAAGAAAATTGCGAGAGAGAGAGAGAGAGAGAGAGAGAGAGAGAGAGAGAGAGAGAGAGAGAGAGAGAGAAAGAGAGAGAGAATGTTATGGTCAATAAAGATATTACTTTAAAATGGAATAATTATTGTTGGGTGTTCGTCCATTCGCTTAGTTTCTGTTCCACGCTAATTTCCATAATCCAGTAAGTGAATGTCTGCGCGTTCAATGTGTATATCAGACTAACGTGTTTGTTGCTCTCAAATGTCTTCATAAAAATACTTTCATGTTTAAATCTTATGTTGATTTAATCGGTGTGAATAAAAAAGAAACATAGCAAGAAAACAATCAACTTCTTAATTTGCAAAAGTGATTGTGAATAACAAGAAAAGCTATCGAACATATACTTGTAACGGATACTCTTGCTGGATGTGATGAGTTCATTCATTCGGATATGTACAGTTGCAGAGGGGAGCTGTACTTTAGGGTGAGATCCATTCGGTTAAATACAGATGTTATTGTGGCCGTCTGACTTGGCAATCGATGGAATAGATAATGTTTAACAATTTAGTTCAGATCTTGTTATATGTCTCTTGGAATCCAGGTGCAATATTTTATAATTAATTAGCTGCGAAAGGTTCGGATCGTGTCGACAAGTATTATTCGATCCTCGTTCTAGTGCTGACAGTGCGTCTAAGATTTTAATATATGGAATGTTTACCTGTGAATTAGCAATTCCCATATTAAAAATCAGACTAAGTGGACAAATTTAGTCATGTCATTTGATTGGAATTATATGGTGCTGATCAACTTTGGATAATTAGCTGTGATAGAATCACCGTGAATTCATTTATACACAGGTTGAATTATTATATCATTCCATGACGTTTAGCATATTAAACTATTCCGAACTAATGTCTCGTCAGCACAAAAGATTTCACTTCGTTCGTCAAAACACTAGACTTCATTTAGAACACTCAATGCTTTCCGACGTGTGATATAACGGTTTTGGAATATTTTGGATTTCATTCACTATACTGTTAATTAGGTTAAATTTTCGCATTTGATTCTAGATAAATCAATGATGTGTTCCATTTAACAAACCGTGTTGGTTTTTCACTCTTTTCTGTTGCATAGAGTAAGACCATAAAATCGTAACCGTATTATACGGTATCAGAAATTAGTTAGCACATGACACCCCCATTTTAAATCTGTTTCTATCGGACCAGGAACTTTTAGTCCAGATCTTCGTGTCACTTTCTAGTCACCTCATTGCACAATATGCTTTTCTATAAAAAAAAGAGTCATACACCTAGATCATTTTATGTTTGATTTGATGTTAATGCAGGTATCAGTCTATTATGGACATATGAACTGTCATAAAAAGACCCGGGGCTGATCAGCGCGAAGGACTGATATGTGGACAAAAGCCAAAACCATCGTAATACGTATCTTGTGTATAACTTTGAAATCCAGCGGTAAACAAGGACTTGAGTGTTTTACTTCAATACTGTTTTATTCCCTGTTAGTGCGAAATACGTCCTTTAAGTCAACAAAGTTAAACGCCTAAAAGCAAAAAACGTCATTTGAAATTAAAATACATGGCGGGTAAAAATCGTTTTAGTATCATGCATAATGGATATGATTTCTCGTCCCAATTTGAAACCTATTCGCAAAGAGTTTAATTTAAAACATACTTTTTTCCTTTAATTGGCTCAAAGGAGTTTGACAGAAGATCTCACAACTTAAGATGTGCTCTCACTGCAAGACGTATCACTTACAATGTATTTTCAAAATGTTATTTGGTAAAAATTACATGTGACTGACTTGTCGTATCATACTAACATATATATGTACAACAGGAATACAATTAGTGCGAATAAATAAAGGTAGTCAATAAAAAGGAGAAGCATTTAATCAGACCATTCAAACTGTGAAGTTGCGTTTAACCGCTTGTAAACAAGGACTATTTGGTATATTGCTTTATCCCCTCTTAGTATATTTTAGTGTACTTCAAAACATTTGTACATTCTTGTAAATAATTAATTAATTATCCAGAAACGCTTTTGCACCACTATTATCTAAGTACGATGATGACATTAGTACTATGAAATCACAAGTCACTGCCCCGAGTTCACAATGTGTTTTGTTTCAAAAATAAACACAAAAATCTGTTTCTAGGACTTAACTTCTATTCATTTGTCGCATACAATGAATAACCATTCCACATAGCAAGATAATTCCGACCATAGTTTTAAACGAATGGTTATAGATACAAACCTCTTTAAATAAGACATCTAATGTTCTACTTCTTAGTTGCAGCATACAAAATTACAAATGTGCAATAAAGTATTTGTAATTGAAATATAGCTACATAAGTAATTATTTGTCATCTTTCTGGTATGTGCCTTTTTAAAGTTTATCAATCTGATCTTTATTGTACCTGTGAATGTTGAATCTTTCACCATTCTGTCGTTCCAGACATATACATGTAACAGATTTATCGAAGTAGTCTATATTTTTGTCCACGGATCGGAATACATGCAGGTACCTGCAAGTCCTTTCTCGCATGATCATGAATGAATCACAATCAATTAAATTTCACCTTTGCTTTTTCAGATATATTCAGGACGCTCGATCTCCTTTTTGTATTGATTAGGGATGTAGTTATCTTATATAGTATTATAATCTTATTTTTTACCTTCCGGGATTATGTCGTGCATTTTTTGTTTTGTAGCAATAACATCATAACTAAGCGAATTATTATGTTTAAGGTTATGAAATAAGAAAATATTTTGTTTGAATCAATTTCATACCCAGGACAAAGTGTTCCATTGTCCCTGTTCAACGTGTCATGTGTCACTGTTTTGTAGAATATGATGCACGCTTGTACCAAAGATTGATAACACGACTTTTAAACATAGGCAGTTCGTGACACATTTTATGTTGAATACTTCATTTTAGAAATGCTATCATCGTTAGATTTGGAAAGTGTGTCGAAGAATGAATACTGTGCCTTACCTTAAAAAGTCATATTTAGTTCATTATTTGATTTATAGTGGAACATGAGAATTTGACTACAAACATATCAGGGTTGTGGATGCTCAATGAGTATTATTGTGGTAAATAGATGGCATGCTGATTGCGTGGATCTGGACGTTATATAACTTAAAGATAATACCAAACTTTAAATGATTGTTGAAAGTCGATGTAACACGAAACGTCCCTAACAAACCAATAAAAGATACAAACAACATATTTAAAAAGCAATCCTTTATTATTTACTGTCCACTGTAACCACAACACACACACACACACACACACACACACACACACACACACACACACAGCAACACCATAATGCTCAAATGCTCAAGAATATAGAATAATATTTAAATTGATACCAAAACATCTTGAAACCTAACTCTTGTATCGCCAACAAAAGAGAGAGGAAGTATGATTTGATAATAGACTGGGAATGTGAATATGAAACCGTACGTAGCAATTTTTTTACATGAACCCAGATGGGTATGTGGATCGAACAA
Source organism: Unio pictorum (assembly GCA_030141615.1). Lineage (NCBI taxonomy): Eukaryota > Metazoa > Mollusca > Bivalvia > Unionida > Unionidae > Unio > Unio pictorum. The sequence continues at coordinate 2,459,195 of JARLTB010000098.1, forward strand.
TGGTAATTTAAATCCTCACAATTCTCTTCTATGTATGGTAACACAAAGTTTTATGGACTATCTACCCATGACCAGCTGCCTTTCGTCCAGTGGTATAACTGTTTGTAACGAACGCTTGACTATATATGGTGGGTATGACATATGGTAGGCAATGCACATGGGAAAATACCCGGTAAAAACCAGAAGCACTCAAACGCTACTGGCAAGCTTTCTCGCTTACCAACATTGACCTAGCTTGAATCTCAGTCCCACGTAAATATACGGAATAAAAGACATAAACGTGATTACATATACGAAATTGAATCTAAGGGAAAAATTGTACGCGACCACGACTTTATAAGAGACTTATGGGCAAATCATTTTTCCAATTTGTCACTACCTGACAATACCTATCTGTACGATGAGAATCGTTACCAGATGGTCTTAGCAGAGGTTAGAAAATAGAGTATAGAAACCCATTCCCACTTTGATGAAGTTGTTGACAAAATTCCCACTTGAGAAGAAATCAGTAGTGCAATTAGTTCTCTCATTAAAGATAAGCCATGTGGTCACGACGGTATTGTTGTTGAGCAGTTACTGTTTGCCGACGCTCAAAGCAGTAAGCAGTGTACAGTTACTTGAAACTGTCTTCAAAAAAGTGTTCGAGGCCGAGGAGTACCCGTGCCATTTTAAACAAGGTTTAGTAATACCAATATTTAAAGTAAGGGGAAAAAGCAAATTAGATATGAATAATTACCGTGATATAACTATAGTTCCAGTGCTTCAGAAAGTCCTAGAGCAAATTATATATAATAGACTACTTCTATTTTCTAAGCACATTAACTTTCCAAATCCATTGCAACAAGGTTTTAGGAATAATTGTGGAAGTATCACTGCAGCGTTTTGTATCAAAGAATCTATATGATACTATATGGATAAAGATACTAATGTCTATGCAAAATTTCTTGATAATGCTAAGGCATTCAATACAGTCTGGCACAATGGGTTATTCTACAAGCTGTACAAACATGGCATAAAAGGGAAAGACTCGTTTAAGGGAGTAACCAGTTCTGTTTTATTTGCGGGCAAATTGTCCAAATATTTCGATATTAAACAGGGTGTAGGACAGGGTCGTATCCTATCTGCTTGGTTCTTTCTCGTTATGATAGACGATTTGATCACTGATTTAGATAACACTTTGTGAGGCCTAAAACATGTCGTCGATCTCCTCCTGCAGTGTGTCTTATTAGCGGATGACACAACTGTAATGGCTAATTCGCATCATTCGATGCAGCATCTGCTAATCTCTAATTATGTGAAAAGGTGGAGATTGAAATATAACGCAGATAAAAGTTGCAGCATCCTCTTTACAAACAAAAGAGGAACTGATATTCCTTCTTTTCTATTCAGGAAATCGCCAATTACAGTAGTCAAAAGTAAGAAATTTGCCAGCATACCTCTAAAGTACAACTTTAAACCAAACGACGCGATGAAAGAATCATGCGATAAAGGTAAACACTTATTAAACTCTTTCTATTTTATTGGTATCAGAGACGGGGGAATAAACCTTCTAACATGTATGAAAATCTGGAAAAGAATCATTCTACCCTCAGTCCTATCTGGATGTGAATTGTGGTCGAATATGACAAACACTAATATAGAAGAAGTTGAGCTATGTCAGAGATATGCAGCGCGACGTATGCAAGCTTTCGATAAATATTCGCCAACAGAGGCAACGCGTATTACCTTAGGACTCTGGTCTATGGAAGCATACATAGATAAGATGAAATTGTTTTTTTTTCAACCGGCAGTGGAGGGGCGATTGGACTCTTATCTGGAAAGAAATTTTCATTTTGCGCTTATGTCAGTACTTGGCCAACCGACTAACACAGACGGGGTTTACAGCAGATATTGACAAAATATTCAAGAAATATGGGATGGGCAGTATTAGTACAAACCGAAGGTAAACTTGTTTGGAATCGGTATATTATTGATAATATTCAAAACCTCGAAGAATCTACCTGGAATACAGATATTGAAGTAAAGAGCGATTTAATTCACTTCAGAAACATACATTTAGACTTACAACCAAGCATTATATGGTTTCTTGGGCGTAAGGTTCCATCTATGATATGGCCTCTCTCTGAAATTGTGAAACTATATGTCATGCCCGTTGGAAAAATTATGATATGCAAACTCTGTGGAAAAGAGACTGACGACAGAACGAAACATCTTATCTTAGGTTGTGAAATGCTACTTGAAGAACGAATCTTTTTCTTTGAGAGGGTGATTGACACTTTTAGAGGTGAGAGACGGGTTTAATTTATTCTATCAAGAAGACGATATTCTATTGGAGACACTTCTTGGAAGCAGAGTAGATTGCTTGTCGTCTATCGACGATGATGTAAGGGATAAACTCATGTGGGTGACGGCAAAAAGCATAACCTCATTTTACAATAAAATGCATGCCCTACTCTCAACCAGCATGTCATAACATAACAACAATAATACGTAGTTAAATAAAAAAAAGTAATTAATTTAAAACAACAAACATAAACAAAAGGCCATCCCGTTGTTGTCGAATTCCGCAGTTTTTTAATACTCTTTTCTGTTGTATTTCATGATTTTGTACTATCCTGAATTTGATTAATCTGATGTAATCTCTGTTGAAGAGGAAATAAAGTCAGCCAGTCAGTCAGTCAGTCAGTCAGTATCACACATACACACACACACACACACACACACACACACACACACACACACATGCACACACGACCGGCCGGACATTCATACATACAGACTGCCAGACAGACATATTTTGTAAATTGTTTCCCTTTTACATTGTCATTTCTTTTATTTTAAGACCTACTTATATATAATCAATCACCCACACCACAATTCAACCACACGCCAAAGTTTAACCCGGTGAAGTGTATTTCCCGTCTACACAAATCAATATCCGAATATACGGGTATCGGTCGTGCTTGAATTTAAAGAGCGACGATCGGTGATTTAGTGCAATATGTTGCAGCAGATGTTACCTATAAACCCTGTACTCTCACGTCCTTCGCGGTAACATGATGTCCAGTGCTAACATAAATGTACCAAATGCTAGCAGATAGTTTTGTAGACAACAAACAATAAAAGGATCCCATGTGCACAGCTTTGACACGATGATCTGATCAGTTGGTATATCGTACCTTAGCTAAAACAGCGTTGGCTATTCATTGCCTTAAATATCGTTTTCACCTTCATAAATTGACAGACTAGAGTGGAGGAGATAAGTTCCCTTTGAAATTCCATCATATATCAAGCAATGGAGCGTCATAAAAATCATAAGCGGGGTACCGTGGGAAAAGAGAGTGTTCTTTTAGAGGTTTAAATTATTTAAAATCCCTTTGCACAAATTAGTTTTTACTTTGAGTTTGTCTGTTGTTCTACAAATTAATAATGTAAACTCAAAAGTGTGAAGAATTGTTCTCATCAGAAAATCGGATTTATATAATTTTAGGATTTTCGAAAATAATCCTGTACAAAGGTGACGAAATGGTATTATATCTATGAGAAATAATATGAAAGAGTAATGCATTTCTTATCTGGGCTGAACTGGCCTCCTTGAATCTATTATAAAAGCATCTTGTCACGATTTCAGAGTTTAAAGACCACAATACCGACACGATTGCCCTCAGACAAGGGCAAAGTCAGTTTATAGATTATTTAACAGTGGCTCACATATTTTGTAGTAAAATCAGCAGAATTTGATTATGGAATTTTGCAAACATGTGAAAAGTTGTATTTGGAGATGTTCCTCTTATATGCCTATTGATTAAGCAAGTAGTCATTGCAAAAATTATAACGATTAGTATTCTTTGTACAAGTTGTAAATTGTATAGATGTCAAACATGTCTTTAAAAGGCCGCGTTCGCTACAAATAAAAGTTTAGGACATCATGGTTCCGCTCTTGATTAAGAGTATACAAAAACAGCCTGGTGTCTGCGTCTAATAGTAATCTGAGTTAAGTCCCTTAGTTAAATACTTTAAAGCTATTCTCAAAGTGACATTCTTGCGAAAATGTATTTTGTCTTTATTTCCACAGTCATGTGTAAATATGTTGTTTATTTCTATCTCTAATCTGGCATTTTATCGAAATTAATTTCATAGTTTTGATGGTTAGGCACACTCCTTAAGCCTCTGAATTGTTTACCATGATTTGACACACTCTTTATATCTCTGATATTTTCTTTTACATTTTCCCACTTTTTTCAGTCAGTGTGTCTCTCGTGCATTTGTAATATTTTACAACTGACTGTATCTCAGCTCTACTTTCTAAAATTAATTTGTCCATCATCAATTAAAAAAATGCTAATAGGTGCAAAAAAGAAATTTGCTAGAACATTGTGCCGAAGTCTACATATTTTACTTGACAGAAACCATGACATTTCACACAATAAACATTTCTTCAAATTATTGATGTATACATATTTGTGAAAAATGTAAACAGGATTTTACTTTATCCATGTGGTGATAACCTTTCTTCCCTGACATGTTTATTTGGTTATATTTATGTCAATCATATGGATATATAAAAATGTACACATTATAAAATATTTTCCAGGGAAATGAAAAAATGATTTCTTCCTGTTGATATAAAATGTATGGGAAGATTAAATACTCCACGTGGTTCCATAAACATTAAAGTAATTCTTTTACGCAATGTGCCGTCGTTTGGTTTAAACCTATTTAAAAGAAACAAATGGATACTAATGTGGTTGGGCTACATGTTGTCACAACTTATAACAACCCTATCCTACAATCAATATGAAATTGAAATGGATAGAGAGAGATAGAAAGGGTTAATACAATAATCAAATATAACCAAATTACTCATACTAGCAGAATATGGGCATCATTACATACATCAAATAAATTAAATTCCTACAAATAAGAAAAGTCTGTCTTTGCTGATTTCAATTATCTGTAACGTAATGAGTAGAGAAACACTTTGTAACTATGTAAATAATTTCGTGTTTTTAGTAATTGTTCGGAACAAGTTAAATAAATTATTACTGGCGTTCGCCAGTTATACAGTTTCAAATCTCATATGCAATGTTGTTTGCATAATCTGTATTTTCTGGTCTAATAAGATATAGTTGGAATTAACTTCATATTTATGAATGTTAGCTCTCTTCGCCTCTAATGTGATTGTCATTGTCTAGCATTCCAGGACGCTGTCATCGTTGCAGTTGCCTAGAAAGGTTTACGACTGACTAGAATATTGTGCGTAGGACATTCGCTTTGAAGTATTGCTAATACACCCGACTGTATTCCGTAAGCAAATCATTAACGTTTTAAAAATTATTTTTGTTCTAGAGATGTATATACCAGAAAAAACAAAATTCAAATAATAGAAGAAAAAAAATCACAAACTAAATATAAGGTAAGCGTTTACTGAATTTAGCATAAGGGATGTTGTGTTAGATAACATACAGAGCAGATGTAATTTGGTCGATTCTGGAATATCCTATAAATACAAGTTTCGGTCATTTCTAGACAATAAAATATAAACTGTTTGATGTTGCATATTTTGGATTCAAAGTATTGCCTCATGTACATAATATGCATCTGAAATTATCATAGTTTCACAAATGTCGGAAACTTAAATAAATGTATAAGGATATCGTTTCTGTCGTGATGAATATAGATAGGTAAAATATTTATTTTAAGAACTAGAGCAGTACTCCGGGTTCTAGATTTTCTGCAAGCCAGTATGGGATTTATTCGCACCTAATCGAAATAAAGAATTGAGGAATTGTCAACCGGCATTCCTGTCTCTTTAAACATAACTTACACGTGTGTCACTTTGTTACTTTATTTAATATGACTGAAGGATGTAAGGCTTCCATAGCTTTCAGCTCAGAAACTGTTGATGAGTTTCAAGTTTTCTCTGAAAACAAGAAGAAAGTATGAATGCAAAAATCACACGATCATCATAATTCATTGCATCATTTTAAATAAAATCTGTCATTCAAGCACACGTGAATGTAACTACCTATCTCCTTGAATGAGCGTCAGGCGTTGCGATAGAATCCACAACGTACTATCGAGTATGTTACGCGATTGCAGTGTCATAGCTGTCCATGTGATAAAGTGCAAAAGGAGAGAACATTTTCGAGTATTTTGCCTACACGTTTTAGAAGTTTTCATTTGAATGGCGATCCCACTTTGGGTTTTATGGACATTAATGACGAGTTGGAAAAGTAATTAAATCAACAAAAAATCTTGTTTCTGCATTTGTAAATGGATTGTATTAGAACATTGATTTTGATAAAAGATAAAGATGTATATTAATAAATATACATATATAGTTTATCAAGTATATGCAACACTCTTTGTTCTCAGAACTGCAAATGATATGTACAAATACACGTTGTTTGTATACTTACAACACCGACCACATGTATGCATGCAGTAAGCTTGATATACATCATAATAGCATTGTTTAGGATCACACGGAGAGTAGGCAATATCATGACAGTAGGCTGTCCCGCTGTGATGGTGGGTCGTTGTAGCCATGGTTGTGGTGGTTATGTCGGTCTTCAGGACTTAAGTTCAAATTATTGAAAAGAGTAATCATTCTACTCTTCAGAACAATGAATTTTAGACATAAATGTTTGAAACAGCACATTTCAGTTTAATATACCACGAAACATAGAATATAAACATTTTCTCAAGTTTTAAAAGGCGATGAAGCCATTAAAATTTATTTTTTATTATTGTGCGCAGCATTGGTTATTTCAAATAAACTACGAAACACTCGAATGTGTGAAACATTTGCTAAGTGTGTTCAGTTTGACAATACAAGCGTAATACATAACATAAATTAAGGTTGTGTTCAGTTGCGTTCATTTATGATATCTGCGTTAGTGATACTCAATTGGGTTCTATTATGATATCTCCGTTAGTGATACTCAGTAAAGTTTGATTATGATATCTGCGTTAGTGATACTCAGTACAGTTCGATTATGATATCTGCGTTAATGATACTCAGTTGGATTATATTATGATATCTGCGTTAAAGATACTCAGTTGGGCTCTATTATGATCTCTGCGTTGAGGATACTCACTTGGGTTCAATTATGATATCTGTGTTCGTAATACTAAGATACGGAATTGAATGAGCACCAAGTTAAATTATGATCTTTAACCTATTCAGTAAAACAAGAAAAGATAAATATAGTAAGAAGTCAGGAAATACGACGACTACGACGATGATGATGATTAAAAATAATGATATAAAAGGAAACATAGCAACGATGATGAGGTATGTGACAACATTTCTTATAACAATAAGATTTGCTTCAACAACGAATAAGCTGCTGCTGTAAACAAAACGAAAGTACGAATAACACAATCACGAAAACAAAACAATGCTAACGAAGACGATAATGACTTTGCCAAATGCACTGACGATACAAATTATAACGACGACAACGGTGATGATTATATACTTTGACTGTTGCAATTGTCCTCAGTACAGCAGTTTATTTTCATGTTGCTGTCGCTGCGTCGGCCAATCAAAATACCCTGGGAATTCGGAACACAAAGCTGTAGCAATAAAGAAAAAGGAACTAAACATCCACGTATGCTTATTTGTATATACTGGCAGGAAGAAAGATCTAAAAAGTGTCTGTGTAATATTAGTAGCTGCAATCTACTGAAAGATATTTCAGTTTTGGCTCATATTTTCGCCATCCATTTGGATTAAACAAAAGGACTCTTCATCTACACTGCCATGTCATTGATCTCAGACATGTGTCCCGAACCATTTTGAAGTTATGATGGCTGTCACATTACAATTGGAATTATGTTGCTGATTATCTTCTTTTTATTTCGTTTATGTTTATTATTTGACCCGTAGCTAGTCACTAGATGATGATAGAAAAATATTGATGGTGTATTTATGATTATGGCAAAGATTATGTCGTAGCTGTTGTGATTGTGGACTGTCATACTCGCAAATGGTAGTATAATGAATCAACCATGACTCGGCTTATATGTGATATTGTGCTACTCACATCTTTGCTAACACATCCTCCTCTAAATCCGTGTCTGTGGTCAAAGTCTGTTGCCTCCATCATATAGCACACCTGGAAGTAGTTATATACTGACCGAGTTTATTTAATTTGCTTTGTCATCACCCCCAATATATGTCCTACTCTATGTGTTCACTATGTATACAGGTTATCAAATGATTAAATAAATTTGGGGTCAAGGAGATAAGTAAGATGCTGAACATGTATTACTTATGTCACCTGCGTATGTTGAAATAAACCACATTGCGATAAAGATGTCAAGTGAGTTTGTGTAATTGTGTGCTGTTTCAGATTGATTTACACTGAGTAATCGTCATTTACTTACAATTATGATCCAACAGTTTACGTGCAATGTTTGCAAAGACACACGCTCCTAATTATATCCCAATATACAGTAGATCCATAAGACCAAGTCTATATATTTAACAAACGGACGAGATGGAGGTGTAAACCTTGTATGCACTGTTTTTAGAACTGTATGGATCTACGAAGCCCTTTGTCAGATACAAACACAAAACAAGCAAACACAAAACACAACAAGTAGCAAAAACGAACGTAAAAGAGCAAACCGTATATGATAAGAAAAATTCATTTTATGTTCATGATGACATTATCATCATTTTTCGAACAGTTTATATTTGTACATTTCTTCTGAATATCGAGCTTCTCAAAATTAATATATATGTCATCTGAATGACTACGTTATTAGATATATTTATCAGAAAAAGCAAATCGACGATTGGTTTAGTTTTGATTCGAATTTACTGCACACTGGATGAGGCGAAATCAAACGTCTGTATGCCGTAGCCCTCGAACACAGACATACACACACACACACATTTATCTATCTCTCTATCTATCTATCTATCTATCTATCTATCTATCTATATATATATATATATATATATATATATATATATATATATATATATATATATATATATATATATATACATATATATATACGTACAGATAGATAGATAGATAGATAGATAGATAGATAGATAGATAGACAGATGCATTGCAATTCGTATGTATGTATGTATGTATGTATGTATGTATGTATGTATGTATGTATGTATGTATGTATGTATGTATCTGAATTGTATAATATACCATACTAAAAAGGTAAAGCACTCCGAACAAACACGTTTATAACATGAACGTTTTGTCGATTGTTTTCTTCTTATATTTTCCTACCTCTCCATCACTGCATGTAACTGTTTCATTACAGTCTCTAGGGTCTTGAACTAATTGGGGACAAGAGTTACATTGTAACGCTAAAATGTAAAATAAATAAATAAATAATAACAAATTACAATTAATTAAGCAACACGAACAACGATAATCTGAACAATATAATTGATACTTGTAAAAACAATATATCATGTGAATTATCTGAGTAGAGAACATTCATGATAAATATCGTCAGCATAGAAAAAGAGTATTTACTTATGACATAAAATGTGTAAAATATGATACATGGATTGAAACGAGGGTAAAAAGGACTTGACCTGCTGCTGATATCTAAGAATATTTATTGACGTTTGAGCAAATGCAGTCAGATGATTCTACAGATTACCGATAATCTGCATCCATGAAGTCCAAATATTTGTTTAAGCCTGAAAATGCATTTACTAGGCTGATAAATCAAGTTTGGCCATATTCTTATGCAAATCAATTTACATCTCAAACCTGATTTACTTAGGTCAAGAAATTTGTGCAGACTGATGTTAAAATACATTCACCTAAGTACAGCTGAAAAGGCTGAGCATCATAAAGTTCTTTGCAATACTGTTCATTGTTGCAATGTTTGGAAAAAATAACCAAGTAATGTAGGAAATAATAAAAGGGATTCAATTGAAACATCAATCGATCTTCATCTTATTATCAGCATTACTGAAAAACTATCGAATTTGCACATTTTCTGTTGTATACTCTGGCTAATACGTTTGGCACTGAAAAAAGGAATGTCCTAAAATTAAATACAAAAGGATGAAAAATAAAACAGTCATAAAATAATGATATCTAGTTTAGTGTTTACTCGTAATATCAACCTTCTCAGATGTGACCAGTCATCATACCCAAAGATAAATCTAAAAGATAAACTAGCATAATCGCACGTTTAAAGCTTTACTCACGACATTATCCGCAATAACGTTTACATATGCCAAATAGTGTCGGGTTGTCACACAGGCTGGGTTGCTTTGCATGTAGTAGAGCGCACGCAGTGGTGTCAACATCCGTACAGTTATCTGCGCGTCCTGCGCCCACAAGTAACAAAACTGTGCCTGCAAACCGGTGAGTATTCCGTTATTTTCTGAAACATTTTCTTTTACTTCACCTCGTAAACTTAGGCTTCAGATTGTAGACATGGTCGATCAAAATAAGATAGAAACGAATGTAAGTTTAGAAAGTGAATATCACTTTATCCTTTAAAGTAAAGTTAATGATACATGTCAAGAATTTTTCACTAAATGTTTACTTTGGAGGTAGACATGTTGTAGCTTTTAAATGCCTCAAACAATATGCAAATTAACAATCTATGTGACAAATTATTCAAACTTAGAAGAAAAAGCCATAATGTAATCTCAATCTCTGAGAAAATAAGTCTCATCCCTTTATCCAGCTGATTCCTGAGTCACGGTTATAAAATTACCAAGTTCTCAAACCTAGGTTTCCTATATAACAAATCAATACCGATAGTTTCTATTTACTTGCACTCCAGGAAATTATTGTCACAATATATGATATCCAAAAAAACACAAAATATTGTGGATCTACCATATCGATAATATTTAAACGCTTGCCATGTTTGTAAGCTTTCCTAATAATAGTGAGGAAATGGTACAATTATAAATTAAGTACAGATTTAAAGACTCCTTGAAGCAAATCATCACATTCCATTCATATTTATAATTCCCAATTCTATTTTATTTAGTCACTGCATGGTGAGTTTTGCAAGGTATTATTGACGTATATATATATATATATATATATATATATATATATATATATATATATATATATATATATATATATATATATATATATAAATATATATATATATACATATACATACATATATATATATAATACATCAATTTGATACATAATATAATGTGCTAGTATTTCAACCATCTTGTCAATAAAGCAAACGATGGAAGTTCTAGAAAAGTATATTTCATTTAGTGTCAGTCACAGATGCAATAAAGCAGAGAGATATACTGTAAGTAAAAGCAATGTTGTTTTCATATATTGTTTAACTATAGCATTCAAATATATATGGCAAGAACGGGCACTTTTTAAAATTAAATGTCACCGAATTCTTACAAACACATACTAATCCTCACAAATCACCGTCTCAGTATCAGAGTATTTGATGGATATATTTACATACCAATGTATACACAGAAACACATAGTAAAATAATTGATATAGAGACTAACCATTTAAAACTAGCCTCTCGAATTTACATAGCCACGCGTATCTACCTACTTTTACAGCTTAAAGATTTTTCGGAACGTTAGTAAAAACACTTTTCTTTCAATACCGTGAGTTGCAGATTTAAATATCCACAATGTTTCTTGATGATAAATGCGGAAAAACTTATAACAAAAGTTTCTTTACTGATTTTGATCTACATAAAAAAGCATCATTTGCTTGCCAATGCGACAAATTGGGAACATATACTATTATACAGCGTTGATTTTGACTTTAATTATATACAATAATATTAAAGTTCCACATTGTTTTATTCAGCTGTAATATTTTCTGAAAATATTGACAGTGTGACAATGCAAAAAGCAATTCTTGATATTGTCTCTATGTGTAAGATAGAAAATGTGTTGAAATGTTTTCAATTAATTTTATGGTAGATTTTTATTCCATTTGTGGGTTGCTTGTTTGTTACATATAGAGTCGTAACAGTTGATAAAATGTTGCAAAAGTTTCGATTTTTTATTCATAGTATATGTATATATTTGACTGAAAAATGCAATTTATTCTTTTAAACTCGTTGAAAAAAAATAACATCAAAACTATTTTATAAGCTATCAAAACTTATACAGAAATCATATTTATAAGAAAATTTATTCATAAATCGAATCTTTTACGGAAACTACAATTTTTAATACTTTCTTTTACCATATTGCAAAATAAGGATCAAACCATTGTTGTGTCTCTAAAAGGCTGCAAAAATTTTATTGGTCACTAAACTTTTAGCTTTGTGTGTGCTGAGTTAAGACAGCAAATTCCAGATATGAAAATAAAGTATCCATAATATCTGGTAATACAGCAACAAACATTTTCATTTAGACTCGTGCAATGATGTTTTGTAAGCTGTGTAATTTTGGAATCATAAACTTAATACATTTATTATATTAATCAGATTTAATTCCCTTTCAAGTTAATCAGTCACAACGCTATTCACTTTGCATTTTTAAATGACATATGCTGTATGCAAATATAAAAATAGGGTATTTCATTCACTTAAGAACCTGCTTCAGGAGGTTTGGTAATGAAACTAAAATGTAATTCATCTTAGGGACAGGTAAAACTTTTATTACATTTAACATCCCATATGAATTTAAAACTTCTTTATCCACCAAATCAGCAGGTTCCTAATTTCTCGATTTTTCGATCAATAATTAAGAGTTCTAATTGTTCTTGGAATAAATTGCAGATTAGATAACTAACTCAGTCTAGTTTCGATTAAGTTTATCTTGCTGACATTAATTCTTGTTGCTGTATGTGTTATTAACCATCTTAAACATTCTTGTATTGTTAAGTTTCTTTATTTATGAAAAGAAAGAAAACAATTACGAAGATGTATATAATGATGTATAGCATAAATCAGAGATTTTACATAGGCTATAAATATACGGAAAGAATACAAGCACTTTCGATAACAAAACATATAAAGACCTGAATAATAAGGATTAACCACAATGTAATATTGATATTAAACAAAGATTTTGTTCAATTAATAATTTAGTTTTGAAATTTGTAATAGCGAAATCCGTGATTTTATCAATAAATGGTGGTGCATTTGAGTAAAACATTGTTGTTTTAATCCGACTCGATCAAAAGGGGTAATACAATAATGTTGTGCCTTTTAGTGTGAAATAGTAAACACTATCGGTTTCTAATGTTCTCACACATGCACCGTCATTTTAGAAACCCAGTTTTAACATTGTATATAATTACGGGGAATGCGGATTTCATTGTATTGGCAATACATTTAGAAACGAACTTGTATGATACATTTGGAACTGAAATAGATCGCTAGTTTGAAAAATAATCTTAAGTTTATTCCCCGTTTATAAAAGACATAATGATGATGATGGAAGATAATGCGACATGTTTATCCCCACAACTAATAGCCCTCACTAAAAAAACGCCACCTATCTTTCAAAACAAAATTATGAAATTCTACAGTGAAAATAAAAAAACCTGGATGCATTACATTGAAGATGTTTTTGGATGATTTGTAACTTCGGTGCATGATACGGGACCATTTAAGAAATGTTACTGTAAATCATTAAATCTAGAAATATCTCTAATACTTTAGTAGCTATTATTTTGGTATTGCGTTTGTGAGATTTAATCCCCTAACCATCTAACAGCCGTGTTAATGAACGGTGGGAAAGAACGCCAAAAATGTGTTTTCGTTTAAAATCATAAAGTAAACCTGTTTATAATATGTTTGATAAATATATGTTTCTGAAATGACATTAACAACTACAATACTAATAATGGTGGCAACAAGACATTTGTAAAACAAAAAACTACTTACGGGTATATAAAAGAATACTGAAGTGTCGTTTATGCAGCTTAATGATCAGTGTTCTTAGATGGCCTATCCAGTAACAATAACCCATTTACCTTCACATATATTTGCGAATGACAAAGAGCTGGAATCAAGTCAAGCAAACAGAGCTCGTTTACTCTCGCGGCCATCACTCTATCAGTATTAGTCTACCATCGATTGCTCGCCACCGCATATATAGGAAAAATACTGAAATATGTAAAGCGTGGATTCTTTGAGTGTTACTCTTACCTAGGACAAAGTAATCCATCATTACTATTTGGAACCCGGTTGAAAACTAATGCGATATTTGACATTCGCGAAATGTTTCATGTTTCCCGTATATTTCTAGAGATTATGTCAGATAAGGATCTATCGGGTCTCATTCACCTAGTTGACTTGTAGATTGATTTAATGATACCATGTAGGCGAAAACAAGGATTGGTCAGATCTATTTGATTTTAAGCAAGATTACGACGACAATGTCATTTGTTACAGGGTTTCTTTGAGACATACTAAATACATTGTATATCACAGTCAAGTGGCTAATATATTTTATTTGAGAACTAAACAAAACTTATTTATGGCTCGCTCCTCATCAATTATTTAGTTTATAATGCCATGATATAAATCAACAAAACATACATTGATATTTTGTCGAAATAGAGTGTTTTCAACATTAATGCTGCAAAATTGCATCTGATTATGAGTAATATATAAAATAGTGTTTATGGCAAGAAACACTAGAAATTACAAACATCACGTAGTGTGGGAGACCTGTCGTTATTGGAAAAATGTAGATTGTTCGGTGTTATGGGGAACTGGTCTATATTGTACGATGTCTTTATATTGAAGTTACTACATATTGATTCATGAAATAAGGACACTGGAATCCCTCGTTCATAAATAGTTGCTATTTATATGAAAGATGTATAATTAACAGGCTTCACGTAGTAGTAGTCATGGATGAGTGTTGATGTAAATTAACATCTGATCATAATGGTGTAGTTCTAACTAAATCTACTTCAATGTCTGCCATAGATAAGGCACTACAGGTTAACAGACTACACACGTTATTCTATTATCGAGCGGAACATTCGGATTAGACATGAAATTATGTCGGATGGGGCAGGGTCTTAAATATTTGAGTTTAATGATACCTAAATGAATTTCTGAAAACACGGATATTAGTCGTGAATTCCCTATACTATATAAGTTCGTATATTAAGCACATTTCATAGATTTTTTGTTGAATACTTGTAATATATCTAACATATAAATTTTGTAATCTCTTATTTTCCCTCTTCGCTGTAACAATAGATAAAGTCATAGAGGAAGGGTTTCAGCGTTAAATTATGTAATATACGCACATATATAATTTTGTAGACAACATAGAATTACAAAATTGCAAGTACACGACCTTGCACTGGACGATATGAATAACGTACTTATTGCATTTGCCAGAAATACGAGAGCGAATAATTCATTGCATTCGGCATTGTTCGGTATTGGCCAATCAGTTGGCTAGAATCTCGAACAGGAGATAAGTTCCGATTGACATTCAAATATATACTAATAATAGAAGCGCGGTAAAATCAGAATCTTTCTACCAAGGATAAAGAAAGTAATTAGTAAAAGTGTAAACTATTACTTAGCTTCTTGTTTGAATTATCAGTGATCTACAAGTCATTAATTGAGTTATAGAAGATAATCTGATGTTTATTCAATAAAAGTTATTCCCGTTAGTGTTGCACGATCGATTTTATGTCTTGCTGCAGCGGAAACCTATGCGAAATAAGAATTGGCTAGAATCTTGAACAGGAGATAAAAGAAGCGCGGTAAAGAGTGGATGCAAGATACTTCTGAGAATTGTGTATGCTCATCATTCCCACTATGAAAACAAAGTCATATAGACAACAATCTCGTGCATTTCATGGCCAATCAACGTGGAATAATAATAATAATAATAATAATAATAATACTAACAATAATAAAGACAATTTAGAGAAGGTAACTCAATTAGTTACAGAACTAATCTACCTTGAGGTCTTCTATCCTTTATGTACAATATATACAATACATACAACATGATGTGAATAGTCTGGCTCGACACTAAATAATTAAGGAATTTTCAGTTTCAAAGTATCAAGCCTGGAACATATGCAAAGGCATTTGTAGAAACATACACATATAAAAAACATAAAATATCATTCTGCGTTGAAACATTCAGCTTTGAAAATAATACAAAATTACAGACAAGCAGGCAGTATTTTTTTTTTGGTACTAGCACTGTTCAATTTTCTAAAGATTTCATCCATTTAAGACATTGATTATGAAAAGAAGAAATGCTAGCAGCCTGCCTTATGTCGCTTTGAATGTTGTTCCATACTACGGGAACAGTATATTGAAAACATTTTTTTTAAACAATTCCTTCTTTGGTCTTGGTATAATGTAATTTTTTCTTCTTGTGGACCTTAAATTTGGAGTACCATCAGCATCTCTTTGGTGAAAGATATTGCTTAAATAGACAGGAATGGATTATCTGGACACTTTATACATCAATTTGGCTTTTCTAAGAAATATTATTTCATGTATTGTTAAAACCTTTACATTATTCATTGCATCCTGAAAATTGTCTATACATTGATCTAGAATTCAATGGCAAGAACTCTTTTGGAGCCTTATAAGTGTTGTTATGTTTGAACTAGAGGTATTCCACCAAATTACATTACAGTAGTCCAGATATGGCTGAATATAACGTTTGTAAAACATGACCCTATACTGAAGAGGATTGGATGTTTTTATTTTCCTCAGTAGCCAAAGATAAGAATTATCATTTTTTGAAATGTGTTTAATGTGAATAGACCAAGTAAGATTGTTATCTACGAATACACCAAGAATTAAGTCTTGATAGGTCATATTATGGCTCACATTATCCATACAAATATGAAGTTTGTCGCTATCTAGTCTTGAATTGTCCATTGTAATCAGACACAAAGACACAGTGATACCTTTCAAGAGCACTCTTAAAACTCACCTTTATCAACTTCAACAACAAAGTTAAAGACCTAATAATGTTTCATACCTTAAATATTTTCAGCGTTTTTAATGTTTTCTAATCTGCTGGTATTTTGTTTCATATCATTATAGATGTTCTAAAGCGCTAAGAGCTTCTAAAAATTAGGGGCTATGCGAAGTCAATATTATTATTATTATTATTATTATTATTATTATTATTATTATTATTATAAAAGTCGTGATAACTGTACAGTACAAAATTAAATTCGGCACGACTTTGCTTATCTCCGATACATAGGCTCTGTGCCATACTATAAGATCCTATTGTCACGAACCCATAGTTATATGAACACGATGCCAGGACGAAGTCAAAATGGGTTAACGGATTTTTGAAAAAAGGTGCGTTCCATGCAAATGATGCATACCTTTAATTAGTGCATTAGTATACCTTTCAGACGTCATATTCTAAGCTGCTTCTACTTTTTATATTAATTTAGAAAACGAATTCGTTTAAAGTTTTCATTCATATAATTTTGATCTAGAATATCACTACTGTAGACGTTTGAAAAACAGCTGTTAAAATGTCTTTTAAAGAAACAATCGCTATCAATTTTTTTTAATATACTGATATGGTGATCATGGTATTAGTAGGTGATAACTATGAAACTACTACCGTCTAACCAATAATCAAGAAATAGATAGTATTGTTTGTTCTATATTGTTGAGTGCCGCAGTTGTTGAGGTCTACAAATAAAATTCAATACATTCGGTAACGTAGTGATTACCTAAACGAGCCTTACTCAAAAATCAAACGTACACGGGTTCTCGTGTTACTTCCTTCTTTTGATTTGCACCTTTTTGTTTTATCAATATAAATTGAGTTTTATATGTGAATATTTCACGTATCCTGATCAATACAAATAGTACGAGCTTTTCGTGCATAGGCACGGTTGAAGAGAGAAACAGACAAATAAATTGATAACCTGGAGAAAATGAAAATCTTCAGGTACCCTATACATTTAAGAACTACAATGGTAGCCCCTACCCTCGTGGTTTATATATTGTACTGACCCAGTAAACACTGAAAAACGCTACAGAATAAGTACAGAAATTTAAAAAAATGAAGTTTTCATCTACATTAGTATTTCTTTGGATGAAGCATTTTGATTTTAGAACACTGAATATACTTATAATTATGTAGACATAGAACATTACACATTAAAGTGTTGTCTTGTGGAACCATTAAGTACATATTTTGTCAAGAAAGTTTTCCAAATAGAAACAAAACCATTCGTGTTTGAATATGCAGAAAAGAAGATTACACGTTAATATGATTTTACTGCAAGAGCCATTAAATACATATATTTTCAAGAAAATGTTTAAAAAATAAATGAAGCAGAAATATGCATAATGCATCAAACATATGATAGAAAGAAAAAAATAACAAGATAAAAGAGAAATTAAAGACATTGTTAAAAAAAAAATAAAACACCGACACCATGTAAAGTTTGCAAATATATTATATTCATTGATATCATATATGAATAAAATTATCAATATTAAAACGGAGTGGAAGTAGCACAATATAAAAGTACTCGCAACATCAATACATCTATCATGTGTGCATAGATTTCAAAAAGGCTTTTGACAGAGTGTGGCACGAGGTATTGTAGTCCACAATGAAGAAGTAAAACATGGGTCAAACGTTGAGCAATACCACCAATCAGCTGTACGCCAAGGCTACCATTGAATTTATTGCTCAAGGTTCCGAGGGGTCTGAATGTACAGTTTGTTCACCTTCTAGAAACTGATTATTATGTCTTATTGCGTATTCACAGAAAGAAATCTTCAAAACGATTACAATCTTCACAAATGCCTTTCTATCATGTGCAAAATAAAGTTTCGAAAACGCATCGTTTCCTTCGTAAAATAGATAGAAAAAAATGTTGTTTCAAATGTATCTGCAGGTCTTTTCGCGATTTGTGATATATAAATGTTGTTTATTAATCCACCATTAATGTTTAGCTGAAAGACATAATAAAGAAAGTTATCATTTATATTAAATGTATCTTGGTAATGGTCAATCAAGCACCTAATGATTCTTTCTTATTTCTGTAACTAACATTATTAGATATATTCGCAACATTTGTAGATGCATATATACTACGTTATTATTTAGTAAGCAAAAATAACTGACGTATCTTTGCATGTATGTGTGTATGTATGTATGTATGTATGTATGTATGTATGTATGTATGTATGTATGTATGTATGTATGTATGTATGTATGTATGTAGATATGTATGTAAGTAGGTATCTAGGAACGTAGGTAGGTAGGTAGGTAGTATGTAGGTATGTACGTAAGTATATATATATATATATATATATATATATATATATATATATATATATATATATATATATATATATGTGTGTGTGTGTGTGTGTGTGTGTGTGTGTGTGTGTGTGTGTGTTTACTAAGAGGCTAAGTGCAATTCGAAATCATTCTCCTGTGTAGAGAGATGTATGACCCTGTGGATTATCTTTTCATGATTTTATAAATTTCACGCTCTGAAAACAAAATTTAATCTCTATTTCGTACCAACCATGATCTGTAGAATATGCTCTACACCTAGACTATAAAGTCTAAATGTTTAGCACATTGATTGCCGTGAACATTCATTCACCTTAATCCTAGAAAAAAACTGTTCTAACTATCGTTCTTCAGGTCTTTGCTTTCGTGGCCGTGCTCATACTAAAAGTCAGTTCTATAATTATATTAGAATTACTATATTATATATGATGTATTTTATATAAGCTTTACAACTTTAGTTCATGTAGCACACGGTACTGTAAATGTGCAACACGACGGTATTTCATCAACCCCATTTATATGTCTTGAAATATGTAAGTAATCTCGTTACAAGGGACTACACTCGGGTGGTGAATATATAAGACAGAATTCTAATTCAAATTCGGCTAATATTCTCATGTATTTATTCACTTATGCATGGACGAAACCCGTGATATTAACCATTATAGTAGGTCATGTTCTCTCTTTCTTTATATATATACATACATATATATATATATATATATATATATATATATATATATATATATATATATATATATATATATATATATATATTAATATATTATTGATTGTGGATAGAGCAGAGAAATGGTTAGATATCAAAGAGTCAGAAGACATGCCTTAAGCATTGGTGTGATACGCTTCAAATTTTATCATTGGGGTCTGTGTGGTTCCAATTGACAGATTTATTTGTTTTTTACTGTTTGATTACACGATGTCGATCAACTTACTACACAATAATATAGTCCATTTTTGTGTTATCTTTTATTGCTGGCGATACCATTTCAAACGATTTTGTTTCAAATTTTGAAAAATTATTTTTGTTCTTATTCTTCATTGGTATAAATATAAATTACGTTGTACCATTATATCAGTGTTCAGTGTTTGACGATGTATCAATAAAGTAGAATATAATTTGACATGCCATTTTATATAAGGCATTATAAAAAGTACCATACACAGTAGTTATTCTCCTGATTAAACTAATTTGTACCAGCTTATATGGCTTGATATTGTTACGAATGTATGGTCTTAAACTCATCAACATAAAAAGAACAATCTTCAATGTTCGTAAACTTACAGTTCTACGAAGTAAACAAACACACAAACCTAATCATGCTATCACAAGTCCAATGGTATAGAACAGTTCGAATGAATTCGACGTCTTGAATGTGCCGATGTACTAATAGCTTTTAACATGATAGTATACCAATAACTTTCATGCATCAGAGTGATAGAATTCTTACTGTTTGTGAATGAATTCACAATATTTCCCAAGACACTGTTTCGGTCCCAAATAACAATGAATACGTTGTAATTTCAACGAATAATGAAATTAAACAAATTCTGTAAATTAAATCTGAAAACAACTAAATTTGATTCGACTAAGACTGATATTAATATCGGAGCGAATAACTGTTTACTTTGTTTTATAATGCTTATGAATGTCACCTGAAGTCTTGCAAATTATAGTGCCATGCATTTAGGTGATTTCAAATGAATAGTTTTTATTAAATTCATTAGAAGAGTCAGATTTGTTTATTTAACATTTGATGAATAACCTGACGAGGAAAGGTAGACCATGGTGAATGAGAAACAAAAAAGATTTCATGAACAATGATCCAAATAAACATGTTATTTACAAATGGATCTAACAATCTTCAATTCTTGACGGAAATAAAACAAATACTATAAATAAATGTAACAATGACAGAAAGCTATCCACCCAATTCTGAACTTTGGTTAATATACAGGGCCAGCACAAGCACAACAGATCTTTAACACAAAGTTAGCAGTTGTTTAAGATGTGATGCTGGATGGACGTGTACTTCATCTAACAGCGTCTCTTGTGAACATTCCATTTCCTTGTTAACATCGTTATTCTCTAATTACTGCTCTTCGGTGGAACATTCTCCTTACTGATCTGCAGTGGAGGGTTTTGGGTTGACAGCAAAGTAGAATAAATTCGCTGTCATAATACGGGGACCTACTTCAAATGAGTATTTGCTATAGACTGCGTCCATTAAAGGATATTCATACCTCATCTTGTCATTCGATATGTTTAATGATGTTCAAAGTTTCCAATAAATTTCAAAACTGCGTCATAGTCTTTGATTGCACATATGCCAAACCAATCTTTACTTGAGGCTGATCAGTTTTCGTCACAATAATGGACCCAGTCAGATAATTTTGCATCCCATTAATATGCTTTTAAAGCACTTTGATTATTGTTCTATGTTTCCTAGAGATTTATTGAGCAATGAATAATGTTACTTATGTTAGATAGACACTGAGTTATTGTCGAACTAAACTTCTTTTCCGGGTTTAGCATCATAGCCTTTGCAGAAATTGAATGATAAAGTGAATAATTTTGACTTAATTCTTGAATGATCGATTTAAATAAATCTGTTACTCATCTCTTTTAAATGTCACGTTTTGAAAGAAATTCCAACATAATCTGTTTTAGTTATATCTTCTGATTTGTCCATGTTTGTACCTCTCAGCAATTTTTGTTTTTATTTACGTTTTATATGGACGTCTTTGAAATTGTTTACAATTCAGGCCTTCACTATATTTTCGTACAAAATCAGCTGTACAATGATAGAAAAAGAATAGGTAAAAATCAGGATCAAGTCGCTTTTTACATATGAATTGTCACTATCATGAGCAAGTTTCACGTTTACGAGTTTAAATTTTTGCACTTGACGTTTCTCTGTATTAAGTAATATCAGCTCTTGCACTAGATTCTCACTGTCATGAATAATTTACAATTCTACACTAGAATTTTCACTATCATGTATAATTTACACTCCTACATTAGAATTGTCACTACAATGAATAAGTTACACTCCTACACTAGAATTTTCAATATCATGAATAAGTTACACTCCTACACTAACATTTTCAATATCATGAATAGATTACATTCCTACACTAGAATTTTGTATATGATGAAAAACATTACACTCCTACACTAGAATTTTCACTATCATGAACGCGTTGTACTTTTGCCTTTGATGTTTCACTATCTTATGTAGATTTCCATATTTGCAAATGTGTTTTCCTTTGGTAGATAGACATACATGTATGTATGTATGTATGTATGTATGTATGTATGTATGTATGTATGTATGTATGTATGTATGTATGTATGTATGTATGTATGCATTTATGTATGTATGTATGTATGTATGTATGTATGTATGTATGTATGTATGTATGTATGTATGTATGTATGTATATATGTATGTATGAATGATGTCACTGTATTGAGTAATATCAGCTCTTGCACTAGATTTTCACTATCATAAATAAGTGACACTTTTACATTAGAACTTTCACTATCATGAATAAGATACACTTCTACACTAGCATTTTCACTATCATGAATAAGCTACACTCTTGTACTTGAATTTTCAATATCATGAATAAGCTACACTCTTGTACTTGAATTTTCACTATCATGAATAAATTACACTCCTGTACTTGAATTTTCACTATCATGAATAAGTTACACTTCTACACTAGAATTTTCACTATCATGAATAAGTTACACTCCTATACTAAATTTTCACTATGAAGAACGCGTTTTACCTTTGCCCTTGACGTTTCACTATCTTATGTAGATTTCCACTTAAGCAAATGTGTTTTCCTTATCAGAAGTACTTTCCACTTGTACACTAGTTTGCATACCATAAACAAAATTTCATCTTCCGCACCAGATTTGTCACTTTCATGTAACGTTTTACACTATATAATCCATTTTTACACTATATTGTCCACTTTCACACTATATTGTCCACTTTCACACTATAGTGTCCACTTCACAATATATTGTCCACTTTCACACTATATTGTCCACTTTCACACTATATTGTCCACTTTCACACTATATTGTCCACGTTCATGATTAACCTCACACTTCCACTTTTGCACTTGGGTTTTCACTATCGTGACTAGATGTTTTTTTGCACTAGAGTTGTTACTATTTTACTACCGTAGATAATTTCGAGTTGACATTAACTAGTAATTTCCAGGTGACATTAACTAGTAATTTCCACTAGACATTAACTATTAATTTCCACTAGACATTAACTAGTAATTTCCAGGTGACATTAACTAGTAATTTCCAGGTGACATTAACTAGTAATTTCCACTAGACATTAACTAGTAATTTCCACTAGACATTAACTAGTAATTTCCACTTTTACAGTTGATGTTTCACTATCAAGAGTAATTTCTTTGCTTCCACTTGATTTTCTACTGCCAGGAATAGATTCCGACATTTACACTAGAAATTTCATTCTCATGCATAGCTTTCGTAAGATATATTTTCATTGTCTTGCGTAGCTTTTTACTTTTACACTGGATATTATACATCAAGATTAATTTCAACTTATAGACTAATTGTTTTGTTTCTGAATGAAACAAATTGAATGTGACAATTATTTTAGTCATACCATCTATTTCCACCAACAATGCTTCTGACCACTGGTCATCAAGAGTCGATCCAGCGTATTGAACGTTTCAGTAACTGAAGTTTAAATGACAACAATACGGGATGGAAGACATAATCCAGAAACACAGGTGTCTACTCATTTAACAGCAACGTCTCATCACATATATTTTGCGAATACAAACATAAAAAGAGGACCCGGGTCTACATGTGAAGCAAATAATTGAATCATTGCTGCAAAACAGGTTAACTTGACCCAAAATTGAGCATAATGTCTTAAGGTCATACCGATGTAATTTAAAAATAAAAATTGCACATAGTAGCGTATAAAATATGAACAAATATAAAATATACATTAACAAAAACATCACCACCCAAGTTTATGATTGTCAAGATCAAAGAGAGCAGATGTAGATGTTGCACAATTTGTTGACTTGGCTTAATGATGATGTTTGCAAACATGCAAAATACATGATATGGGCAAAATAAATCTTTATCCATAACACTAAAAATGATCTATCGACGACGAATACGCCTCTATAAAAAGTAATGTGGCTTGCCTCCAAAAATAAAATGTAGTTTAGTAAATGTTTTGACAAAACTTTCGAAATATTCTTTCGTGGTTATATCTATGTTTAAAAACACTTCCCTGAATAAATGACTAACTTTCAGCCTGACAAGACATACTATTTTACAAATGTTCTGAAACGTTATGACAGGAATACAATGCAACAAGAAAATCTTATTTCATTAAGAAATCGAATTTAGAACTGTGTATTCCACTGTGACAAGAAAGAGAAGAAAATGTATTTGCTAAATATCTAGATCTATTTAATAATCTATCATAGTGACAAGTATACTGCAGCAAAATAGACCCAGTCCGCTTAAATAAACTGTTTATTTCATTTCTTGCTTAGTAGAAAAAGAAATGTATATTTATAGAAACAACATCACTTTTTCTCCAAATGATATAGAATGAAATATGCCATTAGCATTTTAGTTCCAATTTTCTGTCTAAAATTAAATGACAAGCCGATGATCAAGACTAACTTTTTATGCAAAGTATTTAAACTTTATGACCATTAACAAATCAAACCATTTTCCCACTTTAATTATTAAAACTACTCGTAAAACGGAATACAAACGTGAACTGGTTATACTCTGTTACAAACTTTCAATTCCTCTGAAAAGAAGAAAAACAATCAATTCCTAATTTATATCTCACTAAGACATTGTGCAATAGGTGATCTATCATTCTTAATATACACATAAATGTAACACATTGTGAAATAGGTGATCTATCATTCTTAATATACACATAAATGTAACACACTTTGTAATAGGTGATCTATCATTCTTAATATACACATAAATGTAACACACTTTGTAATAGGTGATCTATCATTCTTAATATACACATAAATGTAACACACTTTGTAATAGGTGATCTATCATTCTTAATATACACATAAATGTAACACACTTTGTAATAGGTGATCTATCATTCTTAATATACACATAAATGTAACACACTTTGTAATAGGTGATCTATCATTCTTAATATACACATAAATGTAACACACTTTGTAATAGGTGATCTATCATTCTTAATATACACATAAATGTAACACACTTTGTAATAGGTGATATATCATTCTTAATATACACATAAATGTAACACACTTTGTAATAGGTGATCTATCATTCTTAATATACACATAAATGTAACACACTTTGTAATAGGTGATCTATCATTCTTAATATACACATAAATGTAACACACTTTGTAATAGGTGATCTATCATTCTTAATATACACATAAATGTAACACACTTTGTAATAGGTGATCTATCATTCTTAATATACACATAAATGTAACACACTTTGTAATAGGTGATCTATCATTCTTAATATACACATAAATGTAACACACTTTGTAATAGGTGATCTATCATTCTTAATATACACATAAATGTAACACACTTTGTAATAGGTGATCTATCATTCTTAATATACACATAAATGTAACACATTGTGAAATAGGTGATCTATCATTCTTAATATACACATAAATGTAACACACTTTGTAATAGGTGATCTATCATTCTTAATATACACATAAATGTAACACACTTTGTAATAGGTGATCTATCATTCTTAACATACACATAAATGTAACACACTTTGTAATAGGTGATCTATCATTCTTAATATACACATAAATGTAACACACTTTGTAATAGGTGATCTATCATTCTTAATATACACATAAATGTAACACACTTTGTAATAGGTGATCTATCATTCTTAATATACACATAAATGTAACACACTTTGTAATAGGTGATCTATCATTCTTAATATACACATAAATGTAACACACTTTGTAATAGGTGATCTATCATTCTTAATATACACATAAATGTAACATACTTTGTAAGATGTGATCTATCATTCTTAATATACACATAAATGTAACACACTTTGTAATAGGTGATCTATCATTCTTAATATACACATAAATGTAACACACTTTGTAATAGGTGATCTATCATTCTTAATATACACATAAATGTAACACACTTTGTAATAGGTGATCTATCATTCTTAATATACACATAAATGTAACACACTTTGTAATAGGTGATATATCATTCTTAATATACACATAAATGTAACACACTTTGTAATAGGTGATCTATCATTCTTAATATACACATAAATGTAACACACTTTGTAATAGGTGATATATCATTCTTAATATACACATAAATGTAACACACTTTGTAATAGGTGATCTATCATTCTTAATATACACATAAATGTAACACACTTTGTAATAGGTGATATATCATTCTTAATATACACATAAATGTAACACACTTTGTAATAGGTGATATATCATTCTTAATATACATATAAATGTAACACACTTTGTAATAGGTGATATATCATTCTTAATATACACATAAATGTAACACACTTTGTAATTGGTTCAACGTCACGAATTACGGGCATTATTCCGGAAAATATCGGAAACGCTTGTTGCAATTCTTACGTGTCGTAATACCAGAGAGAAGTACATCTTCTGCAGTTTTTCGACAAGATTGTAATTCGTTTTTCTCATGAATTGGTATATCAATCTATTGTGTTGAGATTTGCTGGTAGGACTATTTTTTTTTTCTTCACATAAAAACTGATCATTACGACTATTAAACCGCAGTTAACATCATGAGGTCGTCAAACTCGTTACTGTAATCTGCTATTTTAAAAACGTCAATTCTCATTTGAGCATAAAAGATCAGATAAGCGAAAACCCTATGTTATAAAAATGATGTATAGTCATTAACGACACGGAGCTTACTATTTAAGTCAATTATAAATAGCTCACCTATTCATTCCTAATTTAATATATTGTCTTACATCACGTGTTTCAATTGCAAAGTTATATATAAAATAAATACAGTAGCCAAATGTTTTCTTTTGATTGGGTAAAACAAGAAGTCGACACCCGATAGTCGACAGCGATTTTAACATACAAAACATGTTAAGAGCTTGAATAATAAAAAAGGATAACGTTTCTGCTATCTAATTTTATAATAAATAATATTGAAAACTGTGTCCCTAACCGTTTGTAGTCTGGCGAATATGTATCGTTTGAATATTCAATGGCGTATGCTTACAACAAACACCACATGTATGTCTACAGTGATGCTTGAATACGTTGTTGTTGCAGTTACGGAATGATAAAAGTCCTCCAAAAAGGGAAGTAGCTTGGTGACAGTTGTAAGACGTATCATCAGCACAGATGTTTGTTGTAAAATTATGATTGGCGAGCGTGGTCAGATAATGATGAGCCTCCGTCGTTATCTTCTCTGTCGTTGTTGTTACAACTGCAATTTCAGTGTTTGAACAGATTACTTTTTCTCTCCATTGTTAGAGTATCAACATATATCGAATGCATATATCTTACTGATGACAATGAATGAATATATTTTTAACGATTTGAAGAAAATATCATCATACCTGTAAATTATTTTGGAGCCGAAGTGCATACACATGTATTATGTATGCATACAGGTAGCATGCATCTAATATATTAATGATTACATACGTTGCAAACATATAATAAAGAGAAAATTACTTGCACAACACTGGATAAATAATATTTCAAAAATTATTTTCTTGGACTTCTTTTACTGCTGTTATTGTTGCTGTTGTTGCTTTTATTGTTTCCTCTGAAATAAAATGAATTACTACTGCTAATGGTACAAACTAAATATTAAATCTTGGAATTTCGACTGCAAACTGTTTAACACGTTAATGATATCTTACCCCATCATATCAACACATTCTGCTGTATCATTCACTACATCGATCTGTCGATATATATATACCTATTTACCTACCAATACTTACCTACCTACCTACATGTCTGTTAAGATATTTATATATTTGGTTACTTCTGAAACAAATTAAAATAAGCATGAATCTTAACAAAATTTTGGAAAATATGGTGTTAGTTTGATAGAAATGAAACTTGTTCAAATAACATAGTCGAATATTTTACTCGTGATGGGAACCGCTCCTGTGGTCTAGTGGTTAGATCGGCCGCCGTGAAAGTTGGAGGTCATGGGTTCGATTCCCGGCTGAGTCATACGAAATCTTACAAAAATGGTACTATGAGCTGCTTCGCCTGGTGCTCAGCATTAACAGGTCAGTGTTATGAATGGTTAGCCTTGTGTCAGGATAATGTGACTGGGTGGGACATCATGCTACATGTCGACTTCATGATGCCTCAGTATTAGACATCACTGCAGTCACCGTATCGATATGACTGAAAGGTTGTTAAACCTACGTTAAAAATCACAAATGAAACAAATAAACAAATACACGTGATGGAATATATATATTTTTGATAGCTTGCCCATGGTTCATAATGTTGTTTCTTGAAAAAGTCTTCAAGATATTCCGGTTAAAGATGTACATTCCAAAACTGCGTTAATTATGTTTTTTAGCTTCTATTGTTACGACTCATAAATAATATATTGCGACCCCAATATTAACCATAACATTATCAGCACAATTGATCATGCTGTAATTAAATCTTTGCACATAGTTATGCTCAGCAGCAATTTTAATGTACGATTTTAAATATCAATTAGCAATAAAACGTTAATACACTTCCAAGTTCGTCATTTGATTTCCAATACATTAACAAACGACTAAGGATAGCACATACAGTTTTACCGATATTGTTTGCAAATTACACTTGTGTACAACACTGAACACCAACATATATCATATATTTTAATCTGTTCTCCAATTAGAAACTTTACTGCATGAATCATAATATATCAAATGAAGAAACAGCAGGATCAGCACAAATAACCACACGACAATAAGCTTTGTCTTTGCAGTTGACAAAGTCATTGAAGTTTGTGTCAGGTTCTTCGTTAGCAATATATATTGTATAAGGTTTCAATTTCGTCCTTTCAGATTTGTTTGTCTAACTCACACAAGTCTATCTCATAGCCAATATGCTTTAAGCTCGTAACATTTATACACAATACATACATTTTCCTGCTAGGTAACTGCGTATGCCATGATTCATACAGTCTGTTCTAAACTTTTGATTTAAACAGCAAGTTTGCGCGATCTAAGAGAATTGGTCTCGAACAAATACAGAATGTAGTGAGAATTGGTTCAAAGTAAACTTCTGATGGTATTTTAGAAGTTGGTTTGTATCGATTTATATTTACAACTTGTAGATTTTTGTTCCATTTGCAATAACGGGATTTGATACATTGCTTGAATTGTCTTGTTTGATTTGAATGAAAATATCATTCGAATCAAATTGATTTCAGACTTGCTGATGAAGTATTAACAGCCGCAGAATACTGAATATTAAATGATAAGCAAAGAAATCACAGATAACAAAACACAAGATGGTGATTTAATTACATTATTTCATCTGTAAAGAGTTCAGTTAGTACATAGAGAAACAACAACTCAGTCTGAAAACAAATTACGGAAAAGAAACATTTACTTGATCAATGGACAGCTAAGAATTTAAGAAAGCAACATTCCGTTGAGTAACATTCTGAAACAAATATATTGATTAAATCCAAGTGATAACATAACTTAAGGCATATCCGATTGAATGCAGATATTCCAGTATGTTGCATTTTGTTTTAATGAAACCACAAATCATATTATACCACAACATTTGCAATAATAAAACGAGCACTCATGTTATTTATTCGCCATTTTCGCGAAAAATATAAATGCATAAATTACCTACTTTTATTTTCGCCACATCCAACTTAAACAGATAAAACTAATTAAACTTTAGATCATGACCATGCGCTGTCCTAGTTTTCCAGAGTAATTGCATATTAGAAACGGACGAGATTACAATTACAAGCTCGCGTTAGCTGTCCTAGCTGTATATGGATATACGAAAAGTTGTTACACAAACTGCATTAAATCTTTTACTTTATGCTGAAAATAACAAATCCGTGATCATCATGAATTCAATAAATATGGTCAAGAAGACGGATAATATTTTGACTCAATATTTGGAATAGTATTTCGTCTATTTTATGTTATACCATACAGTTCCAATATCACCTCGAATATCACACAAAATTATGTTTCGATAACTGAGCTAATTAAACCGTACGTTCCGAAAGCGGTAAAGCATGTTTGCAATAACTTTGCAATATGTATTGTGTGTGTTAGTGTGTGGGTGCGTGTGTGTGATTTTCAATTCAAATGAAAAGGGTTGATGAGTGTGTGTGTGTGTGTGTGTGCATATATATATATATATATATATATATATATATGTGTGTGTGTGTGTGTGTGTGTGTGTGTGTGTATTAATTTATGGAAACAATGAACTTGATGTCAGAAATTTTGACCTTTACCTCTACTCGTGTTAAGAAAAATATCAGTTTTGCTCTGCTGATTCTCAAAATATGTACCATACACTGCAATTAATAACCTTTTATAACCTTTTAACTACTGCAGTCGAAAAATTTACACTTATCATATAATCCCAGCACATGAACGAATGATTACAACCTAAAAAATAATAACACGTGGAAATATAAACAGCAAACAAAAACAAGCACAAATGTACCATCAATGACATTCCTGCAGTTTAATGATGTTAGCAACGATGATGATGACGACAATGATTATAATGTAGATACTATTGCGGAGGATAAGGAGGAGGATGACTAAAGTTATGTACCTATATTATTGCAGAAATCCTCGCTACAACAATCCAGTTTCAAGTGGCTGGCACTATGTCTCCCGACCAATGCCGTCTGAGAATCCGCGACACACAACTGTGCAAAATGAAAAATATAGGGTGGCAATGACTGAAAAGTTAACTAAATACATTTGGTAGTACGTTATCAAGAAAATACAATGCCAAATACTGGCAATCTACTGGTTACCGTGATAAGGTAGGTTAAATATTTTGGGATTGCTTAAACATTTTATTTTGGTCCTTGCGTCGAAAGTACCAAACTATTTATTGTGCTTCTTGTCAACACTCGTTTATATGTTGTGACCTCAAGTTTAGCCGCTGTTCATTACAGGCACGACTATAACGATAAATATTAATGATAACATGACAAAAATGTGCCAAATGATAAAAACTTTGTTTTCGCTTTTAGTAGACTGGAATTCAGACACGGATTATACTTTTTTTTAACTGTAAATGTAAACAGACGATTTGTCATCGTAAAATAATGAAAAGGATTAAACGATGAACAGCGCTTCTTCAGTTTCAATTTTACCGCACATTGCTACATTTGTTTTTAAATATATGGAAAATACGTTTAAAAACAACTGGCTGACTGATGGCGGAAGGCAGAATAATCATATAGAACAAACAAATATTTTTGGCGTAAATACCATGCCAGTTTCTCAGTAAAAAACCTGATGCACATAATTATTTGAATTTTAATATTTTATTCTAGCATTTAAATGCTTATTGTATATGACAATGGTGTATCCATTTCCCAGCATCCAATTTTTGTGGCTTTCAAAACCTCGCGTGTTGTTTCTTTTCCGGTCCATTACCTCAACAAAGACACCCTTCCGCTCACCCACGACAAAGACCTGCATATCGTGCGCATTGCCTAAAAGTATGCAATCATATTATGCTCTCCCAGTTCAAAGACATCATTAAATATTTTAAATATTTAAATATTTGGAAGAGAAACATTGGTTTTGCCACGAGTTATTTCGCTTAACTTGATTTTGTGACTGTTCTGTTTAGGTTGTGTATTTGAATTCTGTTACGAGCATTCGAGCTTCGATACTGCGAAATGTTTTCCTTCTTTGACAGGTATTTCGTTTTAAGCGAAATATGTAGGGCAGTTTAGAGACGCAGATATGCTCGACTACATGAAATACACTTTCTAATTAACTTTCTTGACTTCACATAATCGTATCTGGAGAATGCGCCGTTTTTACGTATTGTGGCATCTTTTGCTTGCCATAGGAATCTACTGATAATCAGCTACCATTTTCACAAGATAATAATGATCGCTTAAATTCGTCTGGAATTTGTGCGATGATTCGTCAATCATAAATGAGCAATCTTTATAAAAAAATTGTATTGGTTTCAAAGTATAATCCAATACGTTCAGTTTTAGTCAGATCAATTAAGACCCCTATATGGCCACATTGACTCGTACCTTAACCACAGTCTATTTTTAAATAGGTATTGATCATCTTATGGTTCAGAATCTGAGTAACTAAAAGTATTTACGTGACAAACATTGTATCGATGCTTATTTCTCAGATATAACAGATATTATACCGTATGACTTGTTTAAATTATTATTTCATCAGAAATCTACGCAGCTGACTAGAGTATTCGCTGTTATCCGCTTCGGTTTAAATAGCCAATAGTACATGTAGGTAATTAGTAAAATCTTTTTAATCTGATTAGTGAAGACATTCGTCAAACAGTGACGTAATTCCCCAAACAGCTAGTTTAAAACCTTCCTAGTGAACACAAATAGTAGATATTAGTTAATTCTTTTGCATCAGCTGGTTGTAGAGTCGCGCTGAGATCCTGTGAACCAATGACGTAATTGTTAGATGGAATAGGCTTTTATCCTCGCTGAGCAACAGGTATTAATCAGGAAGTCAATATGAATATAGACTTATCTAGACGTTACCATGCACCATCATAAAGTCCCCAAACTCAAGGCTGGCGCAAATTTGGTTATGTAGTAGTCCTGATGTGTACTCACTTTAAACGTTCAGAAAACTTTAAGGTCTACAACAAACGAATATTATAAATATTTCATTTTCTTATTTCAATAATTACCTGATAGTGCAAGGTGTGCATACCTTAATAAAGACTCTTGAGGAAAGCACGCGAGGTTGGCTACTGACTGTAAGGACAGTTAATATGCACCTTCCAGCTTTCTGCAAAGGTTTATGGTACACACACAACATCATTATAGTAGCATAACTCCTATCGGTGTCGTCATTTTGGTTTGGGTGCAGTGTCAGGCCTAAATACACTCAGTGTAAAAGAAATGCTCTAGCAATGCGAAGCGACGCAACAAATAGACGAGCCAAGAAACAATTTCAGCGGATGATAACAAAGCTAAAGTGAACTAAATTGCAATTTAGACATTCATTGAAACTATAAAAAAAACATATGTAGTTAATAGAAATACGAGAGAGGAGACACTTTAAAGAAGGTTTTAAGTTAACGTTTAACCGGTAATGAACAAATTAGTATTTTTGCTTTGACTACTACAACAATGTGAGGCGATTACTCCTAATAATGATGGCAATGCTCGTGTGCAGATGAAGGAACAGTTCCGTACATGTGATCAATTCCGGCACCAATTAGTAATGCCTAGCGGCCTCCTCAAAACAATATATACAATGCTTTAATAAACATGTAGCTCACTTGCTTAACCCTAAGTTGCCAGCTCTCAAGCGAGAGTTATACATTCAAGTTACACAGGGTAATGATAATACTACAACGATAAAGGTGCGGCCAAGAAACTGCCAAACAGCTATATGAGTTTGTAAAGCTACTAGGACCAGAAATGTTCGTTTAAATGACTGGTCTGTTACAGTGCTGTATACAACAGTCTATAATCTGAGATTTCACATTTTTCATTTGTAATGTGTGTGATTTTGAATTTTAAAAATAAATGTTCAATCATTTTATTACAATGTCGGCAGCGTGGCGGTTTTTGTGATGTTTAGCACTGTGGCATCATGTCACAGACATGTAGCATGATGTCCCACCCAGACACATTATCCTCACAACAAGCCAAACAGCCCGAACACTAACCTCTTAATCCTTAGAGCCTAGCAAGGCAGCTGCTAGTACCATTTTTATAATAAGTCTTTGGTATGACTCGGCTGGGGTTCGAATCTGCGACCTTTAACCACAAGTCATTTTAATTGAGTACATGATGTATTCGCAAACGAACTTGGTGAAATGGATAGTGTAAGAGTTATCCTCCTGTTGAGTTAGCAGGCACCATAAAAAGTGACAGACATTTTCAGAACCGATGCTACCTCAGTTGAGCACAATGAAGAGATAGTACAACTGGTTGTCCACTCTTTATAGACGACACGCGCGAGAGGCCAGGATAAGTATTTGGCTGATATCAACCGTTTGGTCAACCGTTTCAAGGTATGAGGTAGATTGTAATGCCAAAATACGCACTACTAAGGTAATTAAAACGTTACAACAATGACGATCACGTATATGAAGGTTGGAGTCGATCTTCCTCGCCATATTGTTAGTCACAATTGCTTAAGACGTTACGGATCGCACCGCCATGCCATGGATAACATCAATACGTTTATTATATGTGAGCCGCGAAACCTCACCTTGATCGTATACAAACCAGGCATCGTGCGGCAAACCCAATCGTTGCTACAGTCGTTAGTTGCCTCTTTGTAAGCATTACTTTCCTGGGTGTACTGGAGACACAACAGACGCTGTACCAGAGTAAGGGTGTCGAACCACTCCACATGCCTAGCTCACGATGGTTGCAGCTCATACTTCATCTAGCTTTCACTTCTTGCTTGATCAAGAGTTGTCACATATTATCCATGGAGTAACCTGTAGCAAAGGTGGTCTTTAAAGCAGCCAATGCTTGTTGATACGTTCCAAAACATCCGAAACTTTGGAAGTCTCCTTTATGGTCGGTGTCTTTGCAACGGCTGGACACCACAACTAGTCGTTCAGCAGAACCTCTTTAGAGATTGTACAATTAATCTGCAACTTGGCGATTTTGTGTGGCGCTGGAAGATGGACCTGACAAATGGCATTCTTCTTGAATTATACCCTGGCAACAAATTTAATATTTTGCGGCTTACACCCGCTTGTTGATCCATATCAATACATTCTATTTACTTCCCGGTTCATAACATATCATCTCAAACTTTGCATCTGTTACTTTTTCATGTTTTGTGGTTCAGCTTTGTCTTTAAGTGAGGTAATCTAGACTCACTGTGCCAGGAATAGGCAGATTTCGATCTTTTATATGGCCTTCTCATGACGCACACATTACATTTTGGTTTCCGTTTTGATCTAGTTGGAGAAAAAGGAAATCTGAGACAGTAAATGCGATGGTGTTGACAACATCCGGGCCTACCAATATATCCATTGAGGTCATTATTGTCTTTAGACGAACTTAATGATATCGGCAGACATTATCTAGTAATTAATTGGTATATGTTGTGTACAGAGGTTGAATGTAACGTGCATATGGCATGTGTCCCGTCCTTGATATCGAAAGGGACATGTTGCTGATTACGGCTGATAACGTATAAATTAAGAGAACCATCACTTGCTTTACATTGTTCCGTCTACCATGCCGGCTGCCAGTTAAAGTACTTGATGATGCTTAAGAAAGGTCAGATACCAGTGCCAGTCCGCATCAGGGAACATACGGTGACATTACCTCCAGTCGCGGTTTTGAACAGATGGGATGTCGAGTGTGTCGGTTGTCCGTCTTCGTATTTATCTTAGCCGGGCGTTCTTTTGTTATTTTGGCAACTTTTTCTTTCAGCAACTGTACCTCGATGTTTTAGTCTCGATGACTTAATAAGGCTTATGGAGTAACCAGTTGCGATGAGGCATCATTAGCTGTGATTGTAGCGCCTTGTATTTATTCTCTATAGGTATGTTTGTATGTATGTATGTATGTATGAGACAATTTACAAATCTACGAATACGGAAATCGTTAAAACTTTCATTGATCTTTTTGGTTTATTATATGAAACGTCAATAAATTACATTAATAATTAATCTTAAACAATGTATTTGTTTTTTTTGGTTAAATAAAAATGTTTGATTTAATTACTGATTTTCAGAATTTAGATTTTATGGAAATCAGCAATATTTTGGACATTGAAAACCTACTCACATCCTTGCTTATACAGCCTCCTTTAAATCCGTGATGGTTGTCGAAGTCAGTCATCTCCATCAAATAGCAGACCTACAAAAGACAATAATTTATATATCATAATCCCACCACCAAATACACCCACAACTCAACCCTTGCAAGATGTGTTATATTGTAGATATGTGAACAAAGCTGAGTGTTTGTCAATACAATTACACACGTAATGTTTATGGATGGATTGATGGATAGATAAACAAGCAAACAGATATATAAATATATGGATCAGAATATGCATATATCGATAGGTACATTAATTATGCAGTAATAATATAATTTGGCAATTAGAAATATGGATAATTACACATCATGTTACGTCTTCATTTTTTTTGTTGATTGTTGTCTGGTTTGAGTAGATGGGTTTTAAGTTATTTATAGGCAGCTTAGAATAAAGACCAAACCTGACTTGATTAAAGGCAAAACTACAGCATATCGGCCTAGAATGGAGTAGAACACAAATGCCAACAAATACAACTATCATTGAAACACATTATTCCAATGAGTGGTTGTGTTTAATGTCTTACCTCACCATCGAGGCATGTCAAAGTTTCATTACAGTCACTAGGATGTAGCACGGTTTGCGGGCAGAAATTACAGGTGATCGCTATAGTAGAAAAATTGAGACAAAGAATGAAAAATAAAAATAACATCAAAGATGAAAATATTCGATATATAAAAGTTGAATATTATTTATTACAAATGGTATGAGAATATTTGCAAAATTATTTTATAACAAGATATTGGGGATGATTGGGATGCATAATGCTGGTCTATGTTCTATTCGGGACATAACATACTCAGCTTATGGTCGCTGTTGTGTTTATCAACAGAATATTGTTTGTAATTTCATCATCATAATCATCATTATCAGGAACATAAATATCGATACAACAGCAACACTTATATGAGGAAAATCGACATGTATGTCACAGATGACACAAGCATAAAAACAACATCAGACTAGATTTCAAGATTTAGTTAGAAGCCTCAAATGTCAGAAACACATATATGTCGTGACTGCGTGGAATTTAAATGATGGCTAAAACTGGATGTGAATAGATTTGATTAGATAATGCCACAAGAAAACAGTATTATTTACGAAACATCATTTCTAACGCTTTATTAGAAAAGCTGTTTTAACAATCAACAGGTGCGTTGGAATACTTGTTGCCGAGGAGTAGTAAACGATCTTTTTTCTGTTGCAGTAAAATATGATTAACACGTGTAGACATAATAAGCCAGATCTGTGAAAAAAACTAAAAATTACAATAATCTAACATATTACATTTTGTATATGTTTGCATCGTCATAGAAACAACTTTAATTACATTTATGTAGTTCAAATATCAAAACATGTTTGTTGTTTAAAACTAAAAAAAGATACTAGCATTAGATATAGGATTTCTCTTTTCGTAAAGCAAAATGATAAAAGTGGCATGTCCTGGAATGTTGTGACCTATGTCATGATGTCAGGAGATAGTGGAGTAATGGGAGAATTTCACTTACGACATTGTCCGCAGTATCGTTTACACGCTCCTGAAAGCACTGGGTCTTGACATAGACTTGGTTCTTTAGCATGCAGCAGTTGACATGCGGTCTGATCTATATCCGTACAAACGTCAGCGCTTCCTCCTCCTCCAACAAGCAGAAGAATTGTAACTGGAATAAGAAAATTATTACTGCTTCTTGGACAATATTGTATCACCTTCTACCTGTCTTTCCCCTGTTCTTTATGACATTAGCGCCCAAAAACACATAAGACGCCATGCATAATTGTAAGTCAAAATGATGATTTGCATGTTTTGGATCAGTGGAGTCAAACACATGGCTCACTGAGCCGTATCCTGTTGTTCGTAAAATGATTGGAGTCAGAAGGTGTCATGATAATTAACAAAGGTGGTGTGTCCCTTGAACCACTGAAGATGCCCTCATTCGACCTTCAGGATGGTATGAGTTTGAGACCCGTGTTTTGAACAGTGACTTTTAAAATAAACCTAATTTGTTATTAAAAAAATCTCATACAATATTCTAAAGTGCATTCATGCAAATTTAAAATTAAATCGGTCTACCGACTGCCAGAACCGGTAAAATTTGTATCCTTTAGATTTGACTGTTCATTATGGGTCTTTTTTCAGGTCTAAATTAACAGAAATGATACAGGTTCATTTACTGTTCGCATTAGAATTTGTACTCTTAATAATGTATAGGTTATGTCTGGCTGATGCTGATCGTAAGACAGGACTGCAAATGGTATTACATATATATATATATATATATATATATATATATATATATATATATATATATATATATATATATATATATATATATATATTAAATTAACATGGTATTTAAAGTGTGTTGTATAACGCAAATTTATTTATAAATATATAAAATGCTAGTATTTTATTAATTTGTGATCCGCCCATGGCGTAATAATATAAATATATAAACATTCTTTCAAATGTAGACCAATAGATCAATGCTGTTACGAAGCAGACATACTGTTACGTATTTAATCCGTTATTGTTGTTGTCGTTGTTTCTTAAACCTATTACAATGTTTTACAAAATCGATTATTATTGTTAAAAATGGAAATGACCCAATGGCGGCCCATTCTCACGCTACCTTGTTTCCTCACATTCTCTGTCTCTCTTTGTCTTTGTCTCTCTGTCCCTGTCTATGTTTCTCTCTCTCCGTCTCTCTTTGTGTCTCTGTCTATGCGAAAGTCCATAGAAATACGAGCGTTAGGGACTTTCATTTGTGGCATACATCGATCAAGTCTTTTAAAGAAAATTGCGAGAGAGAGAGAGAGAGAGAGAGAGAGAGAGAGAGAGAGAGAGAGAGAGAGAGAGAGAGAGAGAGTGTGTGTGTGTTATGGTCAATAAAGATATTACTTTAAAATGGAATAATTATTGTTGGGTGTTCGTCCATTCGCTTAGTTTCTGTTCCACGCTAATTTCCATAATCCAGTAAGTGAATGTCTGCGCGTTCAATGTGTACATGAGGCTAAGGTGATTGTTGCTCTAAAATGTCTTCATAAAAATACTTTCATGTTTAAATCTTATGTTGATTTAATCGGTGTGAATAAAAATGAAACATAACAAGAAAACAATAAGCTTCTTAATTTTGCAAAAGTGATTGTGAATAACAAGAAAAGCTATCGAACATATACTTGTAACGGATACTCTTGCTGGATGTGAAGAGTTCATTCATTCGGATATATACTGTTTTATAGAGGAACTGTACTTTCGGATGAGATCCATTCGGTTAAGTACAGATGCTTTTGTGGCCGTCTGACTTGACAATCGATGGAATAGATCATATTTAACAATTTTAGTTCAGATCGAGGGATATGTCTCTTGGAATCCAGGTGCAATATTTTATAATTGTTTAGCTGCGAAAGGATCGGATCGTGCCGACAAGTATTATGTCCTGGAAATGAGTATTCGATCCTCGTTCTAGTTCTGACACGCGTCTAAGTTTTTAATTTAAGGAATATTTACCTGTGAATTAGTAATTCCTGATTTAAAAATCAGGCTAAGTGGAAACATTTAGTTATGTTTTTTGATTGGAGTTATAAGGTGCTGATCATCTTTGGATAATTAGCTGTGATAGAATCACCGTGAATTCATGTATACACAAGTTGAATTATTATATCATTCCAAGACGTTTAGCATAATAAACTATTCCAAACTAATGACTCGTCAGCACAATAGATTTCACTTCGTTCGTAAAACCACTAGACATAATTTAGAACACTCAATTCTTTCCGACGTGTGATAACGTTTTTGGAATATTTAGGATTTCATTCACTATACTGTTAATCAGGTTAAATGTTCGCATTTGATTCTTGACAAATCGGTGATGTGTTGCATTTAACAAATCGTTTTGGTTTTGGTCCTAAACGTATTATATTGTATCAGAAATTAGTTAGGCACATGACACCCCCATTTTAAATCTGTTTTTTATCGCACCAGGAACTTTTAGACCACATCTTCGTGTTACTTTCTAGTCACCTCATTGCACAATTTGAGTTTCTATATATAAAAAAGAGTCATACACCTAGATCATTTAATGTTTTGATTTAATGTAAATGCATGTATCAGTCTATTATGGACATATGAACTGTTACAAAAAGACCCGGGGCTGATCAGCGCGAAGGACTGATATGTGGACAAAAGCCAAAACCATCGTAATACGTATCTAGTGTATAACTTTGAAATCCATCGGTAAATAAGGACTTTCCTTTGAGTGTTTTACTTCAATACCGTCTTATTCCCTGTTAGTGCGAAATACGTCCTCTACGTGAACAAAGTTAGACGCCTAAAAGCGAAAAACGTCATCTGAAATTAAAATACATGGAGGGTAAAAATCGTTTTAGTATCATGCATAATGGATGTGATTTCTCGTCCCAATTTGAAACTTATTCGCAAAGAGTTTAATTTAAAACATACTTTGTTTCCTTTAATTGGCTCAAAGGGGTTTGACACAAGATCTCACAACTTAAGATGTGCTCTCACTGTAAGACATATCCCTTACAATGTATTTTCAAAATAGTATTTGATAGTTTGTTTCCTTTAATTGGCTCACAACTTAAGATATGCTCTCACTGCAAAACATATCCCTTACAATGTATTTTCAAAATGTTATTTGGTAAACATTACATGTGACTGACTTGTCGTATCATACTAACATATATAAGTACAATAGGAATATAATTAGTGCGAATAAATAAAGGAAGTCAATAAAAA
Source organism: Unio pictorum (assembly GCA_030141615.1). Classification (NCBI taxonomy): domain Eukaryota; kingdom Metazoa; phylum Mollusca; class Bivalvia; order Unionida; family Unionidae; genus Unio; species Unio pictorum. The sequence continues at coordinate 2,500,376 of JARLTB010000098.1, forward strand.
GGAGAAGCATTTAATCGGACCATTCAAACGGTGAAGTTACGTTTAACCGTTTGTAAAGAAGGACTATTTGTTATATTGCTTTCTCTACTCTGAGTTTCTTTCAGTGTACTTCAAAACGTTTGTACATTCTTTTAAATAATTAATTAATTATCCAGAAACGCTTTTGCACCACTATTATCTAAATACCATGATGACATCAGTACTATGAAATCTCAAATCACTGCGCCGAGTTCACGATGTGTTTTGTTTCAAAAATAAACACAAAAATCTGTTTCTAGGACTTAACGTCTATTAATTGATGGCATACAATGAAGAACCATTCCACAAGATAATTCCGACCATAGTTTTAAACGAATGGTTATAGATACAAACCTCTTTAAATAAGATATATAATGTTCTACTTCTTAGTTGCAGCATAAAACCATTATTTGTGATTGATATAAAGCTACATATGTAATTATTTGTCATCTTTCTGGTATGTGCCTTTTCAAAGTTATCAATCTGATCTTTATTGTACCTGTGAATGTTGAATTTTTCACCATTCTGTCGTTCCAGACATATACATGTAACCGATTTATCGAAGTAGTCCATATTTTTTTGTCCACGGATCGGAATAGATGCACGTGCTTGCAAGTCCTTTCTCGCATGCTCATGAATGAATCACAATCAATTAAATTTCACCTTTGTGTTTTCAGATATATTCAGGACGTTCGATCTCCTCTTTGTATTGATTAGGGATGTAGTTATCTTATATAGTATTATAATCTTATTTTTTATCTTATTTGTTTACCTTCCGGGATTATGTCGTGCATATTTTGTTTTGTAGCAATAACATCATAACTAAGCGAATTCTTATGCTTAAGGTTATGAAAGAAAAAATATTTTGTTTGAATAAATCTCTTACCCAGGACCAAGTGTTCCATCGTCTCTGTTCAACTTGTCATGGGTCGCTGTTGTGTAGAATATGATGCACGTTTGTACCAAAGATTGATAACACGACCTTTAAACATAGGCAGTTCGTGACACATTTTATGTTGAATACTTATTTTTAGAAATGATATCATCGTTAGATTGGGAAAGTGTTTGGAAGAATGAATACTGTGCCTTACCTTAAAAAGTCATATATAGTTCATTATATGATTTGTAGGGGAAACATGTTGAGAGTATTTGACTAAAAACATGTCAGGGTTGTGGATGCTCAATGACTATTATTGTGGTAAATAAATGACATGCTGAGTACGTGGATCTGAACGTTTCAAAACATAACGATAATACTAAACTTTAAATAATTGTCGAAAGTCGATCTAACACGAAACGTCCTTACAAACCAATAAAAAGATACAAATAAAATATTTCAAAAGCAATCCTTTATTATTTACTGTCCACTGTAACCACAACACACACACACACACACACACACACACACACACACACACACACACACACACACAACCACATCATAATGCTCAAATGCTCAAGAATATAGAATGAGATTTAAATCGATACGGAAACATCTTTAAACCTAACAATTGTAATTTCATTACTCACAATTCTCTTCTCGTTAATGAATCATTATGACATCGCGTATACACTGGATTGGTTGGATCCTCAATTATTAGAAATCCGGGTGGAACTATTGGTGCAAATGAGTATAAAATATATCCTTGCTGGACTTGAGGATCGAACATTGGTAATTTCAATCCTCACAATTCTCTTCTATGTATGGGTAACACAAAGTTTCATGGAATATCTACCCATGACCAACTGCCTTTCGTCTTGTGGTATAACTTTTTGTAACGAACGCTTGACTATATATGGTGGAAATTACATGTGGTAGAGGATGCACATGGGAAAATACCCGGAAAAAACCAGAAGCACTCAAACGCTACTGGCAAGCTTTCTCGCTTACCAACATTGACCTAGCTTGAGTCTCAGACCCATGTAGATAACGTTGACATGGCAGTAATCGATAGGGCCACTCAGATACATTTGGGTACGAACACAATTCTTTTGCATTGGCGAGTACTGGCAGCTGGAATAATCATATGAACAAAATACTTAAACACGATTGAATTAAATTAAAACTCCCAGTGCTTTGAGTGTGATTCTTCATGAAGAATAGCATAAATAGGTGTGTCATTGCACACTTTATTAAGACATGGGTTTAAACGGTTTATACTCGTATACGATAACGTTTTTGAAACAGTATCATTATAAATTAGTTGAACATCATACGAGGTTGTTCCAAAGAAACAACTCTTTTTACATTCTCACAATCAGTACGAAACCTAGGTGTTACTCTAGACAGTACTCTCACATTACACCAACATGTCATAAACATATGGAAAGCTGCATACCTTGAACTGAGACGAATCAGTTGATGCTACTAAAACACTTGTGTGTTCATTAGCAGCAGAAAGGGCGGACAGACCGAAACTATTTCAGACAAACCAAAACTATTTCGCAGACAATAAACAAAGAGAAATCCTTTAGGAGTTTACGCTACAGACCCGGCACTGATGGTATTGTGGAGACGAATTGAAATTGCTCTCAATTTAGGATTTGAAAAACAGGCTAATTCGTAAAACCTCACCTCGTAAATCAATCAAATTATTGGACTGGTCAGTGAGTTTAAAATTAAGTCTCATTAATGAATAATTATGACATCGCGTATGCACTGGATTAGTTGGATCCTCTGTTATTAGAAAACCTGGTGGAGCTGTTGGTGCAAATGAGTATAAAATATATCCTTGCTGGGCTTGATTTGATCTTCGAGATTTATTTGGTAACTTCCTTCGATAGCATCACATACTAAATTTGCTGCAATCACCGAGGATATATTGACGTTTTGAGGAGCGATATGTCGCCCACCACCATCTTGGTCAATTATGTTTGAGGATGGTTGACTCCATGCTTCGTGAATCCTTTTAAAACCATTATCGATGGTGTCGCTGCGAGATTTTTCCATCTCTGGAAAGTTATATCCTAGTAATTTAAAATTTAATAACTCTTCTTTTGTTAAATTTTGCGCGGATTGAAATTTTTGTTTTTCTGTGAGGTCAAGAGATTCATCAAAAGATGTTTTAAAAAAGAATTATATTTTCTTTATTTTTGTTATATCAACTACAAGACTTAAAACTATGTCTTTGTTGCCTTTCTTATCATCTGTGGTAAAATCAGATAGTTTAGGTTCTTGTGGTGAAGTTTTTTCAGGCCATCCTAGCACGGTTCTTATTGAGCTTTGATAGATACCTACGACATACCCGGGTGAGTTTATTTCAAAAGCAGATGATAACTTCGGCTCGTGAACTGTTATAGCGATTTTCGATTCTTTTCCAGTAATTTATTTTATTCTGCGTTGTAATTCGTTATTGATTTGTTCGATTTGGTATGACCCAGATGGTAGCGAAACAGGAGTTCCGTCTTGTTTATTTTTACTAGCAAACACCAAGGAATTATTTGGTTGTTGACCACCAAATGTTACTGTTCTGATATTAGGCCAACTATGGTATACTCGTAATTTTGCTAGTGCTATTTCCTTCACCGGAATCGCAGTGGGGACATTCACACTGAATTCAGGATTGGTTGATGTTATTGAGATCATGCTTGTTTTTACTGGGGTGGTATTTTCCGCTATTAGTTGAAGTAGTTCATGCGATGTTGCCATTGTTATCATATTCGTGTTGTTTTTATAATTTTGACATCGCGGAATCATAAACACATACCATCGCTGAAAACTCTCTATCGAATATTAATGTGTCATCGAGGGAGGACGATATCATCGAGGAGTATTGCGAGTATGCGGTTGACACAACATGGAATTTAACTACGTAATCCTGCAGTTTGCGCTGGCTACATGATATTGTTTTTTGTTATTATTGAAATAATTCCAGCGATTGTTGTCACCGCGGATCATACAAATTGGAACAGCTATCGGGGCAATCATTGTCACCGAGGAGAGTATAATACCAGCTCCGATGATTACACCTGATACTGAATACACGGTGACATCAACTGCGTATATTCTTCGTGGATATGTTTTTATTTTTACTTGATATTCTCCTCAGTGAGTGTTTTGAGTTTAGTTTGAAATTCTCTGACCTGATCATAACGATACTGTTGTGATGTTGCCAATTATGACAATTTATATTTATAATAGATTTCAAATTGCTGGCGTTAAATTTGCCAGCGTTGAAAATCCTATGGATTTTTAATTCAGTTGTTTACTTAAATCCGCTACGAATTCCACATACCATGTTACTGAAACCCTAGCCAAATTATTATCAGTGGATATTATTGTGAATCATTCAGTTGTTCCTTTGTCGATGATTGTTGATATCATATTGTTGACATTAGATGAACTCATTGATGAAATATTAAATTGAGTCGGTGTCACTAGTGTTAATCGATAAATACCTTTGACGGTCGCGGTGATATTTAATATGTTAGTGGATGGCGTCCACGTAAATGATCCGTGTTGGATCGCGTACACATTATTTACGATAATTTTTTTGTTCGTGAGGGATTTTTATTTTTTCAAGTTTTTCTATCATCCTCGGTAGATCATCCCTGATGACATCGTTGGTCGTTTTAATATCTTCGCGAACAACTTCTATTCGCCGATTAATCGCGGTTATTTCATCGAGTTTTGTGAAAATACCAGCGAGATCTGTTTTGATTTCTTCGGGTTTAGCATTTTTACCAAATCATTTTAAAATAAGTCAATGGGGACTAACAGTAAGGCAGAATGGGGCAACAATTCTAAATGTGGCCGCGTTAGAGCGGATACTAAAATTTCCAATAACGGTAGCAACAGTTGCAGGCGAGATATTATGTGAACTGAAATATAAATCAAAAGGATCCCCAATCAAAATTATTGACCATAATGCACACGCGTGGATATCCGCGGTAACAATATTTCCACGGAATAGAACCATAAAATATCTACCCGTGGAATTCTACCCAGAGTTCTCTGGGGAAGAAGAATTCTCTGAGGAGAAATTATCTGATTTTATTTAAAAAGATCCTGTGTCAGTGTGGTTACTTCACAGTTTTGAAAACGAAGAGGGTAAATTCGATCAATTTGTAATACCCAACGGCGAAATATATCGTACTTAAGCCCTCCATGAAGAGATTTAAAAAAACTAGCAAGTGGTTTTTCAACGGATTACGACGTAAAATTACTAACAAACTGTTTTACAATACCGTCGGTTGCAGCTCATTTCACGAGAAAGAGAAATCAATGGAAACCAACACTTGCAGAATTTCTCTCAGATATAGAATCAAGGCGGATTATGGAATACAAAATACGAAACTGAAAACATCATTTTGGTCGATATGATTGTGTGTTATCCAGTAGTTTTCTTGGGTATGGAGAGTGTTCTGAGTACTTCAAAAGATCTGGACATCACACACACGAGATGACCCGTGTTGCGATTAATGGACCACTGCCCGATTTTGATTTAACTGGATTCGTACGTATGATAGCATTTGAATTGGCTAAAGGACATGATCCGTGTTGTTATGTTTTGGTTTGGTGGACACATCTCTGAAAAACACTGGATGCCAATAGTGTTATTACCTTATATGATTGATTCTAAAATGCTGATATCGCTGATTGTCAGTAAAGCAATTATATCATATCGAAAACAAACTGTTGTATGGTTACCACAAAGCGATAGTCTAGATAGTATAATCACCGAAAGCAAAAACAATTCCTAATCTAGACGAAGAACATATCGTGGTCCAAAAAAATCTTTGAAGTTAGAAATAAACACGCAAAAGATCTAGGTAGAAGAATAATAGGTAAATTCACACAGGGTGGAAAATACGACCACGAACGATATTCTTAGCGGCTGATTATAGATGATGTTGAATTTGATTTTATAATCGCAGATGCAACATCTAGGGCTGTAGATGTCGATCGTAAAGACGATTTCTTGTCCGATGGAACCAAATTATGTACAATTGTTACTTACACAGATGGAGAAAGTCCTCAGTATACGTACTTAAGGGCGTCTATGCTGGCTTATGCTTCTATTAATTTCTTTTCGATGTTAAATAGATTTCCTGACACCGCGGTTAGGGTAGCCTCTGATTCAATTTACATAGATATAAAACATAAAGAAGCTATGGCTGAATTCCCAAAATCCGACGAGAGTTGGGGATCATGGAGAATTAAAAAGGAAATACTGCGTGATTATTCTAACTCAGCAGATGTTACGATTGAAAACAATTACTTGAAAAATAATCAGATATCAGAACTATCTAATGCACCTTCGATATCCGATCCAATATGTAGATATAAAACCAGTTATTTAAACGGTTGTGGTGGGTCAGGGAAGAGGACTCATGCGATTGAATTATTTCGAGGGAAATCCAACATGACTATGCTAACACCAACACACAGACTTGCAAGAGAGATGAAACAGCGAGGAATTATTGATTGCACTTATCACAGTTTCTTTCGATGGAAGGGTGACGAATGGACTCCAGATCGAATGGGCGAGAAATATATTCCTGAAATCCTCATTTGGGATGAGATATGCACAGTGTAGTCAGATGTATTACAAAAGTTTCTCGATTGGTTATTGCTCTCGAATACAAAAGTGATAATGTGTGGCGAACATGGTCAACCACCACCATTTGTCGGTTTGTCTCCACATGATTGTCTAAACAATTTTGTGGACTATTATGAAGAAATTAATACCGATCATAGAGCACTTGATGAACAATTACTCGAGTTCAAGAAACTAATCAGATTACAACCGGATAGAATCCAATGTGAAATAGCGCGTGAAATAATATTTTAAACCCAATTAAATGATTTCTGGGAAGCGTGGTTACCAAACGATTTAATAGTAGCAAGTAGAAAGATAATCAGAGACACACTTCAGATGAAGTTATTTAACACGCATAAAGAAAAATTCGCAACACTTCCAAGGCCGCTGTATTATAGACCCAAGGATACACAAAGACAAAATATTGAAGTTGATATTCCTGGACAAGGTGAAAAGCAGATTCTCGTATTAAATGATATTGTGTTAGTTGATAGCAATTGTTTGGATCATAGCCAATTATATCGTGTGGTCGAATTTAGTTTATCTCGCAGTGTCCAGAGTAAGATGAATAAATCAACTTCGAAGAGTTGTTAAAGATTATAATAATACCAGCAACAGTGATATTGTCAGCGATGACACAATCAGACAAAAACTCACTGGTTATAAAAAGAAGGATAAAAAAATAACAGAAAATTTGATATTGATGCTGAATTTATAATTACACTAAAACAACAACAAAATAATCACTGTGCGAGTTATAATTGTATAATGTGTTGCTGTTGGTCAGTTAAAGACCCCGCCAATTTACCGTAGACAGAAAAAATAGTAGTGTAGGTCATACCAGAGATAATGTTAAGCTGACTTGTCCTGAGTGCAACAGACGAAGAGGTGCTAATTAAGACCACGCGGCGGTAATTGAATATCCTCAGGTATCACTTGTAATTGTTCACTAGTAAATCCTCGCTGAGGAGCAGTTGAATCCAATCTATAGACTGGCTGTCTACTCGTAGATCGTGTTATGCTAGATATTTTATGTGCGGTGACACTCCAAATAGGATCAGTAGCTCTTCTTTTACCGCCTTCAAGCTCTCCTGGTTCAAATAAATACCTAAGAGTGACATTACCGAGTATTGGTTGTTTTGAAAAATCATTTTGCGGTTTTATGCGTATATACTTTTTATAATCGCATTGTTAGGTTTCATGTTGATTGCTCGAGTAATCTCATTATTAAGCGCGGTAATTACACCTAGTAATCTCTTGACCCATTCACGGGATCGTTTGTCCTGAATAAATTCCTTCGCGTTTTGATATCCAAATAACCGCTCAGCAAGTGTCCGCCAATGAAATCGTTCAACAATTGCCTGATCGCAATACAGTATGTCCTCGTCTGTTGGTGACATTATGATGCTTCATTGTTGATAACACTGTACCCTGAAATTCCTTCCCAGGATCAACCTACAATAGATTTGGCTAATGCAGAGGACTCCTGCGGTAAATACTTTCAAACGCAGAAGCCACTTCAGTTGAAGATTTTGTTTGAAGAGGTTCTGCTTGTTGGTATCTACTCGCAACATCAACTACGGTTAGCGCGTACTTGTAAACACCATCATGGGGCAGAGATATTATATCAGCTTGATGAACCTCATTAGGGACGCTGACATTGAAATGTAAGAAGTTAATTTGTTTAGGCGGTAGAAGATAAATTTGTCATATCGCCTGTTTGGATAACTAATCCGCTGAAGTGGTATTTTTTTTCACCTTTGCGGGGCTAGCGAGTTTACTGATTGCTGATTTACCCCTCCAGTATCCTCTTGGAGAATAATAAATAGATTCCATGATGTTATTAATTACCAGTACCCAGCATTAATTTACTTTTCATCGCCGATTTGATCAACCATGAAGCCAACTTTTCTTTGTAGGATTTATCAGTGATATAATTCAAAGCATGAATTAATTTGACATCTGCGATATGTCTCTTTTGCAGATTGCTTATTTTATAAGCAACATCATGAGCATGACGCCTTTTCAATAGCGTTTATTGGGTTTTCACCGGGCTTGGGTTGGTTTTGATTATCGAGTCGGATATTGAGTCTTGTCCCGGTTCCACAATAACTATACCCTGGAAGGTGTTTTTCTAGTGGATGTTTTGCCCATGGTGTTCCTGGTAATTTTACTAACTTGGCTGCAATATAACATCCTCGTTTTCTTATTAAATCCTTGATTTTATCAAGAGAAACAAATCTAACTTTTTTGGTACCACCCTATACACACTTACCAGCCAGTGCTGATCTGTTATTTTTAGTTGTAATCGTCAAGTCATTTGTGCTAGTACGCTTCTAACATTTCACACAACATAGATCCATAATTTATTTATAATAACATGAATGTAATTGATTTTTCGGCGACCATAACACGAGAACCAGTGAAACATCATGCAGCGCTACCAAATTCTGTTCGTATGATTATAATCGGACCATCTGGAAGCGGCAGACGCAGTTGTTACCTAATTTAATAACGAGATGGATGAGATAAGTTGTATTTAGTAGCCCCGAGTGTACACGATCAGCGATGTTACTAGGTGTTAAAGGATTTTAACGAGAAAGCAAAATCGGACTTGATCAAATATTCGGTTGAAACAATTCGTCTCCGCAGCACAATTGGCGCAGGGTCTGTAACATAAAATCCTAAAGGATTTCTCTCTTTTTTTGTCTGCTTGAAATGATTTCGGTTTGAAATAGTTTCGGTTGAAGTCCTTTAGAATTTTGTTTGAAATAATTTCGGTTGATCTGAAATAGTTTCGGTCTGTTCACCCTCTCTGCTGAAATCCTTTAGGACTTTGTGTGAAATAGTTTCGGTTTGCTTGAAATAGTTTCGGTCTGTCCACCATCTCTGCTGCTACACTAGAATTTCACTATCATGAATAAGTTACACTCCTGCACTATAATTTTCACTATCATGAATACGTTACACTCCTGCACTAGAATTTTCACTATCATGAATAAGTTACACTCTAATTCTGGAATTTTCACTATCATGAATAAGTTACAATCCTATTCTAGAATTATCACTATCATGAATAAGTTACTCCTACACTATAATTTTCACTATCACGAATAAGTTACTCCTACACTATAATTTTAACTATCATGAATAAGTTACACTCCTATTCTAGAATTTTCACTACCATGAATACGTTATACATCTGTATTAGAATTTTCACTATCGTGAATAAGTTACTCCCACAGAATAATTTTCCCTATCATGAATAACTAACACTCTTATTCTAGAATTTGCACTATCATGAAAACGTTACACTCCTACACTAGAATTTTCACTATCATGAATAGGTTACACTTCGATGCTAGAATTTTCACTATGATGAATACGTTACACTCTTATACTAGAATTTTCACTATCATGAATAAGTTTCTCTTACACTATAATTTTCACTATATGAATAAGTTACACTCCTAAACTAGAATTTTCACTATCATGAATAAGTTATTCCTACACTATAATTTTCGCTAATATGAATAAGTTATACTCATATTCTAGAATTATTATATATAATATATATAGTATAATTATACTAATATGAATAAGTTATACTCATATTCTAGAATTTTCAGTATGATGAATAAGTTACACTCTTATACTAGAATTTTCACTATCATGAATAAGTTTCTCTTACACTATAATTTTCACTATCATGAATAAGTTACACTCCTATTCTGGAACTTTCACTATCATGAATAAGTTACACTCCTAAACACTACACTATAATTTTCGCTAATATGAATAAGTTATACTCATATTCTAGAATTATTATATATAATATATATAGTATAATTATACTAATATGAATAAGTTATACTCATATTCTAGAATTTTCAGTATGATGAATAAGTTACACTCTTATACTAGAATTTTCACTATCATGAATAAGTTTCTCTTACACTATAATTTTCACTATCATGAATAAGTTACACTCCTATTCTGGAACTTTCACTATCATGAATAAGTTACACTCCTAAACTAGAATTTTCACTATCATGAATAAGTTACTCCTACAATATAATTTTCACTATCATTAATAAGTTTCTCTTCCACTATAATTTTCACTATCATGAATACGTTACACTCCTATTATAGAATTTTCACTATCATGTATAATTTGCACTTCTACATTAGAATTTTCACTTTCATGAATAAGTTACACTCCTATTCTGGAGTTTTCACCATCAAAAATAAGTTACACTCCTACACTAAAATTTTTACTATCATGAATAAGTTACTCCTACACTATAATTTTCAATGTCATGAATAAGTTACTCCTACACTATAATTTTCACTATCATGAATACGTTACTCCTACACTATAATTTTCACTATCATGAATACGTTACACTCCTATTCCAGAATTTTCACTATTATGAATAAGTAAAAATTCTGCATTAGAATTCTCACTATCATGAATAAGTTACTCCCACACTATAATTTTTAATAACATGAACAAGTTACTCATATTCTAAAATTTTCACTATCATGAAAGGTTACACTCCTACACTAGAATTTTCACTATCATAAATAAGTTTCACTCCTTCTCTAGAATTTTCACTATCATGAATATGTTACTCCTACACTAGAATTTTCAGTACAATGAATACGTTGCACTACTACTCTAGAATTTTCACTATGATGAATAAGTTACACTCCTACTAGAATTCTCACTATCGTGAAACATAAGTTACTCCTACACTAGAATTTTCACTATCATGAATAACTTACTCATCCAATATAATTTTCAATGTCATGAATAAGTTACACTCCTATCCTAGAATCTTCACTACAATGAATAAGTTACACTCATACACTAGAATTATTCACTATCATGAATAAATTACACTCCTACACTAGAATTTTCACTATCATGTACGCGTTGTACCTTTGCCCTTGATGTTTCACTATCTTATCTAGATTTCCGTATTTGCATATGTGTTTTCCTTATTATAAGTACTTTCCACTTTTTCACTAATTTTGATACCATTAATACAAATTCATCTTCGGCACTAGATTTGTTACTTTCATGAATAATTTCCACTTTTGTACCATATTTGTCACAAATATGAATAATTGTAACGTTTGCATTTGCATTTTGATTTTCATAAGTAGTTTTCACATTTAGTTATCTCTTATATGGATAGTGGTTCACGTTTACACAAGAATTTTAACCATCATTATTACGTTTTACTTTTACACTAGACATGTCACTATGATGATAGTCTACTAGATGTTCACTAGCATAAGTAATTATACGATTTCAACTTTTACATTATATTTTTCACTATCATGTACTACTTTCTCTTTTACACAAGAGTTTTAATGATTCTAAACACATTTCCACTTTTATACTAAAGTTTTCATTTTCATGAGTAACATTCACTTTTGCACTAGACGTTTCGCTATCATGAATAGATTTCCACTTTCCCACAAGAATTTACTATTATATGTATTTTCCACTTTTACACTAATATTTTCGCCTTCATGAATGATTCCTATTGTATACTAGAATGTTCACTGCCATGATCAAAGTCTACTTTTACACTATATATTTCACTATCAAGGCCACGTTTCTACTTTGAAAAGGATGTTTATTATGGAGAGTAGTTTTCCACTTCTATAAAAGATTTTCACTGTGATAAGTAAGTGTCCAATTTCACACTATATTCTCCACGTTCATGATTAACTTCACACTTCCACTTTTGCACTTGGGTTTTCACTATCATGACTAGATGTATATTTTCCACTAGATTTTACTATGTTACTACCGTACGTAATTTCCAATAGACTTTAACTAGTACTTGAAATTAACTAGTAATTAACATTTGACGTTATCTAGCAATTTCCACTCGACATAAACTAGGTACTTCCACTTCACATTAATTAGTGAAATACCACTTGACATTAACCGGTAATTTCCACTTTACATTAACTAGTAGTTTCCACATTTTCAGTAATTTCTCTGTTAACATTTGATTTTTTACTGTCAGGAATAGATTTCCACTTTTAAATTAGAAATTTTCGTAAATTACATTTTGATTGTCATAAGTAGCTTTTTACTTTTATACTGGATGTTATACATCAAGATTAATTTCATCTTATAGACTAATTGATTTATTTGTGGATGAAAAAGATTGAATGTGACAATTATTTGTCTGTCTATAGCTAAAGTCATACCATCTATTTCCACCATTAATGATTCTAACCTATGGTCATCAAGAATCTATTCCAACCAGCATATTGAACGTTTCAGTAACTGAATCTTAAATGACAACAGTACGGGATGGAAGACACAAACCAGGAACGTCTCATCACATTTATTTTGCATGAACTTTTGCAATTGCGAATACAATCATAAAACAGAAGACCAGGTCTGCATGTTAAGCACATAATTGAATCATTGCTGCAAAACAGGTTAACTTGACCCAAAATTTAGCATATATGTTTTAAGTGCATAATGATTTAATACAAATGTGAAAAACACACTCAGTAGCATATGAAATAAAAACAAATATAAAATATACTTTAACAAAAACATAACCACCCAAGTTTGTGATTGTTAAGATTAAAAAGAGCAGATGCAGATGTTCCACAATTTGTTGACTTGGCTTAATGATGATTGTTCCCAAAAATGAACAATATCCACGAAGCAAGTTACAAAATATAGGCAAATATAAATCTTTAGCCAAAACATTAAAAATGATCTATCGACGATAACGTGTCTTGCCTCCAAAAATAAAATGTAGTTTAGTAAATGTTTTGACAAAACTTTCGAAATATTCTTTCGTGGTTATATCTACGTTTAAAAACACCTCTCCGAATTAATGACTAACTGTCAGCCTGACAAGACATACTATTATACAAATGTTCTGAAACGTTATGTCAGGAATACAATGCAACAGGAAAATCCTATTTCTTAAAGAAATCGAATATAGAACTGTGTATTAAACTGTGATAAGAAAGAGAAGAAAAGGTATTTGCTAAATATCTAGATCTATTTAATAATCTATCATAGTGACAAGTATACTCCAGCAAAATAGACCCAGTCCGCTTAAATAAAATGTTTGTTTCATTTCTTGTTTAGTAGAAAGAAATGTATATTTATAAAAACAACATCACTTTTTTCTCCAAATGATGTAGAATGAAATAGGCCATCAGGATTTTAGTTCCAATTTTCTCTGTCTAAAATTTAATGACAAGCCGATGATCAAGACTAATTTTTTATGCAAAGTATTTAAACTTTATGAACAATAACAAATAAAATCATTTTCCCACTTTAATTATTAAAACTGCTCGTAAAACGGAATACAAACATGAACTGGTTATACTCTGTTACAAACTTTCAATTCCTCTGAAAAGAAGAAAAACAATTAATTACTAATTAATATATATATATATATATATATATATATATATATATATATATATATATATATATATATATATATATATATATATATATATATATATATATATATATCATAACGATTGTGCAATTCTTACGTGTCGTAATGCCAGAGAGAAGTACATATTCTGCAGTTTTTCGACAAGATTGTAATTCGTTTTTCTTACCAATTGGTATATCAGTCTATTGTGTTGAGATTTGCTGGTAGTACTATTTTCTTTTCTGCACATAAAAATTGAACGTTACGACTATTAAACCGCACTTAAAATAATGAGGTCGTCAAACGCGTTACTGTAATCTGCTAATTTAAAAACGTCAGTACTCATTTGATCATAAAAACTCAGATAAGCGGAAACCCTATGGTATAAAAATGATGTATAGTCATTAACGACACGGAGCTTACTATTTAAGTCAATTAGAAATAGCCCACCTATTCATTCCTAATTTAATATATTGTCTTACATCACGTGTTTCAATTGCAAAGTAATAAATAAAATAAATACAATAGCCAAATGTTTTCTTTTGATTGGGTAAAAAAAGAAGACGACAGCCGATAGTCGACAGCGATTTTAACATACAATACATGTTAAGAGCTTGAATACTAACTAAAAAGGATAACGTTTCTGCTGTCTAATTTTATAATGAGTAATATTGAAATCTGTGTCCTTAACCGTTTGTAGTCTGGCGAATATGTATCGTTTGAATAAACAATGGCGCATGCTTACAACAAACACGACATGTATATCTACAGTGATGTCGGAATACGTTGTTGTTGCAGTTACGGTTTGATAAAAGTTCTCCAAAAAGGGAAGTATCTTCGTGACAGTTGTAAGACTTATCATCAGCACAGTGCAGAGGCCTGTGTGTTGTAAAATGATGATTGGCGAGCGTGGTCAGATAATGATGAGCCTCCGTCGTTATCTTCTCCGTCGTTGTTGTTATAACTGCAATTTCAGTGTTTGAACGGATTACTTGTTTTTCTCCATTGTTAGAGTATCAACATATATCGTATGCATATATATTACTGATGACATTGAATGAATATATTTTTAATGATTTGCAGAAAATATCATCATACCTATAAATGATAGGAGCCGACGTTCATGCACATGTATTATGTTTGCATACAGGTAGCGTGCATCTAATATATGAATGATTACATATGTTGTAAACATGTAATAAAGAGAAAATTACTTTCACCAGTCTGGATAAATCATATTTTAACAATTATTGTCTTAGACTTCTTCTTACTGCTGTTATTGTTACTGTTATTGCTTTTATTATTTCCTCTAAAATAAAATGAATTACCAATGTTAATAGTACAAACTAAATCTGAAATCTTGAAAAAGTATTATGGTATTTCCACTGCAAACTGTTTAACACGTTAATGATATTTTACCCCATCATATTAACTCCCACTGCTATATCACTCACAACATCGATCCGTCGCTATATATCTCTATCTACTTACCTACCAACCTACCTACATACATACTTACCTACCTACCTACCTACCTACCTACATGTCTGTTAATATATATATATATATATATATATATATATATATATATATATATATATATATATATATATATATATATATATATATATATATTACTACTTCTGAAGCAAATTAAAATAAGCATTAATCTTACCAAAATTGGGGGAAAATATGGTGTTACTTTGACAGAAATGAAACTAGTTCAAATAACACAGTCGAATATTCTACTCGTGATGGGAACCGCTCCTGCGGTCTAGTGGTTAGATCAGCCGCTGTTAAAGTTGGAGGTTATGGGTTCGTTTCCCTGCCGAGTCATACAAAATCTTACAAAAATGGTACTATGAGCTGCTTCGCCTGGTGCTCAGCATTAACAGGTCAGTGTTATGATTGGTTAGACTTGTGTCAGAATAATGTGACTGGTTGGCATGATACCCCATTACTAGACATCACTGCAGTCATCGTAGCGATATGATTGAAACGTTGTTAAACCTACGTTAAAAATCCCAATGAAACAAACAAATACACGTGATGGAATATATATTTGTGATAGCTTGCCCATGGTTCATAAAGTTGTTTCTTGAAAAAGTCTTCAAGGTATTCCGGTTAAAGATGTTCATATCAAAAATGCGTGAATTATGATTTTAGCTTCTATTGTTTCGCCTCATAAATAATATATTGCGACCCCAATATTAACCATAACATCATCAGCACAATAGATCATGCTGTATTTAAACCTTTGCACATAGTTATTCTCAGCAGTCATTTGAATGTACGATTTTAAATATTAATTAACAATGAAACTTTAATACAATTCCAAGTTCGTCATCTGATTTCCAATCCATTAACAACTGAATAAGGCTAGCACATAAAGTTTTACCGATATTGTTTGCAAATTATAATTGAGTACAACACTGAACACCAACAGATATCATATATTTTATTATGTTCTCCAGTTAAAGGCTTTACTACATAAATCACAATATATCAAATGAAGAAAACAGCAAAATCAGCACAAATAACCACACGACAGTAAGCTTTGCCTTTGCAGTTGACAAAGTCTCAATTTCTTCCTTTCAGATTTGTTTGCCTAACTCACAGAAGTCTATCCGATAGCCAATATGCTTTAAGCTCGTAACATTTATACACAATGCATATATTTTCCTGCTAGGTAACTGCGTATGACATGATTCATATAGTCCGTTCTAAAAGTTTGATTTAAACAGCATGCCCTAGAATTTTGGTTAAAGCAGCATGTAATAGAAGTGTGCGCGACCTAAGGGAGTTGGTCTCGAACAAAGACAGAATGCAGTGAGAATAAATACTGAACGATATCAAAACATTTAAAATTGGTTGACAGCAAGCTTGTGATGGTATTTTAGAAGTTGGGTTGTATCGATTTGTTTTTACAACTTGTAGATTTTTGTTCCATTTGCAATAACGGGATTTGATACATTGCTTGAATTGTCTTGTTGGATTTGAATGACAATATCATTTGAATCAAATTGATTTCAGACTTGCTGATGAAGTATTAAAAGCCGCAGAATACTGAATATTAAATGATGAGCAAAGAAATCACAGATAACAAAACACAAGATGGTGATTTAATTACATTATTTCATCTGTAAAGAGTTCAGTTAGTACATAGAGAAACAACAACTCAGAAAACAAATTACGGAAAATAAACATTCACTTGATCAATGGACAGCTAAATATTTAAGAAAGCAACATTCCTTTGAGTAACATTCTGAAACAAATATATTGATTAAATCCAGGTGATGCCATAACTTAAGGCATATCCGATTGAATTCAGATATTACAGTATGTTACATTTTGTTTTAATGAACCCACAAATCATATTTTACCACAACTTATGGAAACAATGAACATGATGTCAGAAATTTTGATATTTACTTCTACTCGTGTTAAGAAAAATATCAGTTTTGCTCTTCTGATCCATTAAATGTGTATCATACAATTAATAACCTTTTAACTACTGCAGTCAAAATATTTACACGTATCATATAATGACAGCACATGAACGAATGATAACAACCTAAAAATAATAATACGTGGAAATATCATAAACAGCAAACAACAACAGTTTAATGATGTTAGCAACGATGATGATGACGATAATGATTATAATATAGACACAATTGTGGAGGATTAGAAGAAGGATGACTAAAGTTATATACCTATATTATTGCAGAAATCCTCGCTACAACAATCCAGTTTCAAGTGGCTGGCGCTACGTTTCCCGACCAAAGCCGTCTGAGAATCCGTGACACACAACTGTGCAAAATGAAAAATATAGTTTGACAATGACTGAAAAGTTAACTAAATACATTTGGTAGTACGTTATCAAGAAAATACAATGCCAAATACTGGTAATCTACTGGTTACAGTGATAAGGCAGGTTGAATATTTTAGGATTGCTTAAACATTTTATTTTGGTACTTGCGTCGAATGTACCAAACTATTTATTGTGCTTCTTGTCAAAACACGTTTATATGTTGTGAGTTCAAGTTTAGCCGCTGTTCATTGCAAGCACGACTATAACGATAAATATTAATGTCAACATGAGAAAAACGTGCCAAATGATAAAAACTTTGTTTTCGGTTTTGGTAGACTGGAATTCAGACACGGATTATACTTTTATTTGAACTGTACATGTAATCAGACGATTTGTCATCGTAAAAGAATGAAAAGGCTTAAACGATGAACAGTGCTTCTTCAGTTTCAATTTTACCGCACATTGCTACAGTTGTTTTTAAATATATTTGAAATACGTTTAAAAACGATCGGCTGACTGATCGCTGATGGCAGAATAATCATGTATCCAACTATATAGAAGAAGCAAATATTTTTGGCGTAAATACCATGTCAATTTCTCAGTAAAGAACATGATACACATAATTATTTGAATTTTCATAATTTATTCTAGCATTTAAATGCGTGAGCATCGTTGCTGCTCAGTGTATATGACAATGGTGTATCCATTTCCCAGCATCAAATTTCCTGTGCCTTTCAAGACATGGCGTGTTGTTTCTTTTCCGGTCCATTACCTCAACAAAGACACTCTTCCGCTCACCAACGACAAAGAGCTGCATATAGCGCGCATTGATTAAAAGTATGCAATCATATTATGCTCTCCCAGTTCAAAGACATCATTAGATATTTGGAACAGAAACGTTGGTTTTGACACGAGTTATTTCGCTTAACTTGATTTTGTGACTGTGTGATTAGAACGACTGTTTCGATTGGTTCTGTATAGGTTGTGTATTTGAATTCTGTTACGAGCATTCAAGCTTCGCTACTGCAAAATGTTTTCTTTCTTTGACAGGTATTTCGCTTTAAGCGAAAATATGTAGGGCAGTTTCGAGACGCAGATATGCTCGATTACATGAGTAATTGAAATACACTTTCTAATTAGCTTTCTCGACTTCACGTAATCGTGTCTGGAAATCGCTCCGTTTTTTCGTATTGTTGATCATCCTTGGCTTGCCATAGGCATCTACTGATAATCAGCTACCCTTTTTACAAGATGATAGCGATCGTTTAAATTCGTCTGGAATTTGTGCTATGATTCATCAATCATAAATGAGCAATCATTGTAAAAAAAATGTATTGGTTTTAAAGTATAATCCAACACTTTCAGTTTTAGTCAGATCAATTAAGACCCCTGTATGGCCACACAGTCTCGTACCTTAACGGCAGTTTATTTTTAAATAGGTATTGATCATCTTATGGTTCAGAATCTGAGTAACTAAAAGCATTTACGTGACAAACATTTTATCGATGTTTAATTCTCAGATATAACAGATATTATACCGTATGACTTGTTTAAAACAGATTATTTCATCAGAAATCTACGCAGCTGAATATAGTGTTCGCTGTTAGCCGCTTCAGTTTAAATAGCCAATAGTACATGTAGGTAATTCGTAAAATCTATTTCATCTGATTAGTGATGAAATTCGTCAAGCAGTGACGTAATTCCCCAAACAGCTAGTTTAAAACATTCCTCGTCAACACAAATAGTAGATATAAGTTAATGCTTTTGGATCAGCTGGTTGTAGAGTCGCGCTGAGACCCTGTTAACCATTGACGTAATTGTTAGATGGAATAGGCTTTTATCCTCGCTGGGCAACAGGTATTAATCGGGAAGCCAATAGGAATATAGACTTATCTAGACCTTTCCATCCACCAACATAAGGTCCCCAAACTCGAGGCTGGCGCAAATTTGGTTTTGTTGTAGTCCTGATGTGTACTCACTTTAAACGTTAAGAGAACTTAAAAGTCTACAACAAACGCATATTACAAATATTGAATTTTCTTATTTCAATAATTACCTGATAGTGCAAGGTGTTCATACCTTAACAAAGACTCTTGAGGAAAGCACGCGAGGTTGGCTACTGACTGTAAGGACAGTTAATATGCAACTGCCAGCTTTCTGCAAAGGTTTATGGTACACACACTACATCATTATAGTAGCATAACTCCTATCGGTGTCGTCATTTTGGTTTGGGTGCAGTGTCAGGCCTAAATACACTCAGTGTAAAAGAAATGCTCTAGCAATGCGAAGCGACGCAACAGATAGACGAGCCAAGAAACAATTTCAGCGGATGATAACATAGCTAAAGTGAACTAAATTGCAATTTAGACATTCATTGAAAATATAAAAAAAACATATGGTAGTTAATAGAGAGACGAGAGAAGAGACACTTTAAAGAAGGTTTAAAGTTAACGTTTAACGGTTAATGAACAAATTAGTCATTTTGCTTCGACTACTACAACAATGTGAGGCGATTACTCCTGATAATGATGGCAATGGGTTTTCTGCTCCTGTGCAGATGAACAGTTCCGTACAAGTGATCAATTCCGGCACCAACTGGTAATGCCTAGCGGCCTCCTCAAAATAATATATACAATGCTTTAATAAACATGTAGCTCACCTGCTTAACGCTGAGTTGCCAGCTCTCAAGTGGGAGTCAGACATTCAAGTTACACAGAGTAACGATAATGCTTACAAAGGTAAAGGTGAGGCAAAGAAACTCCCAAACAGCTATATGATTTTGTAAAGATACGAGGACCAGAAATGTTCGTTAAATGACTGGCCTGTTACAGTGCTGTATACAACAGTCTATAATCTGAGATTTCGCATTTTACATTTCTAATGTGTGTGATTTTGAATATTATAAAGAAATGTTCAGTCATTTTGCTGTAATGTTTGTTGCGTGGCGGTTTTTGTGATGTTTAGCACTGAGGCATCATGCCACAGACGTGTAGCATGATGTCCCACCCAGACACATTATCCTGACAACAAGCCAACCAGCCCGAACAATAATCTCTTAATCCTTAGAGCCTAGCAAGGCAGCTGTTAGTACCATGTTTATAATAAGTCTTTGGTATGACTCGTTTGGGGTTCGAACCATCGACCTTTAACCACTAGTCATTTTAATTGAGTACATGATGTATTCGCAAAAATGAACTTGGTGAAATGGATAGTGTAAGAGTTATCCTCCTGTTGAGTTAGCAGGCATCATAAAAAGTGACAGAAAAGCACATTGAAGAGATAGTACAACTGGTTGTCCACTTTATAGACAACACGCGCGAGAGGCCAGGATAAGTATTTGGCTGATATCAATCGTTTGGTCTACCGTTTCAAGGTAGGAGGTACATTGTAATGTCAAAGTGCGCACTACTAAGGTAATTAAAACGTTACAACAATGACGATCACGTTTATGAAGGTTGGAGTCAATCTTCCTCGCCATCTTGTTAGTCACAATTACTTAAGACGTCACGGATCGCACCGAAATGCCATGGATAACATCAATACGTTTGTTACGTGTGAGCCGCGAAACCTCACTTTGATCGTATACAAACCAGGCATCGTGCGCCAAACACACTCGTTACTACAGTCGTTAGTAGCCTCTTTGTAAGCAATATTCTCCTGGTTGTACTGGAGACACAACAGACGCTGTACCAGAGTAAGGGTGTCGAACCACTCCACATGTCTAGCGCACGATGGTTGCAGCTCATACTTCATCTAGCTGTCACTTCGTGCTTGATCAAGAGTTGTCACATATTATCCATGGATTAACCTGCAGCAAAGGTGGTCTTGAAAGCAGCCACTGCTTAATGATACGTTCCAAAACGTCCGAAACTTTGAAAGTCTCCTTTATGGTCGGTGTCTTTGCAACGGCTGGCCACCACAACCAGTCGCTCAGCAGAAAATCGAGTAGTCGGTCTTATGCACCTCTTTAGAGATTGTACAATTAATCTGCGACATGGCGATTTTGTGTGGCGCTGGAAGATGGACCTGACAAATGGAATTCTTCTTGAATTATACCCTGGCAACATGTTTTTTTTTTTTACGGCTTCCACCCGCTTGTTGATCAATATCAATACATTATATTTACTTCGCAGTTCATACCATATCATCTCAAACTTTGCATCTGTTACTTTTTCATGTTTTGTGGTTCAGCTTTGTCTTTAAGTGAGGTAATCTAGACTCACTGTGTCAGGAATAGGCAGATTTCGATTTTTTATATGGCATTCTCATGACGCAAACGTTACATTTTGGTTTCCATTTTGTTCAAGCTGGAGAAAAAGGAAATCTGAGATAGTAAATGCAAGGGTGTTGACAACATCGGGGCCTACCAACATATCCTTTGAGGTCATTATTGTCTTTAGACGGACGTAATGTTATCGGCAGACATTATCTAGTAATTAACTGGTACATGTTGTGTACAGAGGTTGAATGTAACGTGCATATGGCATGTGTCCAGTCCTTGATATTGAAAGGGACATGTTGCTGATTACGGCTGATAACGTATAAATTAAGAGAACCAACACTTGCTTTACATTGTTCCGTGTACCATGCCGGCGCCAGTTAAAGTGCTTGATGATGCTTAAGAAAGTTCAGATGCCAGTGCCAGTCCACGTCAGGGAACATAACCGCTCCGGTGGCCTAGTGGTTAGAGCGTCCGCCGCGGAAGCGGGAGGTCGTGGGTTCGATCCCCGGCCGAGTCATGCCAAAGATTTACAAAAATGATACTAACAGCTACCTCGCTTGACGTTCAGCATTAAGAGGTTAAAGTTAGGACTGGTCGGCCTGGTGTCAGGATAATGTGACTGGGCGGGACATCATGCTACATGTCTGCGGCATGATGCCCCAGTGGTAGACATCACTATAAACTGCCCCACTGCAGACATCGTAGCGATATGACTGAAAAATTGTTAAAGCTACGTTAAAAATCCTAAACAAACAAACAGCGAACATAAGGTGACATTGCCTCCAGTCGCGGCTTTGAGCAGATGGGATGTCGTGTGTGTCGGTTGTCCGTCTTCGTATTTATCTTAGCCGGGCGTTCTTTGTTTATTTTGGCAACTTTTTCTTTTAGCAACTGTACCTCGATGTTTTAGTCTCGATGACTTAACATGTCTGATGGAGTAACCAGTTGTGATGAGGCATCATTAGCTGTGATTGTAGTGCCTTGTATTTATTCCCTATATGTAAACTTATAACATATGTATGTATGTATGTATGTATGTATGTATGTATGTATGTATGTATGTATGTATGTATGTATGTATGTATGTATGTATGTATGTATGTATGTATGTATGCATTCATGCATGCATGTATGTATGTATGTATGCGTCTGTGAATGTGTGTGTTGTTTTTTTCTTCTGAAGTCACTGACAAGTCGTTCGCGTTATTCCTTTCCTATAGTGTAGCATCGTATATGCTAATTCTTCCTAACATATCTCCATAAACCACACAAATTAAGAAGTCGTCCAATGTAGTATTTGGCTGCGTCGGAAACGACCAATTCGTGCAGATGGTTATGCTAATATGCAAGTGTTGATTTGACATATTATATTTACATTGGTGAACCGTGACGTGAATCGCTGTGATAGTGCATATCAATATTGCCGTCTTGTCCGTTACTGGCTCTTAAGCTGTCAAACCATATAGTATGTTGGCAATATCCATGTCACTGAACTGCGTCTGAATCATTCCTATGAAGTGATGGATATGATTGGTTAAGTGCTTAGTTCTAAGTAGCTTATAGATAATATAGAACATGGTTTCAAGTATTATGGTGAGAATGGTATCATGCCTGCATTCTGGAAGCACGTCTAAGTGAAGGAATAACTTGCAAAAGATACTCATTTAGATCAAGTTTTGTCCGAAGACTCCTCCCGTTATGACAACTATCGAAATGCATTTTCGTCGTAATTGATAGAACTAAAATCGATAATTTCATCTTTCCTTTCCCCCCTCTTAAAAATATTTATCCTATAGATTAGTGTTGTTATCATTTTATCTTTAATAGTTTAAATGTTTTAACAAAACATATTTGACATTCCATGAATGTATTTAAAGAAACTAAAACATTGTATCAACGGTTCTAGACATGAGACAATTTACAAATCTAGAAATACAGAAATCATTAAAACAAAATGAACCAGTAATATACTTCGTAAGATGCATTTTTCAAATGCCAAAATACAAATGGTGCAAAATATACTATTTAAATTTGATTTCATTCAACTCTTTGGTTTATTATATGAAACGTCAATAAATTACCTTAATAATTAATCTTATACAGTGTATTTGTTATTTTTGGTTAAATAAAAATGTTTGAATTAATTACTGATTTTCAGAATTTAGATCTTATGGAAATCAGCAATATTTTTTACATTGAAAACCTACTCACGTCTTTGCTTATACAGCCTCCTTTAAATCCGTGATGGTTGTCGAAGTCAGTCATCTCCATCAAATAGCAGACCTACAAAACACAATAATTTATATATCATTATCCCAACACCAAATACACCCCCACTCCACCCTTACAAGATGTGTTACATTGTGGATATGTATACAAAGCTGAGTGTTTGTCAATAAAATTACACACGTAACGTTCATGGATGGATTGATGGATGGATAAACAAGCGAACTGATGTATACATATATGGATCAGAATATACATATATCGATATTAATTATGCAGTAATAATATAACTTGGCAATTAGGAATATGGATAATTACACATCATGTTACGCCTTCATTTTTTGGGGTGATTGTTGTCTGGTTTGAGTAGATGGGTTTTAAGTTAATTATAGGCAGCTTAGAATAAAGACCAAACCTGACTTGATTAATGGCAAAACTACAGCATATCGGCCTAGAATGGAGTAGAACACAAATGCCAACAAACACAACTATCATTGAAACACATTATTCTAATGAGTGGTTGTGTTTAATGTCTTACCTCACCATGGCCGCATGTCAAAGTTTCATTACAGTTACTAGGATCTAGCACTGTTTGTGGGCAGAAATTACAGGTGATAGCTATAGTACAAAAATTGAGACAAAAAATGAAAAATAAAAATAACATCAAAGATGAAAATACTCGATATATAAATTGTTGAATATTATTTATTACAAATGGTATGAGAATATTTGCAAAATTACTTTATAACAATATATTGGCGTTGATTGGGATACATAATGCATGTCGATGATCTATTCGGGACATAACATACTCAGTTTATGGCCGCTGTTGTGTTTATCAACAGAATATGATTTGTAATTTCATCATCATAATCATAATTATCAGCAACATAAATATCGATACAACAGCAACACTTATATGAGGAAAACCGATATTCATGTCACAGATGACACAAGCATAAAAACAACATCAGACTAGATTTCAAGATTAAGCAAGAAGCCTCAGATGTCAAAAACACATATATGTTGTGACTGCGTGGAACTTAAATGATGGCTAAAACTGGATGTGAATAGATTTGATTAGATAATGCCACAATAAATCTGTATTATTTACGAAAACATCATTTCTCACTCTTTATTAGAAAAGCTGTTCTAACAATCAACAGGTGCGTTGGAATACTTGTTGCCGAGGAGTAGTAAACGATCTTTTTTCTGTTGCAGTAAAATATTATTAACACATGTAGTCATAATAAGCCAGATCTGTGAACAAATACTAAAAATTACAATAATCTAACATATTACATTTTGTAAATGTTTACATCGTCATAGAAACAAGTTTATTGATCTTTATGTAGATAAAATATCAAAACATGTGCGTTGTTTAAAACAAAAAAAGATACTAGTATTAGAAACAGTATTTCTCTTTACGTAAAGCAAATTGATAAAAGTGGCATGTCCTGGAATGTTGTGACCTATGTCAAGATGTTAAGAGATAGTGGAGTAATGGGCGAATTTTACTTACGACATTGTCCGCAGTATCTTTTGCACGCTCCTGAAAGCACTGGGTCTTGACATAGATTTGGTTCTTTAGCATGCAGCAGCTGACATGCGGTCTGATCTATATCTGTACAAACGTCAGCGCTTCCTCCTCCTCCAACAAGCAGAATAATTGTAACTGAAGTACGAAAGGTATTACTGCTTCTTGGACAATATTGTATCACCTTCTACCTGTCTTTCACCTGTTCATTATGACATTAGCGAACGAATTGTAAGTCGAAATGATGATTTGCATGTTTTGGATCAGTGGAGTCAAACACACAGCTCACTAAACCGTATCCTGTGGCTCGTGAAATGATTGGAGTCAGAAGGTGTCATGATAATTAACAAAGGTGGTGTGACCCTTGAACCACTGAAGATGCCCCCATTCGATCTTCAGGATGGTACGAATTTGAGACCCATGTTTTGAACAGTGACTTTTAAAATAAACTTAATATATATATATATATATATATATATATATATATATATATATATATATATATATATATATATATATATATAAAAACTAACGTGGCATTTAAAATGTTGTAAAACGCAAATTTATATATAAATATATAAATGCTATTGGTTTATGAATTTGTGATCCGCCCATGGCGTAATAATACAAATATATAAACATTCTTTCAAGTGAAGGCCCATAGATCAATGCTGTTACGAAGCACACATACTGTTACGTATTTGATCCGTTATTGTTGTTGTCGTTATTTCTTAAACCTATTATAATGTTCTACAAAATCGATTATTATTGTTAAAAATGGAAATGTCACAATGGTGGCCCATTCTCACTCTACCTTTTTTCCTCAACTTCTCTATCTCTCTTTGTCTATGTCTCTCTGTCTCTGTCTATGTTTCTCTATATCCGTCTCTCTCTGTCCTTTTCTGTCTCTGTCTCTCTCGTTCGCTCAAGGTCGGGCGAAAATCCATAGAAATACGAGCGTTAGGGACTTTCATTTGTGGCATACATCAATCAAATCTTTTAAAGAAAATTGAGAGAGAGAGAGAGAGAGAGAGAGAGAGAGAGAGAGAGAGAGAATGAATGTTATGGTCAATAAAAATATTACTTTAAAATGGAATAATTATTGTTGGGTGTTCGTCCATTCGCTTAGTTTCTGTTCCACGCTTATTTCCATAATCCAGTAAGTTAATGTCAGCGCGTTCAATGTGTACATGAGACTAACGTGTTTGTTGTTCTCAAATGTCTTCATAAAAATACTTTCATGTTTAAATCTAAACGGTGTGAATAAAAAAGAAAAATACAAGAAAACAATCAACTTCTTAATTTTTCAAACGTGATTGTGAATAACAAGAAAAGATATCGAACATATACTTGTAACGGATACTCTTGCTGGATGTGAGGAGTTCATTCATTCGGATATATACAGTTGTAGAGAGGAACTGTACTTTAGCATGAGGTCCATTCGGTTAAGTACAGATGCTTTTGTGGCCGTCTGACTTGGCAATCGTTGGAATAGATCATGTTTAATAATTTTAGTTCAGATCGAGGGATATGTCTCTTGGAATCCAGGTGCAATATTTTATAATTGGTTAGCTGCGAAAGGATCGGATCGTGCCGACACGTATTATGTCCTGGAAATGATTATTCGATCCTCGTTCAAGTTCTGACACTGCGTCTAAGTTTTAAATATAAGGAATGTTTATCTGTGAATTAGTAATTCCTATATTAAACATCAGGCTAAGTGGAAACATTGAGTCATGTCATTTGATTGGAATTATAAGGTGCTGTTCAACTTTGGATAATTAGATGTCATATAATCACCGTGAATTCATTTATACACAGGTTGAATTATTATATCATTCCAAGACTTTTAACATATAAAACTATTCCAATCTAATGACCCGTCAGCACAATAGATTTCACTTCGTTCGTAAAACCACTAGACCTCATTTAGAACACTCAATGCTTTCCTACGTGTGATAACGTTTTTTGTAATATTTAGGATTTCATTCACTATACTGTTAATTAGGTTAAATTTTCGCATTTGATTCTGAATAAATCAATGATGTGTTGCATTTTGCAAACCGTGTTGGTTTTCAATTCTTTTCTGTTGCATAGAGTAAGACCATAAAGTCGTAACCATATTATATGGTATCAACAATTAGTTAGACACATGGCACCCCTATTTTAAATCTGTTTTTTTCGGACCAGGAACTTTTAGACCACATCTTCGTGTCACTTTCTAGTCACCTCATTGCACAATATGCGTTTCTATATAAAAAAGAGTCATACACCTAGATCATTTAATGTTTGATTTGATGTTAATGCAGGTTATCAGTCTATTATGGACATATGAACTGTCACGAAAAGACCCAGGGCTGATCAGCGCGAAGGACTGATATGTGGACAAAAGCCAAAACCATCGTAATACGTATCTTGTGTATGACTTTTAAATCCAGCAGTAAATAAGGACTTGAGTGTTTTACTTCAATACCGTCTTATTCCCTGTTAGTGCGAATTACGTCCTCTAAGTGAACAAAGTTAAACGCCTAAAAGCGAAAAACGTCATTTGAAATTAAAATACATGGCGGGTAAAAATCGTTTTAGTATCGTTGCATAATGGATGTGATTTCTCGTCCCAATTTGAAACCTATTCGCAAAAAATTTAATTTAAAACATAGTTTGTTACCATCAATTGGCTGAAAGGGGTTTGACACAAGATCTCACAACTTAATATGTGCTCTCACTGCAAGACTTGTCACTTACAATATAGTTTCAAAATGTTATTTGGTAAAAATAACGTGTGACTGACTTGTCGTATCATACTAACGTATATAAATACAAAAGGAATATAATTAGTGCGAATAAATAAAGGAAGTCAATAAAAAGGAGAAGCAATTAATCGGACCATTCAAACTGTGAAGTTACGTATAACAGTTTGTTAACAAGGACTATTTGTTATATTGCTTTCTCCCCTCTGAGTATCTTTTAGTGTACTTCAAAACGTTTGTACATTCTTTTAAATTATTAATTAATTATCCAGAAACGCTTTTGCACCACTATTATCTAAGTACGATGATGACAACAGTACTATGAAATCCCAAATCACTGCGCCGAGTTCACGATGTATTTTGTTTTAAAAATAAACACAAAAATCTGTTTCTAGGACACAACTTCTATTAATTTGTGGCATACAATGAAGAACCATTCCACATAGCAAGATAATTCCGACCATACTTTTAAACGAATGGTTATAGAGACAAACCTCTTAAAATAAAATAGCTAATGTTCTACTTCTTAGTTGCAGCATAAAACAATATTAACAAAATTACAAATGTGTAATGAAGTATTTGTGATTGATATAAAGCTACATATGTAATTATTTGTCATCTTTCTGGTATGTGCCTTTTCAAAGTTATCAATCTGATCTTTATTGTACCTGTGAATGTTGAATCTTTCACCATTCTGTCGTTCCAGACATATACATGTAACCGATTTATCGAAGTAGTCCATATTTTTGTCCACGGATCGGATTAGATGCACGTGCCTGCATGTCCTTTCTCGCATGCTCATGAATGAATCACAACCAATTAAATTTCACCTTTGCGTTTTCAGATATATTCAGGACGTTCGATCTCCTCTTTGTATTGAATAGGGATGTTGTTATCTTATATAGTATTATATTTTTATTTTTTACCTTCCGGGATTATGTCGTGCATTTTTTGTTTTATAGCAATAACATCATAACTAAGCGAATTATTATGCTTAAGGTTATGAAAGAAAAAATATTTTGTTTGAATAAATCTCTTACCCAGGACCAAGTGTTCCATTGTCTCTGTTTGACGTGTCATGGGTCACTGTTGTGGAGAATATGATACACGTTTGTACCAAAGATTGATAACACGACCCTTAAATTTAGGCAGTTCGTGACACGTTTAATGTTGAATACTTATTTTTAGAAATGCTATCATCGTTAGATTTGGAAAGTGTGTGGAAGAATGAATACTGTGCCTTACCTTAAAAGGTCATATATAGTTCATTATTTGATTTGTAGGGGAACATGTTGAGAGTATTTGACTACAAACATATCAGGGTTGTGGATACTCAATGAGTATTATTGTGATAAATAAATGACATGCTGATTATGTGGATCTGGACGTTACATAACTTAAAGATAATACCAAACTTTAAATAATTGTTGAAAGTCGATCTAACACGAAACATCCTAACAAACCAATAAAAAGATACAAATAAAATATTTCAAAAGCAATCCTTTATTATTTACTGTCCACTGTAGCCAAAATACACACACACACACACACACACACACACACACAGCAACACCATAATGCTCAAATGCTCAAGAATATAGAATGACATTTAAATCGATACCAAAACATCTTTAAACCTAACTCTTGTATCGCCAACAAAAGAGAGAAGAAGTATGATTTGATAATAGACTGGGAATGTGAATATGAAAACGTACGTAGCAATTTTTTACATGAACCCAGATGGGTATGACGATCGAACAATAGTAATTTCTACCCATGACCACCTGCCTTTCGTCTTGTAGTATAACTATTTGTAACGAACGCTTGACTATATATGGTGGAAATGTCATGTGGTTGAGGATGCACATGGGAAAATACCCGGTACAAACCAGAAGCACTCAAACGCTACTGGAAAACTTTCTCGCTTACCAACATTGACCTAGCTTGAGTCTCAGACCCACGTAGATAACGCTGACATGACCGTTATCGGTAGGGCCACTCAGATACATTTGGGTACGAACATAATTGATTTGCATTGGCGAGTACTCTCAGCTGGAATAATCATATGAACAGAATACTTAAACACGCTTGAATTAAATTGATAACCGCGGTGCTTTGAGTGTGATTCTTCATGGACAATAGCATGAATATGTGTGTTATTGTACACTTTGTTAAGACACGGGTTTAAACAGTTTATACTCGTATACGAGAACGTGTTTGAAACAGTATCATTATAAATGAGTTGAACATCATACGAGGTTGTTCCAAAGAAACAACTTTTATTACATTCTCAGTCAGTACGAGACCTAGGTGTTACTCTAGACAGTACTCTCACATTACACCAACATGTCATGAACATATGCAAGGCTGCATATCTTGAACTGAGACGCATCAGTTGATGCTACTAAAACACTTGTGTGTTATTTAGCAGCAGAAAGGATGGACAGACCGAAACTATTTCAGACAAACCGAAACTATTTCAAACAAGTCGAAACTATTTCAGACAAACAGAAACTATTTCGCAGACAAAAAAAAAAGAGAAATCCTTTAGGATTTTACGCCACAGACCCAGCACTGATGGTATTATGGAGACAAATTGAAAATCCTTGAAATTGCAAGCAATTTAGGATTTCACAAACAGGCTAATTTGTAAAACCTCACGTTATATCCTGGTAAGTTAAAATTTAATAACTCTTCTTTTGTTAAATTATGCGCGGATAGAAGTTTTTGTTTTTCTATAATGTCAAGAGATTCATCAAAAGATTTTTTTAAAAAGAATTTTATTCTTTCATATCTTTCATTTATTAGTTTATTTCTTTTATTCTTTCAATGATTCCATCACGTAAACCTGTTACATCTAAAAGATATTTTTGAAAACTTCGCCGTAGTCTATTTACATCAGATTCAAAATATGTACTTATTGTTTTAAAAGCCTCCTTAATATCTCTAATTGAACCTCATGATAACTGTTTTCACCATTGTGTTCAAAATCAAAACCCCATATAGAGTAATTCTTGCAACCAAAGGTAAAATATTTTTTCTTTATTTTAGTTTTATCTCCTACAAGACTTAAAACTACGCCTTTATTGCCTTTAATATCATCTGTGGTAAGGTCAGATTTTTTAGGTTCTTGTGGTGGAGTTTTTTCAGGCCATCCTAGCACGGTTCTTACTGAGCTTTGATAGGTATCTACGACATACCCGGGTGAGTTTATTTCAATCGCGGATGATAACTTCGGCTCGTGAACTGTTATAGTGATTTTCGATTCTTTTCCAGTAATGGATTTTGTTCTGCGTTGTAATTCGTTATTGATTTATTCGATTTGGTAAGACCCAGATGGTATGGAAACAACGTTCCAGCCTGGAGTTCCGTCTTGTTTATTTTTACTAGCAAACACCAAGGAATTATTTGGTTGTTGACCACCAAATGTTACTGATCTATTAGCCCAACTATGGTACAGTATACTCATAATTTTGCTAGTGCTATTGCCTTCACCGGAATCGCAGTGGTGAAATTCACACTGAATTCAGGATTGGTTGATGTTATTGAGATCATGCTGGTTTTCACTGGGGTGGTATTTCCCGCTATTCGTTGAATTAGTTCTTACGATGTTGCCATTGTTATTATATTCGTGTTGTTTTACTAATTTTGATATCGCGGAATCATAAACACGTACCATTGCTGAAAACTCACTTTCGGATATTAATGTGTTATCGAGGGAGAACGATATCATCGAGGAGTATTGCGAGTATGCGTTTGAAACAACATGGAACTTAACTAAGTATTCCTGCAGTTTGCGCTGGCTACATGATGATTTTTTTTGTTATTATTTAAATAATTGCAGCGATTGTTGTCGCCGCGGATATACAAATTGGAACAGCTATCGGGGCAATCATTG
Organism: Unio pictorum; assembly: GCA_030141615.1. Lineage (NCBI taxonomy): Eukaryota > Metazoa > Mollusca > Bivalvia > Unionida > Unionidae > Unio > Unio pictorum. The sequence goes on from JARLTB010000098.1 coordinate 2,532,828, forward strand.
TCACCGAGGAGAGTATAATACCAGCTCCGGTAATTGCACCTGATACTGAATACACGGTGACATCAACTGCAGTGATTGTTCGTCGATATTTGTTTTTTTTTACTTGATACTCCTCAGTGAGTGTTTTGAGTTTAGTTTGAAATTTTCTGACCTGATCATAGCGATACTGTTGTGACGTTGCCAATGATGACATTTTATTTTTTATAATAGATTTCAAATTGCTGGCGTTAAATTTGCCAGCGTTGAAAATCCTATGGAATTTGAATTTAGTTGTTTACTTAAATCCGCTTCGAATACCGTCTTACTGAAACTCTAGCCAAATTATTATCAGTGGATATTATTGTGAATCGTACAGTTGTTCCTATGTTGATGATCGTCGATATCATATTGTTGATCACAGATGAACTAATTGATGAAATATTAAATTGAGTCGGCGACACTAGTGTTAATCGATAAATATCACCAAGGGAAACATTACTAGTTTTCAATTACGAAATACAACTATTTCATTTGGATCAACACTTGCGAGGTTTAACATCTCAGCTATTTCATCTTCGATTATTTTTTGTACATCACCGGTTGCAGATACACTGTATGAAAAGTTGCCTTTACAAATATTTAAGTTATACTTAAATACAAGTAAAGATGTAAAATTTATCAGTATCACCTTTACAATATCTTTACATAACAAAAAGATGAAAGTTCATCTTTTGTCAATGTAAAGACTATAAAAGCAGTTGAGTTGTCTTTACAAAAATGAAAGGCATTGAAAGTTTGACTTTACAGATATTAAATCCAAACTAAACTGCAAGCTTTCTGCCACATGCTTACATACTTTAAATAGTTTGTCAACTTTGTTTCATTTAACTTAAGGACAGATGGTATAGTTAGGTCAACCAGAGAGATTTGTTTAATGGGACTGTTCCATCAAAGATACAAGAAATCCAGATAAAAGTGACAATGATAACAATTACAAATGATCAATAGTTAAATAAATGTATTGCAATCATTACATCAAAATGTACAGTTAACATCAGAATCAAACAGTATCTTAATTGATATATTTTTATAAATGATAATTGCCAATATTTATAAAAGAACAACAAAGGGGTTAAATAGCTATTAAAGGAAAGCAATTATTTGTGAAATACATTTTATTAATATCTATATTGCCAAAAATATCTTACAACTAGTCAATGCCACATTAATTAGTTCCATCTCTTGAAATCAATGAATTATTCTTTGTAAATCCTGAATGAGTCATTTGCATACATACATAATTGAACAAGAAAAAATCAGAGCTGGGTTGGTGCAATGTTCTGTGACAGGACTTGCCCCCGTTATGCCAAAGATTATTTTATATATACAATAAAAGTGTATTTTAACCTATGTATTGTGTATTATTTAAATTGTAATTTAATTGGTTAGATATAGTTTGAATAACGCACAATGCATCCTTACCGGACCCCTTGTTTGGGCCCCTCTTTGTCTGTGGTGGTTCTGCCAAACACGAGGTCAGTTACAAATTTTAGCTATGTTCATGTTGAACCAATCAGATGACGGAATTAGAACACGTGATCTAACATTCCTCAGCTGGTTTGAGGCAGTGATACATTGGCTTGGATGCAACAAAGACGTGCCTTTCAGTGCTAGCGTTACACTAAATTATTAACCAAGGTTACAGTAGTGAACAGACATCTCCATCGACATGAAGTTTTCCTGATTTGTAAATTCTTCATGCAAAAGATTACTGTCCTTTTTGTGCACTTGATAACTGGTATACATAGGGATATGGTGGTATTGCATTGGTTGCAATGGAGATTATAAATTCTAAAAGAAACCATCAAACTTGAATCACCATTCACCACTGCTGGGATGGAGTATTAAAACCAGACTCACTGGTAAAAAGTGTTGAATGTGTAATGTAATGCCTTGTTGCAGGTATTTACACACAATATATACTCTGATGCAAATCAAAGTTATTATCACATTTACAGTAGAAAATCCTTATTTTGTTGCCAGTAATGACTAATAAAAGATAATATTTTCTACAACTTTAATTTTTGTAAAGGTAAATTGCAGTATATACTAATTAACGTAAATACATGTAATGTTAAACTTTAATGAGATTTTACGACTTAAATTTGGTCTTTTTGTCACCTTTTAAGAAATGGAATTATTTCCTTTAATTACTTAATGGAACAATTTACAACATCTTTACAAACTAAAAGTTATTCTTTCATGCACCTTTTGTTCATTGGAAAAGTGGGCAATTTATTTGCATTTTAGGACTCTAAAATTGCTTGTAAATATCATCTTTAATACCTTTAACTTTTTCCAAAAATTTGTATTAAAGTTAAGTAAAGGTCAAGCAAAGTTTGTCTTTCTTTATCTTTTAAGTGCTAGTAAAGACATCTTTCCAAGCAGTGATATTTCCACTGTGGGTTTTTTCAGGCTTGAGAGGGATCACCCCCAAATATCAATCATGTTATTTTATATAATTTCTCTCTAAAAAGCGATTACTCGTATATTCGTGTACGGTTTTATGTGGTGGTTTTCCCGATGATGAAATCGCGTCGAGGATATTTAATACTTCTATGCCGCATATTGGTGGGTCATTCATTTTATGTGATAGTAGCGTGGAATACAAGATATGAGTTTTTAAGCGGTTTATGTAACGGATAAATTCCTTAGGCGGCGCTAACCCATATGAATCGAAATAAACAATTGCACGCGGATCAGTCGCGTATGCAACCCAGTGGGTTCCAGTTCCAGTGCTGTTATCGAGATTAATGATACCTGTTTCAGCGTTATTTGGTTGTTGTGGTAATTAATTGAACACCTCTAAAGTTTGTTATCGCTAGTTTTTAAGTAACAATGAGTAAATCAAAATTTCACATTGGCGACAATGTCTGTGACATTGTTCTTAGTAAACTGTTCCTAGTCTCAGGCCGTTTCCACTGTACCATGCATACGGAGGTCCTGGTAGTCTTATACCCTTTCCTTATCGTTTCTTTTTTTATACCCGCTTCCAGTTACTTTCTTTAGTGCCATCCCTGCCGCGGTACCAACGGCTCCTAATTCAGCAGCTTTTGCTACCGCTGGGGCCGCGGCTGCAATTAGTGCTGGAATCGCAGCGAGCAGTGGAAATATACCATATAATGTTCTTAATTGCGGCCGCAGAGAGAGTAACCTGAACACCATTTTTATCTTTGATAGCATCATTGAAGTGTTTTATCTGACTAGTTGTCAGTGATAGTTTTTTCTGACCATAAGAGATCTGATTGTATTTCAGCGATATTGTGGTTCCACATTTTTAGCTCATTCCGATTGCAATTTTTTAATTTGACCAGGAGTTAACGTAACACTAACATGACTATATGACATTTTATTTAGTTACAGATTGATCTAATTCTTACATTACATATTTTCCACTGGTGCATCAACTACCATCAATCGTTGACCTACGCCTTCGAGTAGCATTGATTTGTCACTGAGAATGACAGCAACTGCTCTGTAATCAGGGATAAGCGGATCTGGAGCAACCGGAAGAGATACACGACCTCGGAAATGTATGTCAACGACGGATTGTCTGGTTCAGTGAAGATGTTCAAACAAAAAGTAGTAGATGGAATATAGTTTTCGAAAATCCAACTGTGATGTTTGCAGACCGGTATCTACATTATTATCACTTTCCTTAAATGTCAGCAAACGATGATACGCGCGTGCTATTTGCTTTTAATCGAAATTAAAATATCCTCGGATGGTTCCTGTTGGCGGTTTATCCTCAGCGAGACTTCAGAAACACCGAGTTGATCAAATATCATATGACTCCGTTCTTGAAGACCAACTCGCGTCTTATCCTGTAACGCAGCAAATATATGCCGCGGCGCAGCAACACCCTGTTTTGATGCCAGGTGCCATGTAAATACGCCGTTAAAAGAAGAATTCATAGTATCCGTCGTTGTTGTTAGCCATGATAGCAATGATTTTCCTCCGTGATCCATAAATGAGAGTAAGTTTTCCTCTGCACTGATTGATGAAGTCATTCCTGGAATTGACAGTGATAGTTTTGTTGCATTTACTTTACCAGCATCAACACCAATATCACGCCAGATTGCATCATTATTATCACCTTTTCTCACGAGTACTACTGTATGTTTCGCTCCATATATAAATTTTCTAACATTTCTGCAAAATCCAAAAATATGATGCAGTGGAATAGCGCATGAAAATAATCAACGCGGTCCTTTCAACATTGCTACACTTGTTGCAAACCCTAGGTTGTAATCAGGATAAGTATTAAGTATTTATAATCATATTTTCGATATCAGCATTAGGAGCATCAACACGATCTTTTGGTTGTCTTATTTCATACTGAACGTTTTCAGCGTGATCAGAAATATCCTTAGAGAACATCATAGATGGACCTGCCGATCTTGTATAATCTTCAGAGTATCTTGCTATCCCCACTATTGTTGTTTCAACATCAAAATCGTGTTCTGTGGATTCAATCTCTTTTCCATCAATCATATATCTAGCACTCTCAAATAGCCCCATAATACCATTATTGACAAAACCAAATCCGACATTTCGGGGAGGTGGTGTGTCAGCGACAACATTTATTACGTGTTCTCCTTCTACTTCGACAAACGCTTCAGCGGGTAGAAAGTATTTGCTGGTATCCTGGACTTGAAGTTCGATTCTTGATCGACTATTTGGTTGTACTGCATGATAGGAATATAATTGATAATCGCGTACAGAATCATTCTTGGGTAAAGGTGCATCTAAATCGAAAGCTGTATCAGGAGCCGATTTAACCATTTTATTATATATTTCTTGATCTAAATCGCGATCTCGCTCGCGATTTCAAACCACTTCCGCTATCATATTTGCAGTAATATTTCCCTGAGTGTCCTACCGTGATGCTATATTCTGATCCACTGCGTTGTTTTTTTATTGTACTAACACTCGTGGGTAAAAGTTCCGTAGATGGTAGTTTCCCTAGTGACTTCGTCATTGTTGGTTCCTTTCTTCGCCGAACTAACGCTACTAGTTTTCCATTAGCCGCGGAAAATGCTTCCCCGTCAATATCACCAACAGCGCTTATACCCTTATCACGAATAACATCAATAGATTTCATTGATAACTGTTTTGCGATTGGTGCTATTTTTGTAGCGATTCTTGCAAATAACCCTGCAATGGTATTGCCGAGACCATCTCCATAGTACGCTCTATAAACTGGCAATCGTGAGTTTACTACGTAAGTCATGGTTGTTTTATTGTGGTTGTAGTGTATGATCATCTTATTTAAATGACATTTATCTAATACGGTGATTAATCACTGTGATAACCGTCAACTAGCTCATCAATAAACTCTCGGTATACACCAATATCCAATACACCTTCAAACTGTCGTCTGCAGATATCAGCTGACTCATTAATTATTTCTGGTGAGTTATTTCCAGCTCGTCTCCCTCCTATGAGAATTTTTAATCGTGATATGTCTCCGAGATTACTATTTGGACAAAGAACTAGACCACTAAATGAAACAGAGGTTGGAGTTCCACTTTGGGAAAATCCTTTTCGATTTGTTTTTTTAGTGATACCAGTGGCACCTTGTGTATCCTTTTCCTGATCTTGTAAATAACTAAAAAGTTCATCATTATATTCATCTTGATCAGATGGCATATACAATATTGCTTATCATCATCATCGGGTGGTGGTTGCCGTTGAGGCGAGAACGATATTTTCTTTGAAGGCTGTTCTCTTTTTCTTTGCAATCTTTGCGGTTTTTGCGGTTTTAGTTCTTTATATTGACCATTCACTGTACCCAACGCATTGCGATATCCAGTGTATGATGCATTGCCTTGATCAATTCGACTTGTGTTAGTTTTGACTTTGTAAAACACATCAGCCCATTGTTTCATATTTTTAATATACCTGTGTTGTTCTGGTTTCAACATTTTTTTCTGTTTTCATAAGTCGCAACAACAAGCACAGGAATTTCTGCTGGATCAGTCTTATCAAATGCTGCTAACCCCTCCTCATTAAATCGATCACGTAATTCATCTACCAATTTTTCATTGGTTTGTTTTGCACCAGGAGGGTTTTTTGTAACAGCGCTGATGTTTTTTTCAGTTTCCTTTGCTATTTTTTCAAGTATTGGTACAGTAGCTGCAATACCCTCCTTAGTAGCAGTGGTTATTCGTTTGAATAATTTTTCAGTTTCCGTTGTGAGACAGTTTGAAATTCTGGTCTCGTTTGGAGCTTATTTCGAACGGAATCACGAATCGGAATAAATCTCTTAATCGCTGAGAATCTCTCGCGTGCTGATCTAGTTGTTAGGGCTTCACCTACCATTATAAATATAATATACGATCTAAATTGTAAGTGAAAAATCCACAGATAGCTACGCGTTTCATTTTTTCATGTGAAAATCGGGGGCAAAAACCCAAGAATTCATTTAGACATAATCGATTTTGATGAATTCTTGTCGACGGATTAGCAAAAAAATACAAAATCAATGAAAAAAGCATCGACAATTTGACGATCACGATGAAAAACACCATAAAATTTGCTTCACAAGGATATAAATTTCATCAATTCATTTTCTCGAAATGAATTTTTGGGCTTTTTGCGATCGATTTTCATGAAATCTTGTCGACGGATTAGCCAAAAACAACACAAAAACGACCAAAAACAATCACAAATGACCAAAAATCAATAAAAAAAAATAAATCCTTAAACATATTTCAGCAATTAACAAATAAAAATAAAATCCATAGATGCTCACCCACTCCGAATTTTTTTTGAAATTCACTACAGTGTTTCATTACTTCCGCGTTTGTGATAAATCACCACGCAAAAAAAAAACACAATACTTGGAAGGTATTATAGAGTTTTCATTCCATCTGAGTAAGCATACCTGTCTATAGAATGTGGATTACTCACCTGCAAACAGATATTTTGTACCGCGTGGGTATTGTACATTTACTGTGTTGAGGCAACCAAAACGGGCAAGTGATTTTCACTCTGTCTGATGATTTCTCTTATTGTATTGAATTTCGTGTTTATTGTGCGTTTGATTTTATATTGTTTTCCCAAATCACTTCTGACTTTCGACAGCTGTGAATAACGGGACGAGCTTGTTGATGTCGTTACAGAATGCAATGGAATTATTTATCGCGTGCTGAATTCGAGCAGCAGAGAGGGTGAATCCTACAACGTTTTGAGACAAAATTTGATTGAAATCTTAAAACGAGCCGTCCTATAATCTCATTTTAACCAAAAAGAGGGTGAATCCTACAACGTTTTTAGACAAAATTTTGATTGAAATCCTAAAACGAGCCGTCCTATAATCTCATTTTAACCAAAAAAAATGTCTCAGGGGCAAACCCTACAACGTTTTCAGACAAAAAATTGATTGAAATCTTAACGAGCCTTCCCTACGAAATCTCATTTTAACTAAAAAAATGAAAACGGAGATTTTACGATTTTTTAATCAATTTTGGTCGCAACTTGTTGTCATCCACCCTCTCTGCTGCTACAGGTTAACAAAAATAATAAATGATTTGATCCAGTCCTTAGGATCTCACAAACAGACTAATCGCTAACACCTCCTTTTGTAAATCAATCAGATTATTTGACTGGTCGGTGAGTTTGAAATTAATTCTGGTTAATGAATTATTATGGCATCGCATGTAGACAGGATTAATTGGGTTTTCAATAATTAGGAATCCTGGAGGAGCTGTTGGTGCAAACGAATAAAGAATATACCCCTGCTGAGCTTGATTTGATCGTTCGAGATTAATTTGATAGCTTCCTTCGATAACATTACATACTAAATTGAGCGCAATCACTGAGGATATATTTACGTTGAACGGAGCGATATGCCTACCACCACCATCTGGATCATTATTATGTTTGAGGATTTTTATTTCCTGTGATGCTGTTTTTTTCCATGCATCATGAATTATTTTAAAACCAACATCGATGGTGTCACTGAGAAGTTTTTTTAGTTCCGGTACGTTATATCCCGGTAGTTTGAATGTCGGAATATTATTCACGGGAAATTTATATTGTTTTGCAAATTCTGTTCTCGATAGGGGATTATCGTCATCTAATATATCCTGAATAATTTTTAGGTTAAATGTTTCCATATCGTCGATAATTTTATTGCATGTTTCTACGACGCTGATAAATTCATCTCGGGTGAGAGAGCCGGATTTAAGAGATATTAACAACAGCGATAAATCATTATTCATTGCTGTGAAATTTTTAACGATTTTAGGTTCGTCAACAAAATGATATCCCTCTATTCTACCCCCTGGCAACTCTCCTCTAGTTGATCGGTATCCGAGACCAAAGAAATCTATAGTAAACTCGTGATCTTTATAACTCCTTATTGGATTATCAGGTTTTATTCTGTCGGTGATATAATCAGTTTTTTGTGGTTCTGGTAAATCAACGGTTTTCCCCCCTGGTGGTAATTCAGGCCAACCTAACACTGTTCTTATTGAGCTTTGATATATATCTATGACGTATTCTTCTGAGTTTATCTCAATTGCGGATGATAGCGTTGGTTCATGAACCGTTATAGCGATTTTTGATTCTTTTCCAGTAATCGATTTTATTCTACGCGCGAATTCATCATTGATTTGTTCGATTTGGTATGACCCGGTTGGTATGGAAACAACTTTCCAGTCTGGGGTTCCGTCGGGTTTATTCTTATTTGCAAATACCAGTGAATTATTCGGTTGTTGACCACCAAATGATTTTGATCTGATATTAGGCCAACTGTGATACACTCGTAATTTTGCTAGCGCTATCTCCTTCACGGGGACTGGGCTAGGGAAATTCACACTAAACTCGGGTTCCGTTGATGTTATTGATATCATACTTGTTTGTACTGGGTTCGTGTTCTCCACTATTTGTTGAAGTAATTCCATCGGTGTTGTCATCGTTGCTATACTGTTGTTGTCGCTCTAATTTTGACACCGCGGAATCATAAATACTGACCATCACTGAGAACTCACACTTTGGTATGGTTGAGGTTATTGAGATCATTCTGGTTTTTGGGTTCGTGTTTTCTAATTCCATCGGTGTTGTCATTGTTATTATATTCATGTTGTTGCTCTAATTTCGATATCGCTGAATCAAAAATACTGACCATCGCTGAGAATTCACTATCTGATATAATTGTATTATCGAGTGACGACGATATCATCAGGGATAACTGCGAATATGCGGTTGATGCAATATGAAATTGAATTAAGTAATTCTGCAGTTTACTCTGGCTGCATGATGATATCTTTTTTGCTATCCCGGTTGATATACCCCCGATTGTAGCCACCGCAGAAATGCAAATTGGAACTACGACCGGGGCAATCATTGTAACCGATGCAAGTATTATTCCGGCGCCAGCGAGAACGCTTGACACCGAGTACACAATAACATCAATTGCGGTGATTCTTCGTCGGTATTTTTTTATTTTTATTTGATACTCCTCAGTGAGGGTTTTGAGTCTATTTTGAAATTCTCTGACCTGATCATAGCGACATTGCGTTGATGAAATCATTTTTATTTTAAAAATACTAGTGTTTTCAATTGTGAAATCCGAACGATTTTCCTTTCAATTTAGTTATTTACTTAAATCCGCTACGAATTCCACATACCAGGTTGCTGAAACCCCAATCAAATTTTTATCAGTAGCTGTTATAGTGAACTTTTCAGTTGTATCCTTGTCGATGATCGTTGAAATCGTATTATTGACCCCGGATGAACTCGACGATGATATATTAAATTGAGTCAATGGTGTTACTAGTGTTAATCGATAAATACCCTTGACGGTTGCAGTGATATCTAATTTATTGTTTGTAGGTGTCCACGCAAATGATCCGTGTTGGATTGTATATACTATGTTGTTGGTTTTCTCATGAGGAATTTTTGTTTTTTCAATGATTGTTATCATCCTCGAAAAATCACCTTTGACGGCTTCGATGAAGTTTTTCGTCTCATCGATGAATTTTTTGATATCAGGGAGTTTTATTTCAATTTTATCTAACGGGGTTCCAATAAATTTATCCACGATATTTCTACGAAAAATTGAAAACTGTTTTCCGTTATCCTCAATTCTAGATTGAAGTGTTGTTAGTTCCAACACAGAATTTTTCAACTCATTGTCATGGGTATCAATCTTATCAGTGATCGTAGACACAAGTGCACCTGGTTTAAGTCGTCCGTCGCTGGAATACAACGCAATAGAGTTTTCAGTGGCGTCGCGCTGCCGTATCAAAATGTCATTCAATGACACATCACTGCTTTTCAATTTACCCTGTTTGTCCTGAAATACAACTATTTCGTTCGGGTCAACACTTGCTAAATTTAATGTCTCAGCTATTTCATCTTCAATTATTTTTTTTATATCCTTGATAGAATTAGGGGGTGCAGTGTCATCGGGTTTGGGTTTCAAAGATCTCCCCCAAATATCAATCATGTTATTGTAAAACTCTTTCTCTCTCTAAAAAGCGATTACTAGTGTATTCATTCACGACAACATGTGGTGGTTTTCCGCTTGGGTTACTCAAGGAGTTAGAAATAGCATCAAGGACATTTAATACTTCGCTGCCACATATTGGTGGGTCAATCATCGTTTGTGTTGGTAGCGTAGAATACCAAGTCTTCATTGGAAGGGTTTTTATATAACGCAAAAACTCTTTTGGTGGGGCTAATCCATATGAATCAAAATAGACAATCCCACGTGGATCAATAGCGTATGCAACCCAGTGAGTTCCAGGTCCGGTGCTGTTATCTAAATTAATGATTCCGGTTTCAACGCTGTTTGGTTGATGTGGTAATTGATCTTTCATAAAGACACCTCTGAAGTTTTTAATCGCTAGTTTTTTAGCAGCATCCATTAAATCAAAATTGGACATGGGAACCATCGAAGATTTGGGAACCATAGGTTCCTCAATTAATAAACCGGTCCTAGTCTTAGACCCTTTCCGCTGTACCACGAATACGGGGTTCCTGGTAGTCTTAGACCCAATCCGTGAACGGATCGTCCCTTTTTTTTATATCCTTTCCCAGTTGCCTTCTTTAGTGCCATTCCTGCTGCAGTACCAACGGCTCCTAACGCTGCCGCTTTAGCCACCGCTGGGGCTGCTGCTGCAATCAATGCTGGAATCGCAGCTAACAACGGAAATATACCGCCTGTTTTAATCATATTTTTGATAGCAGCCGCAGAAAGAGTAATCTGAACACCCTTTTTTGCTACAAGTGCATCATTGAAATGTTTCACCTGACGAGTTGTCAGCGATAATTTATTTGCACCACCAGTCATTTGGTTGGGTTTCAACGTGATTGTGGTTCCGCATTTTTTAGCTGATTCCGATTGCAATTTTTTTATTTGACCAGGAGTTAACGCAACACTAATAATACTATATGACATTATACATAATTGATTGATTCTAATGGAAAAATCCTTCGGATTTTCAATTACATATTTTCTACTGGGGCATCTACCACTCTCATTCTTCCTCCAACACCTTCAAGTAGCATTGATTTATCACTGAGAATGACAGCAACCGCTCTATAATTCGGGATAAGGATAGGAGGTACCCCACCAACTGGTGGACCAGTCGGACGGGTTACACGGGCTCTAAAGTGTATATCAACGACAGATTGTCTTGTTAAATCAAGATGTTCCAGCGAAAAGTAATAAATCGGATAGAGGCTTTTAAAATCCAATTGTGATATTTGCAAACCAGTATCCACATTTTGATCACGTGACATATATGACAACAGGTTATGATACACGCGTGCAATATGATTCTGACCGTAATCAAGTTGTATATCCTCGGATGGTTCCTGCTGTCCGTTTATTCTCAGCGAGACTTCATTAACACCTAACTGATCAAATATCATATGGCTTCGTTCTTGATTACCAACTCGCGCATTATTCTGTAACGCTACGAATATATGACGTGGAGCTGAAACACCTTGTTTTGATGCCAGGTGCCATGTGAATGTACCATCAACACTGTCTTGTTTAATATCCGTGGTCACTGATAACCAACTTAACAACGACTTTCCTCCTTGGTCCATAAATGATAGTAGTCGTTGTTCTTCGGTGATTGATGGAGTTAACACTGGCATCCACAATGATAGTTTTGTTAAAATGACTTTACCGGGAGCAACCCCAGCATTACGCCAGATTGCATCATCATCAGTACCCTTTCGTACAAGCGCTACTGTGTGTTTAGCTCCATAAATAACTTTTCGGACGTTTCTACAGAATCCGAAAATATGATGCAGTGGAATCGCACATGAAAATCGTCGACGCTGCCCATGCAACGTTGCTACGCGTGTTGCAAATCCTAAATTGAGATTACCATTAACGCCTCCGAGAATATCAAACGCAGCTCCGGGTCTAGTTCGACGTTCTGGATTATCTGCTTCCTGTTGATCGGCTTCTGCATTATCTCTTGCTGTTAACACTTTAATGAATTGAAGGTGGTCAGCGTTATCAGAGGTATCCTTTGCAAACATCATAGACGGACCAGCCGATCTTGTATAATCATCAGAATATCTCGCTAACCCTATGATTGTTGTAGCCACATCAACTTCACGGTCAATGGATTCAATTTCTTTTCCATCAATGAGATATCTAGCGCTTTCAAATAACGCCATAATACCGTTATTAACAAAACCAACTCGGACATTTGCGTTATTGTCATATGGGGTATCAGCTGCAACATTTGTTACAAGTTCTCCTTCGATTTCGATAAATGCCTCACACGGTAGAAAATATTTACTGGTATCATGAACTTGAAGTTCAATTCGCGATCGGAGATCTGGTTGTACTGCGTGATAAGAATAAAATTGAAAATCGCGTACAGAATCATTCTTGAGAACTGGGGTATCCATATCAAATGCTGGATCAGGTGACCTTTTGAACATTTTATTCTATTTATCAGAGTCTAAATCGCGATTTCCCATTTCATCGTCGTGTTTTTTTAAAGCCACTTCCTGCTATCATGTTTGCTATCATGTTATTTTGGTCCCCTTGATTTATCAAGGGAGTCACCATCGATGCTAATTTTTCATCTACTGCGTTATTTATAATTCTACTAACACTTGCAGGCATTTCCGCTGTAGACGGTAACGGTTTTGAAAATCCTTTGGATTTCATCCGTGATTTCACTAATGATGTTAATTTATTCTTCGCAGTTGAAAACGCTTTTCCAGCAAGATCTCCAACAGCACCAATACCCTTATCACGAATAACATCAATTGCTTTCATTCCTAATTGTTTAGCCAACGGCATCACTTTTGGAGCCATTCTCGCAAATAACCCTAAAATGGTATTACCTAAACCATCTCCGTAGTATGCTCTATAAACCGGAAACCGTGAATTAACTACGTAGACGGGGGTTGGTTTATCATGATTGTAGTGTATGATCATTATTTGAAATCAGAAACAATTTTTCAATTGTTATTTATCTAATCGAATGACTTTTCAATTCAGTCACTATGATACCCACTTTCCACTAACTCGCCAATGAAATCTCGATATGTGCTGATATCCATGATACCACCCTGAAATAATCGTCTACAGATATCAGCTGCTTCATTAATTATTTCCGGTGAGTTATTTCCGGCTCGGAACCCTCCTACAAGAACCTCTAATCGTGATATATCACTGAGAACACTACCAGGACATGAAACGCTAGCGTTTCCAACTAGACCACTCCCCAGAAATTTCTTCTCATCGTATGGCTGTCTTATTTGGAGTTGAAATTTTCTTTTGAAGTCTCTGTATTCTTTCATCCTTCTATCTAAACTCCCAGTATTTATTTCATACACTATATCAGCCCATTCATTATGTGACATTCTATAATCCGAATAATTGTCCGTGAAAAACTTCTCTTGTGAATCATAGCTGTTAGCAGCGAATTCACCTAAATTGTCTATATCCTCGTTGAGAATTTGTTGTTTAGCGCTCTCGGTAAATATAATTGATTTAGGTAGTCCACTAACTAGTTCTTCCTGAAATCCTTTAAATTTTTGTTTCGAAGCGGTTGATATATCCTGAGGAAGTGATTGCAAGGATTTTTTTGTTTGTTTAGTTCTTTTTGCTATTTTTTCTAACACAGGAATAAGACCCTCTTCTTTTCTTTTACCGTCAGGATCATCTCCCAGTATAGCACGCTCTATCCCCTTCGTTGCTGTTGTTACTGGTTTAAACAATTCTTCAGATCCCGCAGCAAAATCAGTCTGAAGACTCTGTCGTTGTTGTAGTTTATTCCGTACAGAGTCACGAATTGGTACAAATCTCTTAATTGCATCCAGTCGTTCACGAGCCAATCGGGTTGTTAATGCTTCATTGACCATTATTTGAAATCAGAAACAATTTTTCAATTGCAAAACAATTTTTTTAATCCCGACCTAACACCATCGGATGGTCATGGAAGTGTTATTTCATCCTATAACGGCTTCTATCAATGATGGCGAAAGTGTGATAATTGTATATAAAAATAATTAATATCACACTTTCGCCATTCTATTTTTGATCAATCCGAACCAGCCATCAATTTTTTATTCACTGTTTCTGACATTATCAATCAAAAAATGTTAAAAAAAATTAAAATCTCTATGAGGGACGGTCACAATCAAATAATGATTAATGGTCGGTCAATCAAATAATGATAAATGGTCAATCAAAATTGTTCATTTTCTTGAATTAACGCCCGTAGGTTTCTAACTTTAGAATTAACCTCCTTTTTCAATTCGTATTCGTACCCCAATTCTTTTCGTATTCGTTCTACGATGGTATACAACGGAGCGAACACACTTACGTCACTGGAAAATGCGAGAGAGTCCCGAATAGAATTCTGAATTCTTTTGATGAGCGCGTATTTCTTTGGCAGCATGTATTTATTGTTGTTAACTCCGTATTCAATATCCTGAAAATCAGACATGATTTGATCAGGATTTAACCCATCTGATAGTTCAATATCCCAACTTTTCAATTTTGAAATCTCGGATATGATGCTATTCATGTTTTCAGAATTCATTATTCTATAATAATGATATATTTCTAAATGAAAAATATGACGCATTAGACATAATTAAATCGAATTTTTGTCCCGTCCCTTTTGAAATCGCAGATCGACAAACCCCCTCTGCAACATATCGTACTGAGGGTCTACAAATATTGAAATACTTGCCGGCTTCATATATTGATTGAAATATTTTTTCTTCGTTAGTTATCGTATTCAAAGATTTTACTGGTTTCGTTTTTTTTGAACAATTGCCAGTCCTTCCTCGTTTGGAATTCTCACTCTGTGTGATTGCTTGAAGATTTGATAAGGAATTGTTCTTCGGATTAGAATCGATATGATCAATAACAAAACCATCTTTGATCAATCCATGGAAACATTCAAATATGAAACGATGATTGTAATATTTCTTCTTTCCAACAGTAAACATCAAATACCCCATACCATTATCCCTCCCAACTGGGTTCTTCAGTCTACGGTTTCTTACAACACCATCACTGGATGCTTCATAATTTGTACTCACAGGGTGCTGTCTGAATTCTTGGGTCATTCGTATACTATACTATTTGTCTAATTCAATGACTGATCCATTGCAGGGATTCATTATACATAAATCTTTCATTTAGACACTTGTTTTTAGTATAGCATGAAAGAGTTCAAGAGATTGACTTCGAAAAATGCTGAATTCAATGCTGATAAGGAGTTTAAGAGATTATTAAAAATTAATCCTAAATTTAATATCGATAGACCCAAAAAAAGTTCAAGAGACGGAAACATGAAAGAGTTTAAGAGATTATTAAAAATCAATCCTAAATTTAATATCGATAGACCCAAAAAACGTAACAAACGTCCAAGAGACGGAAATATGAAAGAGTTTAAGAGATTATTGAAAATCAATCCTAGATTTAATCTCGATAAACCCAAAAAACGTCCAATAGACGGAAACATGAAAGAGTTTAAGAGATTATTAAAAATCAATCCTAAATTTAATATCGATAGACCCAAAAAACGTAACAAAATCAATCCTAGATTTAATCTCGATAAACCCAAAAAACGTCCAATAGACGGAAACATGAAAGAGTTTAAGAGATTATTGAAAATCAATCCTAGATTTAATCGCGATAATCCAAAAAAAACGTCCAAGAAATTACCCTGGAAGGATGCTCAATTCAATCTCGATATGGTTTCTAATACACCAAAGAATACAATTCTTGATAAAGCCATGATTAGTAAAATCAGAGATTGTTTTACTGAATTCAAACGTGATGGAGCATCTTATTGTTGGTCAACATTTCGAATTGATGGTGTTGTTGACGCTACCATGAATGATGAAAAAGCAGCAGTGATAATTTCACGTGTTGGGGAAAAACGGTATTTTTTCCGAATCAAATTCATTATTGAAGTCGATGGCAAATGGATTATTAGGGATAAATTTGAACCAATCCTCAAGAATAAAAAAGCTGTCATTGTGAGTAGAGATTCCAAACCAGGAATTCTAACCGGCATTGACAAACCATACTACGAAAGATCTTATCCCGTAACAGCAATGGTTTATGGGATATATCCGTTAAATGATAAACCCGATATCGCAAAACTAGCTCCTATGAAATATTCGTCAGGGCTTAATTGTGTAGCAGAACGAATAATAGAACACTTCACAAATGCATCCCGAGGAAATAAACTAACTGATCTGCGACGTAGGAAAATAACCGAATGGGAACTGACAGTGAAACAGCATGGTGCAAAGATTTCTGATATAGCTAAGTTAGAAACATCATTAAGATTTCCAATAACAGTTATGACGATAACCGGAGAGGTTTTATACGAACCGAAATATAACAAAAATGGAGCACCAATACAGATTATTGATCATAACAAACACGCGTGGACACCTGCGGTAACAGTATTTCCACGAGAACGAACCGTGAAATATATCCCTAAGGAGTTCGTCGGGGATGTTTTCTATGAAGAGAGATTATTTGATGCTATTCATGCGTTGTGTAAGGATGATCCTGTGTCAGTGTGGTTACTTAGAAGTGATGAAGATCCCGAATTAGGATTCGATCAATTTGTAAAACCAAATGGTGAATTATATCGCGTTGAAGAATTAGATAATAGAATGAGAAAAATCGCTAGTGATTTTTCACCGGAGAATTCCCATGAAAAACTACTCACGGATAGTTTTACTATTCCATCAGTGGTAGCTCACTTCGCAAGAGAAAAAAACTCATGGCGTCCAACACGAAGTGATTTTCTCGAAGATGTTAAATCGAGTTGCGTCGAATTTGGTCATGGAGGACTGTGGAATACGAAATACTCACGTGATGGTATGATTTCAATTGATATAGCCGCGTGTTATCCCGGAAGTTTTCTCGGATATGGAGAATGCGCTGAGTACTTCAAACGATTTGGACACCCCACGCATGAAATGACTCGTGTTGCGATTAATGGGCCATTGCCTGATTTTGATTTAACCGGATTCGCTCGTGTGATATCATTCGAATTCGCTACAGGGTTACATCCGTGTAGTTATGTTTGGCTCGGTAGACATCTATCTGAAAAGGCCTGGATGCCAATAGTGCTATTGAGATATATGATTGATTGTGGTATGCTAATATCGTTGATTGTTTCCGAGGCTATTATATGCTATCGAGCTCAGAAAGAAGTTTGGCTACCACAACCCGATCTAGATCGTATAATCAACGAACTACGAAAACAATTCCCTGATTTCAATGAAGAAGAAATCATAAATTGGTCTAAGAAGTTATTTGAAATTAAAAAAGAACAAGCAAAAGATTTTGGACGAAGAATAATCGGTAAATTCACTCAAGGTGGACGGTACGACAACGCAAAATATTCTTCGCGGTTGATCATAGATTTCGCTGAATACGATTTTATTGTAGCGGATTTAATGAAACAGGGAAAACTTGTATCCCGTAAGGATGCTTTTCTATCCAATGGTGAGAAATTAGGTACGGTTGTTACCTACTGTGATGGATATAATTCCCAGTACACACATTTGAGAAGTTCAATGCTAGCCTATGCTTCTATTAATCTATTTTCGATGATAAATAGATTTCCTAATACCGCGGTTAGAGTGGCCACTGATTCGATGTATATACACAATAAGTACAAATCAGCTGTAGCAAAATTCACAGATCCCGAAGAAAATTGGGGGCGTTGGCGATTTAAAAAGGAGATGCTACATGAGTATTGTGAATCCGCAGACGTTGCCATGGATGATAAATATCTTTGTTGTAACCGTATTGAAAATCAATCAGAATTTTCTAATGCACCACCGGTATCTGATCCAGTATGTAGATACAAGACAATTTATTTAAACGGTTGTGGTGGGTCAGGAAAGACAACTCGTGCAATTGAATTATTTCGTCGGTCAACCATGATTGTGCTAACACCGACTCACAGACTCGCCAGAGAGATGATACAGCGAGGGATAAATGCCTGTACTTACCATAGTTTCTTTCGATGGAAGGGTGACAAATGGACTCCTGAGCGTATGGGTGATAAATTCATTCCTGAAATCATCATTTGGGATGAAATATGCACAGTGTCATTAGATGTATTACAAACATTTCTTGAGTGGTTGTTAAACAAAAACACAAAAGTCGTCATGTGCGGTGATCACGGCCAACCACCACCATTTGTCGGTGCATCTCCACATGAATGGCTAAGGGGTTTTGTAGACTATTATGAAGAAATCACCACTGATTATAGATCAAATGATGAACGATTACGAGAATTCAAAGCGCTAATTAGATTACAACCGGATAGAATCCAGTGCGAAATAGCGCGTGAAGTGATTTCAGAAACTCCAATGAATGATTTCTGGGAAACATGGAGACCAAATGATTTGATAATTGCAAGTAGAAAAATAGTCAGGGACACACTTCAGATGAAGCTATTTGAATTGCATAAAGAAAAATTTGCAACGCTTCCAGTACCCCTTTGTTATAGGCCATCGGATACACGAAAACAGAACATTGAAGTTGATATTCCAGGACAGAGTGAAAAACAAATTCTCGTATTAAATGATATTGTGCTGGTTGATATCAGCGTCGTCGAAAATGCATTGCGTGCTAATAAATCCCCGTGGACGCTAGGATACGCAGCAACAATACACTCTTCACAGGGATTGACTATATCGGATACAATTGTTTGGATGGTGGATAATCACATCGAATGGTCGAATTTAGTCTATCTCGCAGTATCCAGAGTACGAAGAATAAATCAGCTCCGAAGAATTGTCCTCAATGATGAAATCATTGGTGATGATAATGACACAACAATAAGTGATATTGATGTTAGCATCATTAATAAAAAACTCTCCGGTTACAAACAACAGGACAAAAAAAAACAACGAGAATTTGATATTGATGCTGAATTAATAATTACGCTGAAGAAACAACAGAATAATCACTGCGCGAGTTGCAATTGTATAATGCGTTGGCAGTATTCGGATAAGGATCCTCGCCAATTCACCGTAGACAGAAAAAATAACAATCTCGGTCATGTCAGAAACAATGTGATGTTGACTTGTCTTGAGTGCAATAGACGCAACGGTGCTAGTTAAGACCATGCGGTGGCAATTGAGTATCCTCGGGAATTACCTGTAGTTGTTGTCTAGTAAAACCCCGCTGAGGGGCAGTTGAATCCAGTTTATAGACTGGAGGTCTACCAGTTGATCGTGTTATACTAGATATCTTGTGTGTAGTAACACTCCAAATAGGATCAGTAGCCCTTTTTCTACCCCCTTCAAGCTCTCCTGGTTCGTATAAGTACCTCACAATGACATTACTACCAAGAATTGGTTCTTTGAAATCTTTTTGCGGTTGTACGGGTATTGACTTCTTTTTAATCGCGTTGATAGGTTTCATGTTGATTGTTCTAGTAATCTCGTTATTCAGTGCAGTAATCACAGATGGTAATCTTTTAACCCATTCACGGGATCTTTTTTCTTGGATGAATTCTTTTGCGTATTGATATCCAAATAACCGCTCAGCAATCGTCCGATTAAATCGTTCTACAATGGCCTGATCGCGATGTAGCGCAGTATGCCCTCGTCGTATGGTGACATTATGATGTTTCATTGTAGATAACACTGCACCCTGAAATTCTTTGCCAGGATCAACCTGCAATAGATTTGGCCAGCGTAGTGGACCTCATCGATAAATCCTTTCAAATGCAGAAGCAACTTCAGTGGCTGATTTTGTTTTTAACGGTTCTGCTTCTTTGTATCTACTTGCAATATCAACTACGGTTAGCGCGTATTTGTAACCACGATCATGAGGTAAAAATAATATATCAGCCTGATGAACTTCATTAGGAGCGGTCACATCAAAATGCGAGAATTGAATTTGTTTAGGCGGTGGTAGAAAAATTTGCCATAGTGCCTGTTTGGATAACCAATTAGCCGCAGTGGTTTTCTTCACTTTTGCAGCGCTAGCGAGTTTATGGACTGCTGATTTACCCCTCCAGTATCCTCTTGGGGAATAATAAATTGATTCCATATTATTAATTACCGGCACCTAACATCAATTTACTTTTCATAGCCGATTTTATCAAAAATGAAGCCAATTTTTCTTTGAAGGATTTATCAGGAATAGCATTTAACGCATGAATTAATTTCACATCTGCTAGATGCCTGTGTTGCAGATTGCTGCTTTTATAAGCAACATCATGAAGGTGACAGGCCTTATCAATGGCGTTTATTGGTTCTTCACCGGGGTTGGGTTGATTTTGATTATTGAGTCTGATATCAAGTCTGGTTCCCGGTCCACAGTAGCTATATCCTGGGAGGTGCTTTTCTCCGGGGTACTTTGCCCATGGGGTTCCAGGGAGCTTTGCCAATTTGGCTGCGATATCACCTCCTCGTTTTTTTTAAAATCAGATCTCATAGACACAAATCTAAATTTCTTTGTACCACATTGCACGCATTTACCAGAAAGCGCTGATCGGTTATTTTTAGTTGTAATCGTCGTCAAGTCATCTGTGCCAGTACGCGTTTTACACTTCACACAATATAGATCCATAATTTATGTATAGAAATATGGATATAATTGATTTTTCAGCGACTAAAACAAGAGAACCAGTTAAGCATCATGCAGCGCTACCAAACTCTATCCGGATGATTATAATCGGGCCATCTGGATCCGGTAAAACGCAATTGTTACTCAATTTAATAATGAGATGGATGAAGTGTGATAAGTTGTATTTAATTGCCCCTAGCGTAGATGATCAACGATGTTATGAAGTGCTAAAAGATTTTAATGAAAACGCTTCAGAAATTAAGGGTGAGAACGCCATTGATTTTATAACCGATATCGATGAAGCACCGAGTATTGATGATATTGATGGAGATATTAACAATTTAGTCGTATACGACGATATAATGTTGGATAAACAAAAAAATCCTGCTAGAATATTTTCCCGTGGGCGTCACAAAAACACTGACGTGATATATGTCACTCAACGCTACACTCAGGTTCCAAAAGTCATCAGAGATAACTGCAATATTCTTTCTGTATTCAACGGCGTTGATACTCATACTCTTAGAAATATATGGCAGACATGGTGTTCTGATATGGACTTCAATCAATTTCGAGATTTCTTTAGTCATGCTCAGTCAAAACCACACGGATTCGCAACAATAAATTTGCATGATCCTCGGACACGATATCGTATCGGACTGGATCAAATATTTGGTTAAAATCATTTTATTATTTTTGTTAACCCATAGCAGCAGAGAGGGTGGATGACAACAAGTTGCGACCAAAATTGATTAAAAAATCGTAAAATCTCCGTTTTCATTTTTTTAGTTAAAATGAGATTTCGTAGGGAAGGCTCGTTAAGATTTCAATCAATTTTTTGTCTGAAAACGTTGTAGGGTTTGCCCCTGAGACATTTTTTTTGGTTAAAATAAGATTATAGGACGGCTCGTTTTAGGATTTCAATCAAAATTTTGTCTAAAAACGTTGTAGGATTCACCCTCTTTTTGGTTAAAATGAGATTATAGGACGGCTCGTTTTAAGATTTCAATCAAATTTTGTCTCAAAACGTTGTAGGATTCACCCTCTCTGCTGCTATTCGGTTAATCAACCCATACTCCTATGGAATGACATACCTATTATTCCGAGCGCTATCATCAATATCTTGAAATTCAGAAAGAATCTGATTACAATCTAATTTATCTGACAATAAAATTCCTTGATTTTTCAAATTTGAAATCTCAATTATAATTTCATTCATATTTTCGAAATTCATTATATGATATATTAAATATCTAATAAAAAAAATTGGGGGTAAATTTTGACCCGTTTTTGTATGATATATACATATTTCATATATATGATATATTGATATATAGGACAACACAACCTTTGACCCCTGGTTTAGGAGAAGGTATGTAAGGCACACATACTTAATTATGGACAACACAGCCTTTGACCTCTGTTTTTGGATAAATTATGTAAGCAACACAGATATGATGATATATCAGATTACCTAACCTGAATACGACAACAGTTTAGCGAAATCCAATCAATGACGATAGCCTATCAGATTACCTAACCTGTACGACAAACAGTTTAGCGAAATACAATAAGGCGTGGTTGAAATGATATGGTATTTACAATGATATATACAAATAGGATAGCACAAGACAATACAACATATAACAATGGATTATAGGTTGATACACAGCACATACACACAAGGGGCTGTTCTACTTTCAACTGAAACCACCATACCCCCAACAAAATCACCACGGGTTGAATGCAAAATCACATTCACACCGTGTGACGGTATGTGACATATGGTGGTTTCACGGTTGAATTTTGAATGGCTTAAAGCCTCAATTATATAGAAAAACCTTCCGATTGGTACCATCGACAATAATGCCTGATTACGAGATTTGAACGCTGGGCCCCAGGACGAGATGGAATACACTAGTGTTCGTAATCTAAAGTCTATAATTCTGAATATAATATAAGTGTATCACGTGAAGTGTTTAACGGATAGTGCATAAACCACATAAAAAAGCCATTCAGTCATCGAAAATTCCCATTGAGATCCGGTGACAGTTGTTTTAAAAATCGTATACAAGCCCACACGAGTTATCCGTAACTCTATTTCATAAACAATACACAAGATACACGAGGTATTCCCCTTGGTGTTATAAAACATAGTACAAAATGAAATTCAAATATAAACGAATTTAATTCTATGTCCGGTTCTCTTGGAAATTGCTGATTGATATATTTGTTCTGCTACTATTCGTACTGAGGATTCGCAAATATGAAAAATATCTACCGGCTTCATTCATTTATTAAAATACTCTTTCTTCGTTAGTTGCTGTATTAAATGATTTTATTGGTTTCGCATTTTCGAGTGTTTTCCAGTCCTATTTTTTCCCTCCAGCACCAAACGTAAGATATCCAAGACCATTGTCCGTTCCTTATGATTTCTTCAGTCTGGGGTGTCTGATAATACCATCACGAGATGCTTCATAATTGGTAATCACAGGATGTGGTTGAAATTCTTGGTTCATTTATATACTATAATATTATTTATCTAATTAATTATTTGGTTTAATTATTCCTTGAGAATCTTTCAATGTATTCTTGAGGTGTTCTTATGATTTTGTCTCTGACAGAGTCATTGACGGAATCTTTAATGGAATCTTTGATGAAGTTTTTAACTCTATTATCATAATAGCGCTTAAGCTCTCTGTATCGCTTACCAACGCAATTGAGACATAACTGCGAATTACCACGCACACCTATCCCACATCGTATGCAAACTTCCACGACGTACGCTTTGTAAATGATATCCACAGAATTCATTTCTGCATGATTTGTTACAAGCGGTTACTGATCCTATCATAAGACATTTGTAATGATTCATTATATAATAATTTTTTTATTTAAATACTTGTTTTAATTAAAATATTACACGGGAAATTTATTTGTTTTTATTTACGAGTTAAGTAGAAACGATACAGTGTCAGTGTGGTTACAGTTTTGAAGACGAAGAGGGTAAATTCGATCAATTTGTAAAACTCAATGGCGAAATATATCGTACTGAAGCCCTCCACAATGAGATGAAAAACTAGCTAGTGGTTTTTCAACGGATTACGACTTACGACGAGCAATTATTAACAAACTGTTTTACAATACCGTCAGTTGCAGCTCATTTCACTAGAAAGAGAAATCTATGGAAACCAACAGGCGCAGAATTTCTCTCAGATATCGAATCAAGCTGCGTGTAATGTGGCCATGGTGGATTATGGAATACAAAATACGACCCCAAAAGTATTATTTCGGTTGATATGATTGGGTGTTATCCAGGGAGTTTTCTTGGGTATGGAGAATGCTTTGAGTATTTTAAACGATTTGGGCATCCCACACACGAGATGACCCGTGCTGTGATTAATGGACCACTGCCCGATTTGGATCTAACCGGATTCGCTCGTGTGGTATCATTTGAATTGGCTAAAGGACTTCATCCACGCTGTTATGTTTGGTTTGGTAGACACATCTCTGAAAAACACTGGATACCAATAGTGTTATTACGGTATATGATTGATTCTAAAATGCTAATATTGCTGATTGTCAGTGAAGCAACTATATCATATCGGAAACAAACTGAAGTCTGGTTACCACAACCCGATAGTCTACATTATTAATCACGGAAAACAAAAAACAATTCCCCGATCTCGACGAAGAATATATCGTGAAATGGTCCAAAGAAATCTTTGAAGTTAGAAATAAACACGCAAAAGATCTCGGTAGAGGAATAATTGGTAAGTTCAAAAAGGTAAAATAAAATACGACCACAAACGATATTCTTCGTGGTTGATTATAGATGATGCTGAATACGATTATATAATGGCAGATGTGACATCTAGGAGTATATACGCCGATTGTAAAGACGCTTTCTTGTCCGATGGAACCAAATTAGGTACAATTGTTACTTACACAAATGGAGAAAATCCTCAGTATACGTACTTAAGGTAGTCTATGCTGGCTTATGCTTTTATTAATTTACTTTCGATGATAAATAGATTTCCTGAATCCACAGTTAGAGTCGCCACTGATTTATTTTATATAGACTTAAAACATAAAGAAGCAGTGGCCGAATTCACTAATTCTGACGAGAGTTGGGGATCATGGAGAATTAAAAAGGAAATACTGCGTGATTAATCCAAATCAGCAGATGTTACAATTGAAAACAATTACTTGAAAATTAATCAGATATAACTATCTAATGCACCGTCGTGTTCCGATCCAATATGTAGATATAAAACCAGTTACTTAAAGGGCAGTGGTGGGTCAGGGAAGACGACTTGTGCGATTGAATTATTTCGAGGGAAACTAAAAATATGATTGTGCTAACACCCACACAAAGACTTGTAAGAACGATGAAACAGCGAGGAATTAATGCTTGCAATTATCACAGTTTATTTTCGATGGAAAGGTGACGATTGGGCTCCTGATCGAATGGGCGAGAAATATATTCCTGAAATCATCATTTGGGATGAGATATGCACAGTGTCGTTAAATGTATTACAAAGGTTTCTCGATTGGTTATTGCTTGCTAATACAAAAATGATAATGTGTGGTTATCATGGTCAACCACCACCACTTATCGGTTTGTCTCCACATAATTGGCTGAAGAATTTTGTAGATTATTATGAAGAAATAAGTACTGATCATAGATCACTTGATAAACAATTACGCGAGTTCAAGAAACTAATCAGATTACAACCGGATAAAATCCAATGTGAAATAGCGGATGAAATAATTTCAGAAACCCCATTAAATGATTTTTGGGAAGCGTGGAGACCAAACGATTTGATAGTGGCAAGTAGAAAGATAGTCAGAGACACACTTCAGATGAAGTTATTTAACACAGACAAAGACAAATTTGCAACATTTCCAGTGCCATTGTGTTATAGACCCAAGGATACACGAAGACAAAATATCGAAGTTGATATTCCAGGCCTGACAGAGTCAGGGGCAGAAAAGCAGATTCTAGTGTTAAATGATATTGTGTTGGCTGATATCAGTGTTGTCGAAGATGCATTGCATGCTGATAAATCCCCAAGGAAGCTAGGATACGCAGCGACGATATATTGCAGTGTCCAGAGTACAAAGAATAAATCAACTTCGAAGAGTTGTTTTAGATGATAATGACACAACTATCAATGATATTGTCAGCGATGACATAATCAGAAAAAACTCTGGTTATAAACAAAAAAATAACAGAAAATTTGGTATTGATGCCGAATTTATAATCACACTGAAACAACAACAGAATAATCACTGTGCGAGTTGCAATTGTATAATGCGTTGGTGTTGGTCGGATAAAGACACCAGCCAATTTACCGTAGACAGAAATAATAGCAGCGCAGGTCATACCAGAGATAATGTTATGCTGACTTGTCTTGAGTGCAACAGACGAAGAGGTGCTAGTTAAAACCACGCGTTGGTAATTGAGTATACTCGGGGTATCACTTGTAATCCTTCACGAGTAAATCCTCTCCGAGGAACAGTTGAATTCAATCTATAGATTGCTGATCTACCCGTAGATCTCGTTATACCAAATATTTTATGTGCAGTAACACTCCAAATAGGATCAGTAGCTCTTTTTTACCACCTTCAAGCTCTCCTGGTGCATATAAATACCTAACAGTGACATTGCCGAGTATTGCTTGTTTTGAAACATCATTTTGCGATTTTATGCGTATATACTTTTTTTAATCGAGTTGATAGGCTTCACGTTGATTGTTCGAGTAATCTCATTATTTAGCGTGGTAATTACGCCTGATAATCTCTTGACCCATTCACGAGATCGTTTATCCTGAATAAATTCCTTCGCGTATTGATATCCAAATAACCGCTCAGCAAGTGTCCGATTAAATCGTTCAACAATTGCCTGATTGCGATGTAGTGCAGTATGTCCTCGTCTGAAGGTGATATTATGATGCTTCATTGTTAATAACACTACACCCTAAAATCCCTTGCAAGGATCAACTTGTAGTAGATTTGGCCAATGCAGAGGACCCCGCCGATAAATCCTTTCAAACGCAGAATCCACTTCAGATGATGATTTTGTCTTTAGTGGTTCTGCTTGTTGGTATCGACTCGTAACGTCAACTACGGTTAGCGGATACTTGTAAACACTATCATGCGGCAGAAATGATATATCAGCTTGATGGACCTCATTAACGACGCTGACATCAAAATGCGAGAAGTTAATTTGTTTAGGCGGTGGTAGATAAATTTGACATATCGCCTGTTTGGATAACCAATCCGCTGAAGTGGTATTTTTCACCTTTGCGGCGCTAGCGAGTTTACCGATTGCTTATTTACCCCCTTTATCCTCTTGAGGAATTATAAATAGATTTCATGATGTTATTAATTACCAGCACCCAGCATCAATTTACTTTTCATCGCCGATTTTATGAACCATGAAGCCAATTTTTCTTTGAAGGATTTATCAGTGATATAATTCAACGTATGAATCAATTTCACATCTGCGATATGTCTGTGTTGCAGATTGCTGCTTTTATAAGCAACATCATGAAGATGTCACGCCTGATCAATAGCGTTTATTGGGTTTTCACCGGGTCGGGGTTGGTTTTGATCGTCGAGTCGGATATCGAGTCTGGTCCTGGGTCCACAATAACTATGCCCTGGAAGGTGTTTTTCTCCCGGATATTTTGCCCATGGTGTTGCTGGGAGCTTTACTAACTTGGCTGCAATATCATCTCGTTTTTTTTTTAAAAAAAACCTTGATTTTATCAAGGGAAACAAATCTAACTTTCTTTGTACCACATTGTACACAATTACCAGCGAGTGCTGATCTGCTATTTTTAGTTGTAATTGTTGTCAAGTCATTTGTGCTAGTACGCTTCTTACATTTCACACAATATAGATCCATAATTTATTTATGAAAACATGAATGTAATTTTTATTTTTGGCTACAAAAACACGAGAACCAGTTAAGCATCATGCAGTGCTACCGAATTATATTTGCATGATTATAATCGGACCATCTGGAAGCGGCAAGATGCAGTTGTCACTTAATTTAATAACGAGATGGATGAAATGGGACAAATTGTATTTGATTGCTCTTAGCGCAGACGATCAACATTGTTATCAAGTGTTAAAGGATTTTAACAAGTAAGCAAACTCGGAAACCGATGAGGATATCATTGAGTTTACCATGGATATTGACGAGGCTCCATCCGTGGAAGACCTCGATAAAAGTATTAATAATCTTGTTGTATACGATGATATATTGTTGGAACGACACAAAAACCCTGCCAAAATATTTTCTCGAGGACTACATAAAACACAGACTGCGTACAGATTCTAAGTGTAATCAGAGAAAATTGCAATTTAGTATGTGTGTTTAACGGAACTGGAAAATACAAGCAACAAAATATTTATCAATATTGGTGTGACGGTGACATGGACTTTAATCAGTTTCGAAATTTCTTCAGTGGTGCTCGGGCAAAACCCCACGGATTTATAACTATAAATTTATCAATTCAGAAATCACTATATCGTATCGGATTAGATCGTATTTACGGTTAAAACAATTCGTCTCCACAGCGCCATCGGCGCCGGGTCTGTAGCGTAAAATCCTAAAGGATTTCTCCTTTTTTGTCTGCGAAATAGTGTCGTTTTGTCTGAAATAGTTTCGACTTGTTTTAAATAGTTTCGGTTTGTCTGAAATAGTTTCGGTCTGTTCACCCTTTCTGCTGCTTCATTAGTACTTTCAAGACTGGACTATTGTAACTCAATTCTGTCGGGTTCGTCACAATATTTACTCCAGAAACTTAAAAAAAATTCAAAACACAGCTGCACGGATCATCTTTAGAGTACCTCGATCAGAGCACACCTCACCACTGCTCTGTACCCTACACTGGCTATCAATTCGATACAGAATCAAACACAAAATTTGTTCTCTGTGTTATGTTTCACTGACAGACTCCAGTCCAACATACCTATCCGGCATCACCCATCTGTATACACCAGCAAGATACTTACGCTCCTCTTCTGACAATCGTATACTCATCGTTCCCACTGTGAAAATGATGTCATATTGACAACGTTTGTTTGCATAACAGGGCCCGGCTATGTGGAACGAATTGCCCATTGGAATTAGACACAAAGACACAGTGGTTCATTTTAAGGGTGCTCTTAAAACACCTTTTTCGACTGCAGGGACAAACTTAGAGACCTTGTTTTGTATCTTATATGTTTTCAGTATGTTTTTTATAATTTCCAATTTCATTGTTTTTGTCATTTGTTTTTCTGTAGTGTAGTCAAATCATTATAGATGTTGTAAAGCGCTTAGAGCTTCTAAAGATTAGGCGCTATACAAAGTCCTCATTATTATTATTATTATTATCATTATTATTATTATTATTATTATTATTATTATTATTCAAAGAAACAATGAGGACATAAGTGAATCACTAATCACCTTCTAAAGCACAACCGTCATTTTCACGTTCTAGTCTCTCCACTATACGCTTAGAAGAGCTCCAAATAATGAGTTTTTAAAATTTTAATACATATTAGTCACATGAAGATAATTTTACCGTACATGGTATGCGCATATGAGTATCCTGGCTTGCTATAGTAGATGTTTATGACCGTCCAGGCGGAACTAACCAAAGAATATGATTTCTTCTCTTTCATTATATTCAAAGGATGTTTTGGAAATTTTAAAAGAAAATCTTAGAAAGTAGTATTTGTCTCGAATACTTAAAAAGATTGTATGATAATTAATTATGTTACAGAACGTAAGGTATGGAAATAAATATCATACCATTTTGAAGATAAGCAGTAACATTGCTTCGATTATAGCGCATGCTAAGCTGGAATGTACCTTAAACCACAATAAACCGTTCATTATGCTTGCATACATTACTTTTGGAGCTTTTATACTTACAATCCAGATACTTTTGGAGTTTTTATACTTGCAATCCAGATACCTTTGGAGCTTTTATACTTTCGATCCAGATACTTTTGGAGCTTTTATTCTTTCAATTTATATACCTTTGGAGGTTTTATACTTTCAATCCAATTACGTTTGGAGCTTTTATACTTTCAATCCAGATACCTTTGGAGCCTTTATACTTTCAGTCCAGATATTGTTGGAGCTTTCATACTTTTAAATCCAGTTACTTTTGGACCTTTTATACTTTCAATCCAGATACTTTTGGAACTTTTATACTTTCAATCCAGGTACTTTTGGAGCTTTTATACTTTCAATCTAGATACTTTTGAAGCTTTTATACTTTCAATCCAGATACTTTGGAGCTTTTATACTTTCAATTTAGATACTTTTGGAGCTTTTATACTTTCGATCAAGATTCTTTTGGAGCTTTATACTTTCAACAAGACACTATTGAGGGGTTAATTCAACCATATAAATGAAATGATTTAGCAAATTGTCAACCTTTAGGACGTTTATAAACCAATTGACAATAACGAATAGACGTTTCTGTTTGGGAGGTAGGGAGCTCAGGTGCACGAGAAGACAGAAAGACTTAGAGATTGCCTAAAGTGGAGTTGAAATATTCGTATGTCCTATCATTGCATTACGGATATTTTACTGTGTGGTATATGACTGCTAAATATAATTTGCAGAAATATTTTCCACTGTGTCATACGTGGCTGAAAAACCTAGGTAAGATTAATTAAAAACTAAACTGCCAAGCAGGTGGTATTCACAATTCAAGATCAGAGTATTGTAATTAAAAAAATAGATGTTTTATTTGAGAGAAACAATTAAATCGATTTGGTGACATCAATCACTAACCAGATAAGTGTAGGGATGAAAAAAACTTAAATTGAATAACAAATATCAATGATACATGTCATTCTGCATTCATAGTTTGACAGATTATTACATTTATATGTTGATCAAGTCATTGGTTATATATGACCCAGACGAAAAGATAAAAACTATGCATATCTATGAAGAAAATTATATTTAATTTAGTTAGGTTGTCACAGTTGAAAACGAAAAAGGTGTAGTAGTTGAAGAGAGCAGTCTTGTTTGCACATAGTGTCGAATTCAAGTATGTATATTACTACAACAAACTGAAAATAAAATATTGTTTTAATTGAAACTAATCATAACCGATACTAATTGAATCAGCATCCATGCCGAAACGGAAAATTAGAGGAAAGATCCAATATGTATTGGGTTTTTCACAGATCAGTAAGAAAGATCCCGAATTTCTTAAGGATAAAGACATATAGAATCTATGTTGGGGTTTGGACCGAGACAATGAAATCCCAGCCTAGGTGTTATATTATTTGTCTCCCCACGAGACTTGTCCGAGTGGGGAGACATTTCATATAACCCCGCGGCTGGGATTTCATTGTCTCGGTCCAAACCCCAACGTAGATTATTTTTCTCACCCAATATTATCCTTTAAAGTAAAAAGGATTCTTTAAAAGTGTGCAGTTGCAATGTTTACATGTGGCGCGCATGAATACAAAAAAGCTAATGAGGGCTGTGGTGTGACCGTTGCGTCCGAAGTACACAGTTAATACGCGTGAGCAAAGAAAAATAACAACATAAAACGTAGCATAGTAATGAGGCATTATCACATTTAATATATGGATCTTATATGAAATTAACAATAAATAGTTATAATTTATTAGAAAGAAACTGTTTCCTTTCATCATTTCCAATTTTGAGTACCCCACTCTCCCGTATAAAAGACCCTCGTCACCCTGCAAATATGCGGACCCCAGAGGATAACAATGTGCTAAACTTTCAAGTTCACGGAATCTTTGAAAATTTATATTTCTGTCTTGGAAATATGGCAAGTGATTCAGTGAAATTTGCTTATGGATTAGTGTGTTGAGGGATAAATGATTCCTTCTGGCTGGTAAATGTATTATTTGTCAATAAATATTTGAGGTATATTCAGCTGGAGCACAACAGAGATGCTTAACAAAATTATAATAGAACATATTTGACATTACACATTTCTAGCTGTTTCTAAGTTTTCCGTTGTTGTTTAGAGAGTTGGGATGCTATGAAGTGTATAGGTATATAGTCTTAATTGCATGGATCAGTGATTTCTGACATAGTTCATTTCAAAGACCATTGAGAATTTTACCCTATCTGCAGCATAGTAAATTTTCAGGTCAGCTTCATTAAATGTAGCTAACAGTGTATAAAATTGTTTCACGTGAAGTGTTTACAACTAGTTCAGTTGCTTTAGCTACATTTAATGATCTGAAAATAGTACTGCATATAGAATAAACTTGCTCATGCTAGTTAGAACGAACTAACATAATATCAAAACCTCGAAATTGTATGCGTGTGTGTATTTGTCTCTATGAAAATGTTTTTGTTTTGGTGTGTTTTTAATACAGATTGACCTTAAGTAACTATGTTTTGGTTATATATTATTTGTTGTTGTTGTTGTTGTTGTTTTTTACTTGAGAATAACTATGGCACAGCAGAAGACAAGAAGGGTTTTATTTTGTTAAAAGTAGTTCTCAGTGCGTGGACACCATGACTGAGACGATTGGTCTGAGATGACTAGACTGAGATAAGAAAAGTAAAGTTAGCAAAACAACTAGATTTCTCTGTCGTTTGGATGAGAAAACGTCGTCTACATTTATGCTGTCAGAGTTGCAAAGATTTCGTTTATTTCGCTTTAATTGAATAAAGTACCAAATACTAAGCTCTATGTGTTTTACTTTGTTGCTTTTAATGCAATTTGATATGCTCATCACTAACTTCACTTTTTCAGCTGTTAACCTTTTCAACTTTGAAATATTTTCTCATGAGTATCATTCTTCGGTCTTTTCTTATGAATCTTTGTAAGCAGGATTTTCTTGGCTTGCTCTTGTGGTTAGACTGGAAACATTTATTCGCGATGCATTTATCAAGAAGGAACATTTAGTAGCAGTCTTCTTTGATTTAGAAAAGGCGTATGACACAACACGGAAGTACGGGATACTAAGTGCCCTGCACGATCTGGGTCTAAAAGGCCGTCTGCCCTCTTTCATAGCAAATTCTCTCACCGAAAGAGAACTCGAAGTAAGAATGGGCTCTACCCTCTCCGTTATGCACCAGCAAGAGATGGATGTGCCCCAGGGCAGTATTTTATCTGTGACGCTATTTAATATCAAAATCAATAGCATCACCAAGTGTTTAGCTCCCGGTGTGGATTGTTCATTATACGTTGACGAGTTTTTTAATTTGTTATCAATCAAAACACATGCATACAACTGAGAGACAACTACAACAAATTATTAACAAGATCCAAAATTGGGCCAGTACTAACGGTTTCAAATTTTCAAAATCGAAAACAGTATGCATGCATTTCTGTCAGTTACGAAGACATCACGATGACTCTAAACTCACGCTGGACGGAACATTTATTCCAGTTGTTGAGGAAACAAAGTTTTTGGGTATTATCTTCGACAGAAAACTGACTTTTATTCCACACATCAAGAATTTGAAAGCTAGATGATTGAAAGCTTTAGATCTGCTTAAAGTAGTTGCGCACACTGCCTGGGGTGCTGATAAAATAAGTCATCCTCAATTTGTATAGAACATTTATACGCTCCAAACTAGACTATGGATGCGTTGTTTATGGTTCAGCTCGGAAGTCATATTTGAAAATGCTTGACCCAATTCATCATCATGGAATAAGTCTCGCCCTGGGAACTTTTAAAACATCTCCATGTGAAAGACTTCTCGCGAAAGCGAATGAGCCACCTTTATCACATCGCACAGAAATGCTTTCTGCACAGTACGCTCTCACATTAAGATCAAACTCTCTGAACTCTCCTTTATTGGGTGTTTTTCAAGCAAAATACGAAATTTTATATGAAAACAAACCAAATGCCATACCTTCATTTGGCATCAGAATATCATCCAACTTTGACAATATCAAAATTAATCTCTCTACTGTTCAGAAAACGTTTGTCTCCTTAAGCAACCCAAAGTGTTTTTTACGTTACACGATGGGAAAAAATCTGAGACAAACCCTGCCATCTTCCAGAACTCTTATCATGAACTCCTCAACGAATTTAGAAATTACACTAAAATTTATACTGATGGATCAAAGGTTGATGAAAAGGCTGCTGCAGCCCTTGTTAGTGGCAAAACATAACCAAAGTTCGTTTGCCTAACGATGCGTCCATTTTTTCAGCCGAAATCACAGCAATAAACATTGCTCTGAAATTTATTGAGAATAAACGTATTTTAAATAGCATTATCTTCTGTGACTCACTATTCAGTGCCATTTGTGATAAGTGGTTTGTTAGTTTATTGCTATTTTGTTTTCTTTTTCTGTTATTCTTCATAACCTTGTATATTAAGGGCTCAAAACGCCCGTTGAACAACCTATCTATTAGCTGGATCTATTACATTTTTTATATTGGCTAATTACATTCGTAGTTTGACTGAAGTCATGATTCGAAATTTGGGGTTTTAGTGATTGATACATCTGGAGGTGTCCAGCGAGAAAAAAGCATTATTTGTCAGCTATCTCAGTACCGTTTTAATTATTTCGTCTCCTCGTATCCCTAAATGTAATGTATAATACAAAGCATTACTTCTTGCCAGATATCTTAATTTACCTACCAGATTTATATTTTACTCTTCTGGTAAATGTTACAACCTAAACTCGCTTACTATGATAATTTATTCTCATTAAAACAACGGCTTTTTCATGATAGCTTTTGATCGTGTTTCTTGCCTTCTGTCTTACTTTATTAGTGACATCTAGATGTAAATAATAAATTAACACCATTCGCATGTGCATTGTATATGTTATTGAATTGTATCTGTGCAGTGTATATGTTGTTGAATTGTATCTTTGCAGTGTACATGTTGTTGAATTGTATCTGTGCAGTGTATATGTTGTTGAATTGTATCTGTGCAGTGTATATGTTGTTGAATTGTGTCTGTTCATCATAAAACTAATATAATTGTTCAGTTCTGGTTGTTACATTGTATCAGATTACGTCTACCATGAGTAGATTGGCTATTTGCAAAAGCAAACGCCAGATTGTTCAAGTAATGTGTTTCACTGTCAATTGTTACATACAGTAAAGCCTATATGTTACTGACGCTAGAGGGAAAGGTGTGACGAGACACGCCTCTTTGGACAAATGCATGACAAAAATCAAGCGTCGGCAGAGATAAGGAAGGTAATAGAAAGTATGATCAGAAAGATGAGTAAAAAATCAACGCTAATTGCACGATACTGAATACAACAATCGACCCAATGAATGATACAATTGATAACTTTAAACGTGTTACTGATAATGTGAAGAATAATTCTCTTGTACTAGCTCAAGACAGTGAGAGTTTGAAAATTGAAAATAAAACCTCTGAAAGATAAGATTTTTCAATGGAGAACCAATAGGATTAAATCCTGCCAAGCAATTGAAACTAGACACATAGACACAGATTTTGTTTGGTAGTCATATCATTAAAGATGTTGAAAAGCGCTTAGAGCTTTTAAAAATTACGCGATATACAAAGTCATTATTATTATTATTATTATTATTATTATTATTATTATCAATTGTCATTTTATAATGTAATGTACAGCTCCGCGACCGACAACGAAGAAAGAGGTATTATACACATCTAAATCCTTGTGTATGACAAACCTTTTCTGCTAGATGAAGTAACTACGAATATAGAACTTGCTCATGGATTATTCGGGACAAAACACAAGCCTTATCAACAAATAATTATTGAATGAAATTATTTTGCAACTTTCCGTATAAAACACCGACAAATGTGGCATGTTCATACAATAAGAACAGGGTGCCGAGTTTGCAATAGTTTGTTCATTTTGTCATTTCCATGTCCAGCCTAGCGCTGTCATTGGTTTTCGCCTCATACAAGTGACCATACTGTCTTTTTTGTATCCATATTAGTTCTGTGTGAACATATTTTTAGTAGATGCTGATAACTAGTCAATTAATAACAGCAACATTAATCAAAACATGAGTTGAATCAAGTTTGAATCATCAATGAATATTACATATCAAAAACCTATTGAATAATTTAACTATTTTCCTAAAGTTTATGACCATGGAGTAATGATAATAATCATTGTTAAGATTAAGTACATGTATCTTTTGGTTTTGCGTTAGTTCAGCTGTAAAACAAAAGTGCCGTCTCAGGTCCGCGCATAGGTTTTGATAATGCTAGTAAAACTTTTCCAACACTGTGCCTTTCAAATCGATAACAACTTCACTGTTAATGAGGTTTAGTGGCGAAAATGTGTTTACACTTGTATTTCACTATTGACAGGTTTATATAGCTTTTGTGGTTTTTACAGAAAAAAATTTCAAACGCTCTCCCACAACCAAATAGTAAATTACAGGTGTTTGGGGGGTATTCATAATGTAATATCCATCAGGAATAATTTTTCGTGGCGTCTAGCTTGCACTAAACGTGACAATGCCCCGCGCAGCCAATCCATTATATCAAATTGTCTTGTATTGGTTATTCCAACATACTGTTATGCATATGCAATTTGTTTTGTTATATATATATATATATATATATATATATATATATATATATATATATATATATATATATATATATATATATATATATATATATATATATATATATATAACTGATTAAATATTTGAATTTGTCCAAAATCAAGTTCACTGTTTACCTGACTAGAAGTCTCCTTTTGTAAACAAATAATGCGTTGTTATATTTCTCTAGTAGTGCTGAGTCTAAGGATCATCAACAATAATGGTAATTGTCTCAAAGTTGTTTACTTTAATTATTATTAATTATTGTGTTAATATCAGAAACAGAAGCATTTGCATTGTTGTATCCAGACTTCGACCTGCGTGGAATTATTTATTTAAAACTATTAGTCTCTGGAATTATAAAATGCTCAATAATACTCTGCGACAGACGTCAATGTATAATTATAATGAATTCGGACAAGAACATTTTTGGATTATATATTATTACGATATATCGAAAGATTATTAGAACATCATCACACTTCAGGCAAATGGTATATCAGTACGTTCAAGACAAGGCACTTCGACAGCTTCATTGCTGGATCGTATTTCGAACATCACTGGTATTTAGTTAGAACGTTATTCATTAGGACTAGTTGAAATATATTGTGGTATATTTTATTATTTAATTCGCAGTACTGTAGGATCTTTTCACATTTTCACTTTTGTGTGCAAGGGAATTAAATTGTATTTGTTGAATGTTACAAAACTTGTTGGTCTTTTGTGTATTAATTAATTTAAGACTATAGAGCCATAATAATACTTGGCTTGCACTTAAGAGAAACTTCAGCTTCAAAACAAGATTGTTACAATTACGTTGCTTAAATATTCATTCTAAATAATGTTAGCGGCATATTTGTTTATGGCATGTCAATGGCAGCGCACATCCGCAATGTGCTGCTCGACCTCAAAGTTTTTGCACGGGATGATGTTGCGTTCCAGAACAACTTTCTTGACAAATCCGATTGCGTGCATGAGCTATCTTGCAAATAGTGGATGATATTTTGATGAATTCACTCTTCGGAAATGCAGACGTCGAAATGAAAGGGATATTTGTGCAAAATCAGTTAAACGTTGTTGTCCTGTGAGCGAGCAGAGGGGGGGGGGGCGAATCGGACATTTCCCTGAGACATCATTTACTCTAAATCTAACAAACATCTCGAGAGAATTAATTCGAATCCTTCTTTTTCAACCAAAAAAAAAGATTACTTGCTCGAAACATAAGTTTTTCGCAAATCATACTCCAAGACCGTTTTCATCGTTTAGTCAAAACACGGTCTTGTCGTGATGTCATCGCCTCCCCCCCCCCCCCTGCTGCTATGGGTTAACCAAATATTTGATCAAGTCCGATACGATATCGTGTTCGAGGATCATGTAATTTTATTGTTATAAATCTATGCGGGGTTGACTGAGCGTTACTAAAGAAATTTCTAAATTGATTGAAGTCCATATCAGAACACCATGTCTGCCAAATATTTCGTAGCGTATGTGTATCAACGCCGTTGAATACAGCAAGAATATTACAGTTATCTCTGATCACTTTTGGAATCTGAGTGTATCGTTGAGTGACATATATCACGTAAGTGTTTTTGTGCCTGCCTCGGGAAAATATTCTAGCTGGGTTTTTTTGATTGTCTAACAAACATCGTCGTATACGACTAAATTGTTAATGCTCCCATCAAGATCATCCACGGATGGTGCCTCGTCAATATCAGTTATAAATTCAATGACGTTCTCACCCTTAATTTCTGATGCATTATCGTTAAAATCCTTTAACACTTCATACCATCGTTGATCATCTACGCTAGGAGCAACTAAATACAACTTATCCCACTTCATCCATCTCATTATTAAATTGAGCAACAATTGCGTCTTGCCGGATCCAAATGGCCCGATTTTAATTGCGGATAGAGTTTGGTAGCGCTGCATGATGCTTAACTGGTTCTCTTGTTTTAGTCGCTGAAAAATCAATTATATTCATATCTCTATACATAAATTATGGATCTATATTGTGTGTAGTGTAAAGCGATTACTAAAACAAATGATGTGGCGACGATTACAACTAAAAATAACAGATCAGCACTAACTGGTAGATGTGCAACATGTGGTATAAAAAATTTAGATTTGTTTCTATGAAATCCGGAGATGTTTTTAAACAAAACGAGGAGGTGATATCGCAGCCAAGTTAGTAAAACTCCCTGGAACGCCGTGGGCAAAGTATCCAGGAGAAAAGCACCTTCCAGGATATAGCTATTGTGGCCCCGGAACACGATTATATATCAGACTTGATGATCAAAATCAGCCCCGACCCGGCTAGTATCCGATAAACGCTATTGATAAGGCGTGTCATGCTCATGATGTTGCATATAAGAGCAGCAATCTGCAACATAGACATCTCGCGGATGTGAAATTAATTCATGCGTTAAATGCTATTCCTGATAAATCTTTCAAAGATAAGTTGGCTTCGTGGTTGGTAAAATCAGCTATGAAAGGCAAATTGATTTGGGCGCTGGTAATTAATAATATGGAATCTATTTATTATTCTCCAAAAGGATATGGAGGGGTAACGCTGCAATCAATAAACTCGCCAACGCCGCAAAAGTGAAAAGGGCCAATGCGGCTAATTGGTTATCCAAACAGGCTATATGGCAAATTTATCTACCCCGTCTTAAACAAATTAATTTCTCGCATTTTGATGTTACCGTACCTAATGAAGTTCATCAAGCTGATTCATTGTTTTTACCACATGACAACGGTTACAAATACGCGCTAACCGTAGTTGACGTTGCGAGTCGATACAAACAAGCAGAACCGCTAAAAACAAAATCATCACCTGAAGTTGCTTCTGCATTTGAAAAGATTTATCGACGAGGCCCACTACGCTGGCCAAATCTGTTACAAGTTGATCCTGGCAAGGAATTTCAAGGCGCTGTTTTATCAGCGATGAAACATCACAATGTCACCATCAGACGGGGGCATACTGCACTACATCGCGATCAGGCAATTGTAGAACGATTTAATCGGACTCTTGCTGAGTGGTTATTTGGATATCAATACGCAAAAGAATTCATCCAAGAAAAGCGATCCCGTGAATGGGTCAAAAGGTTACCAGGGATAGTTCAGCGCTAAATAACGAGATTACCAGAGCAATCAATATGAAACCTAACAATGCAATAAAAAAAGTATATACCACAACCACAGCGGGATAGCGTTTCTCAGCCAATTCTCAGCAATGTCACCGTGAGATATTTATATGAACCAGGAGAACTCGAAGGTGGTAAAAAAAAGGGCTACTGATCATATTTGGAGTGTCACTACTCATAGCATATCTACTACAACACGATCAACTGGTAGACCTCCAATCTATAAATTGGATTCAGCTGCCCCTCAGCGGGGTTTTACACGCGAACAATTACAAGTGATTCCTGACGATACTCAATTGCCACCGCATGGTCTTAACTAGCGCCGTTGCGTCTGTTGAACTCAAGACAAGTCAACATCACATTGTTTCTGACATGACCGAGACTGTTATTTTTTCTGTCTACGGTAAATTGGCGAGGATCTTTATCCGAATGCTGCCAACGCATAATACAATTGCAACTCGCGCAGTGATTATTCTGTTGTTTCTTCAACGCGATTATTAATTCAGCATCAATATCAAATTCTCGTTGTTTTTTTTTTTGTCTTGTTGTTTGTAACCGGAGAGTTTTATTAATGATGCTAACATCAATATCATCCATTGTAGTGTCGTCATCGAAAACAATTCTTCGAAGTTGATTTATTCGCCGTACTCTAGACACTGCAAGTTAGACTAAATTTGACCACTCAATGCGATTATCGACTATCCAAACAATTGTATCCGCGATGGTTAATCCCTGCGAGGAATGTATTGTTGTTACGTATCCAGTGTCCATGGCGATTTATTAGCACGCAATGCATCTTCGACAACACTGATATCAACCAGCACAATATCATTTAACACTAGTGTTTGTTTTTCGTGCTGTCCTGGAATTTCAACTTCAATATTTTGTCGCCGTGTGTCAGCGGGTCTATAACACAATGGAACTTTTATCAGGGGATATTTTTCTTTGTGTAACTCAAAAAACTTTTTCTGAAGTGTGTCTCTGACTATTTTTCTGCTAGCAACTACAAAATCGTTTGGTCTCCATGTGTTATAAAATTCCTCCATTGGAGTTTCAGAAATTATTTCCCTGATTATTTCACATTGGATTCTGTCGGGTTTCAGTCTAATTAATTTTTTAACATCACTTAATTGTTCATCAAGTGCCCTATAATCGCTATCAATTTCTTCATAATAGTCCACGAATTCTTTCAGCCACTTATGTGGACCCGCGCCGACAAATGGTGGTGGTTGGCCATGATCTCCGCACATTATCACCGCTGTATTCTTTTGCAGCAGCCAATCCAAGAACATTTTTAATATTTCTATTGATACTGTGCATACTTCATCCCAAATTATAACCTCGGGGATGAATTTCTCACCCATTCTTTCAGGGGTCCATTCATCGCCCTTGTATCGAAAAAACCTGTGATAAGTACAAGCTTCAACGTTTCGTTGTTTTATCTCTCGCGCTAATCTATGTGTTGTCGTCAGCACAATCATTTTTACGCGTCCTCGATATAACTCGATTGCACGCGTCGTCTTTCCCGACCTGCCACAGCCGTTTAAATAAACTGTTTTATATCTACAAATTGGATCAGAAATCGGTGGTGCATTAGAACGTTCTGATAAATTATCTCCTGGTAAGTAACTGTTTTTAATCTCAACGTCTGCTGATTCAGAATATTCACGCAGCATTTCTTTTTTAATTCTCCATGATCCCCAACTTTCATCCGAATTAGTGAATTTAGCAACTGCGCAACTGTACTTGCTGTTAATGTAAAACGAATCAACGGCAACTTTAACCGCAGTGTCAGGAAATCTATTTACCATTGAAAATAAATTAATACAAGCATAACCCAGCATCGACGACCTCAAATGTGTATACGGGGATCTGTAACCGTCGCTATAAGTAACAACTGTACCCAATTTTGTTCCATCGGACAAAAAAGCATCTTTACGATCCACATATATGTTTTTGGATACTGCATCTGCGATTACAAAGTCGTATTCGGTGTTATCCATAATAAGCCGTGAACAATATCTTTTATAGTCACATTTTTTCCCTCCCTGAGTGAAATTTCCGATTATTCTTCTGCTGAGATCTTTTGCTTCGATGTTTCGTTGATTAAATACCCGTTTGGACCACTCAATGATATATTCTTCGCCGGCATCAATATGTTTTCTGAATTCCTCAATTATACTATCAAGACGTTCCGGTGTTGGTAACCAGACATTGATTTGATATAATTGCTTCACTGACTGTCAGCGAAATTAACATTTTTGTATCAATCATGAATCGTAATAGCGCTATTGGCAGCCACTTCTTTTCAGACATGTGTCTACCAATCCAAATATAACAACAGCGATGAAGTCCTGCTGCAAATTCAAATGATACGACACGGGCGAATCCAGTTAAATCAAAATCAGGCAGCGGCCCATTAATTGCAACACGAGTCATTTCATGTACGGAGTGTCCAAATCGTTTAAAATACTCAGTACACTCTCCATAACCAAGAAAACTCGCTGGATAGCAAGCAACCATATCAACTGAAATGATATTATTATGGTCGTATTTGTTATTCCATAAACCGCCATGATTAAATTCTAAACAACTAGCCTTAATGTCTGGCAAGAATTCTACGCGTGTTGGTTTCCATGCGTTTTTGATTCTCGCAAAATGAGCTGCAACCGACGGGATTGTAAAACAGTTTGTCAATAATTGTTCATCATCGTTGATGATTTCATCGGTGCCTTCGCCACACGCCGTTAAAAACCCACTAGCTGTTTTTTTTTATTTTGTTGTGAAATGCTTCAGTGCG
Organism: Unio pictorum; assembly: GCA_030141615.1. Lineage (NCBI taxonomy): Eukaryota > Metazoa > Mollusca > Bivalvia > Unionida > Unionidae > Unio > Unio pictorum. Next base: position 2,575,432 of record JARLTB010000098.1, read on the forward strand.
GTATAATTCACCGTTTGGTCTTACAAACTGATCAAACGTATCCATGTCGTTTTCAGTGCTGCGAAGTAACCACACCGACACGGGGTCGTTTTTACTCAAATGCGCAATAGCATCGAATAGTTTCTTTTCAACGAGAAAACCGTCCCTGGAAAATTCTTCTCGTAAGAATTCGTCGGGTATATACTTTATTGTTCTGTTTCGTGGAAATATTGTGACCGCGGACGTCCACGCGTGTTCGTTATGATCAATAATTTTAATTGGGGCTCCCTTTGATTTATATTTTGATTCGTATAAAACTGCTCCGGTTATCGTTGTAATAGTTATTGGAAATCTCAGCGACGTTTCTAATTTTGCTATATCGCTAATAGTCGCTCCGCGGTCTTTCACCGTTAACTCCCATTGAGCTATTTTGCTACGCCGTAGATCGGTAACTTTGTTCCCTCGGGATGCATTTGTAAAATGTTCTGTTATTCGTGCTGCTACACAATTGAGTGGCAAAGCCACTGACGACGAAGTCGCCGGCGACGACTGTTTCATTGGTTCAAGTTTTCTTATATCAGGTTTTTCATTTAACGGATATATCCCATACGCAACTGCTGTTTCAGGATATGCTCGTTCATAGTATGGTTTGTCAATTCCAGTTAACAGACCCGGCTTAGAATCACGGCTAACAACGACTGTTTTCTTGTCTTTGAGAATCGGTTCAAATTTGTCTCGTACAATCCAACCGCCTGATTCTACACGGATAATGAATTTCACTCTAAAAAAATACTTTTTGTTGCCAAGTTGTGATAACATCAACGCTGCGTTGCTGTCGTTCATGATGGCATCAACAACGCCATCAATTCGAAATGCTGACCAGCTATGAGATGCACCGTCGTGCTTGAATTCATTAATACAATCGCGTATTTTATTAATCAGGGCTCTATCTGTTATTGCCCGTTTTGGCACATCTTTGAGGGTTCTATCGAGATTGAATTTAACGTTTTCGAAAGGCTTAATTGATGATAATCTCTCGAATTCATCATTCATATAATTAAAACAAGTATTTAAATAGAAAAATATAGTATAATGAATCACTGCAAGTGGCGAATGATTGGATCAACAACCCCGTGTAACAAATCATGCAGAAGCGAATTCTGTGGGTATCATTTACAAAGCGTTCGGCGAGGAAGTTTTGGCCCCCTTCCGTGCCTCCGATGTGGGGTGGGGGTAAGGGGAAAATCGCAGTTGTGTCTCAGCTGTGGCGGAAAACGTTACAGGGAACTAAAACGCTATTATGACAAACGAATAAAAAATGCAGTCATGGATCCTACTGATGACTCCGTCAGCGACAAAATCATAAAAACCCCTCAAGACTACATTGATAGACTTATAATTAAAGCAAATAATAAATTAGATAAATAGTATTATTATACAAATGAGCCAAGATTTCAGTGCTTGTTAATTATGAAGCATCCCATGATGGTGTTGTTAGAAATTGCAGACTAAAGAAGACGGTTGGACGGGTAAATAATAGAGGATACTTGACGTTTACACCTGGGAAGAAGAGATATTATTGTCATCGATTCGCATACAAATGTCACAACGGATTGATCAAAGATGGCCTTGTCATTGATCATATCAATAATAACAACACTGATAATTGTCTTGAGAATCTTCAAGCCGTCTCACAAAGTCAGAATGCAAAAAGGGGCGGGACAGGGACCTGTAAGTCAATTGGAAAGAGATCCGTCAAATCATTTGATACAGAAACCAACGAGGAGAAAATATTTCAGTAAATAAATAAAGCCAGTAGATATTTCGATATTTGTAGTCCTTCAGTACAAAGAGTAGCAGAAGGAATTCAAAAATTTACTCTGTCAAAGAAAAATGGCCATAAAATAAACTTTGTATACATCTGAAACGACTCAAGGGAGATAAATCTTTTATGGATAAGTCCGCCGCCACTCATAACACTACTCACTAAGTTCCCTTGTATTATGACCGTCAAAGGTATTTTGTGTCGTCTGCTACACCTGTAGAGAGAGAGTTATAATTGGCATAGGCGCACGCACACGTGACTGTAATGGAGTATAATACATGAGTTTCGGTAGAGTTGTATTTATCAACTTTTAACATTTTTTAAAACTTTTTATTGTCGCTTGGCTAAAACTGCATCATTTAAACATTTGTATTTATTTAGATCATCTACATTCATCTATTAATACACTTTTAGTACAGACGTTCTTTATAATCCAACGCGTTACCTATGTTCGTACAGCCGGAACGATAATCAAACACTAGTGTTTTCCATTCATTGAAGTAAGTGGGCGTGGTTAAAATTCCTCTGTTTACAGCTCTTTGTGACCTAATCGGTAACGCATTATGTCTAGAGGATTAGAACAGAGAAAATACACGCTGTTATCTAACAACTGTATTATTTTGTTTAGTGTTTTATTTAAATATTTTGTCTCATTTAAATGTTGTGAAACAGCATTAATAAGTAATTCAAGGAAATAAAATAACACACCCGTGAATCAACGCTGCTGTATTAGTCACCTTATATATGTTATGACTCGTAATAAGCTTGGGGCTTTCGAAAGTCAAATCCGACCGATCAAAACTAACCAAGTTCAATAACCCGGGCGTGTGGTTGTCTTTTGTCAATCATGCAAGCGGGTTAATTTAAGTTGGTTGCTTTTGACTGGTTGGATTGGCCGTAGAAAATCTGCCCCCGTCGTTTCATGTTTGTGCTGTCTTGTGCCGTCCCACATCATTACATCACAAATTCCATCATCGTTTCATTGAATATACCATCCTTAATTAAGTATATATGGAATTGTGCCGTCCCACATCGATCGTTTCATTGAATATATACCATCCTTAATTAAGTATATGTTATGCCTAAAATCTGCCACAACACTCGAGTGGAGATATATATGGCATTGTGCCGTCCTACATCATCGTTTCATTGTAAATATCCATCCTTAATTAAGTATATATTATGCCTAAAATCTGCCACAGCATCCGAGTGGAGATATATATGGCATTGTGCCGTCCCACATCATCGTTTCATTGTAAATATCCATCCTTAATTAATTTAATTAAGTACATGTAGTGATGTCCCCCAAGCATATCTTCTGGGCGGTCACCTTTGGCCTCCCTTCCGGAGATGTATGTTTCGGGTTCCTTTGGGCTTACTTGGATGCGAAGGCAACCAAGGAGTTCCAAAGATGTGTTGTCGTATATGTAACCTCTGGGTCTCTCTGACGTCATAGGGCGCCAGCGAGATTGCCAAATGGGGTTTTCATGTATGTGCTGTCCCCCAAGCATATCTTCTGGGCGGTCTAATATGGCGTTTGCCACGTTAGGCCTCCCGCCGGAGATGTATGTTTCGGGTTTCTTTGGGCTTACTTGGATGCGAAGGCAACCAAGGAGTTCCAAAGATGCATGTTGTGCTGTCCTTAATTAAGTTAATAAAGTAACCTCTGGGTCTTTCTGACGTCATAGGGCGCCAGCGAGATTGCCAAATGAGTGTTATTTTTTTTATTAATTAGAGGTAAAATGTATTATATAAATAATGGATATCAAAGATGTAAATTCTATAATTGTTGAAATTTCAAATTTGAAGAATCGAGGGATAGTATTATCTGAAGATCTCGACTGCGACAGGATTGCCTCGGAATATGAAGAAATTGAGTATCAGTCTAGTAAGGGTCGTTATGTTTTACCCAAGATGTACAGGCTCGTGAAAGGAATTCAAAAGTCCATCAATGCTTGTTTGTACGGTAACGACATTAATGCATTTATAACGCTATTTAGCACCGTTGAAGCAATACGTCAAAAGTTCGGCCAAGAGTATCAAAAACGAGCTGAAATCAGTTCTAAGGTTCGTGATCTTAGAAAAATATTAAACGAGGAAAAACCAGTATCCTAACCACGTGAGCGTTACTATAAAAATAGACTTTCAGTAAATTTTCAGTAAAATTTTTTTTTTTTAGCGTTTTTTGTAACACTTGTTACACTTGTTACATAGGATTTTCTCCTGAAAGAATACTCAGCAGTTTGGGCTTGTTCATGCAGTTATGTGCGTACTGGGTGATCTGGTTGTGGTAGCAAGTAATCACCGCGACGCCTCCATTTTCACGTAGTTGCTGTTGTTGCCGCGTCGTTAACGAAAATCGTTCATTGCCGTTCTCAGATATTACAATTCTGAAACCCCCAGCGATGTTATTTCTGAAACATTCGCGGATAGCGTCGTACAGTTTAACCCTGTCAGAGATGGATACGTTAGCTTGATGGTACATTATTTAATAACTCAGCTTTTAATTGTGTTAGTTTCACATTTGAAAACTCAGTTCACAAACAATATATGGTAGGTGAATCGCTTACAACTAAATTAGCCCGAGAGCGGCTATCAGCAATTAAAAAGTTTATACCGGTTCGAGACAGACTTCGCGAGAAACTTCAACAACGACAACAAATGCAAACTGACTTTTCTGTGTCAAGTGAACAACTGTTTACTCCGATAACAAGTGCGACCAAAGATGTGAAAAAGTTAACTGAAGCGGCGATATACGGAGATATTCCTGAAAAAGAACGAGCAACGAAGGCACCGCTGCTTGATACACTTGAAAAGATAGCAGCAGAGACCGAACAAACACGCGCAGCGATACAACAGCTATCCAGTGATATAAAAACTCAACGCGAGTATGAACGATTAGCTGATATTGATGATTCTGCACCAGATCCACAACCTGTTGATGTCACCCCAAGAGGTGTTCCATTTATAGACAAACTCACCGAAGGAGCTATAGCAGAAATCAAATGATTTCAATTAATAAAACTCAAACATTATAAGATTTTTGGTAATTTTGCAGCCCAAAGCTTTCATTCCAGAAAGAGCTTTTTAAAAGACGAGTATAAAAACAGTAAAATAAACCGAGATGAATGGGTTAATTGGTTGTATAAAACGAATAAGGAGATTATTGGCCGTTTAGATAAAAAAGCATTGGAATATAAAGAATTTAAAAAGGGAGTTTGATGAAACTAGTACAACTAAAAAAGTTACTGCTAGCGGATATTCGATTGAAAATCCTTTAGATTTAAACGCAACCGTGACATGTCCTGGTAACATCCTCAGTGATGTATCACGGTTGGAAGTACTTATGGGTGGAAAGCGAGCCGGAAACAATTCCGTCGAGATAATTAATGAAGCAGCTGATATCTGTAGACGATTATTTGCCGGCGGTATCATGGGCATTGATGTATATCGAGAACTCATTGCTGAATTAGTTGAAAATCACAGAGACGCCCATGGTTATGATGAAAATCCTATGGATTTTAGCTATTGATCACTAATTGAAAAACTACTAGTTTTATAACAAGATGATCATACACTACAACCATGATAAACCCGTAAGCATCTACGTGGTGAACTCACGATTGCTTGTTTATAGAGCATATTACGGAGATGGTTTCGGCAGTAGCATTGCGGGGTTATTTACAAGAATGGCCCCAAAAGTGGCACCGTTAGCTAAACAATTATCAATGAAGGCCATTGATATTATTCGTGTTAAGGAAATCAGCGCTATTGGAAATCTTGCCGGAAGGGCATTTTCTGCTGAGAAAGATAAAATAGCATCATTGGTGCGAAAGAAACCAACAGTGCTGCCATCAACTACAGTGATGCCTGCAAAGATCAGCAAAGCAATAAATAGCGCAGTGGAAGAAAAACTAGCGTCGTTGGCTGCTTCGGTGACTCCGTCTCCATTGACGACTTCACCGGTAACAGATAGCGCTATCATGAACGCGATAGCAGCAAGTGGTTTGAAACGAAAACAAAAACGACGATGATTACAAAGAGTTTCACAATTGGAAACACTAGTATGTTAATATAATGTTTAAACGACAAGCTGATCCGGCCTTCGATATAGAAGCCCCAGTACCCAAGGACGATTCCGTCCGCGATTATCAATACTATTCCTATCATGCAGTACAACCCGACCTACGATCGCGAATTGAACTTCAAGTTCAAGATACCAGTAAATACTTTTTGCCATGTGAAGCATTTATTGAAATTGAGGGAAAACTCGTAACAAATGTTGCAGCTGATACCCCATATGCAAATGATCCAAATATCCGAGTTGGTTTCGTCAACAATGGCATAATGACGTTATTTGAAAGTGCAAGATATCTCATTGATTGAAAAGAAATTGAATCAATAGACCGTGAAGTTGATGTTGCAACAACAATAATCGGACTATCAAAATAAATGGTAATTTCAATTTAGGATTTGCAACACGAAAATTAGCATTGCAAGGACAGCAGCGATATTTTTCATGTGCGATTCCACTCCATCACATATTTGGATTCTGCAGAAATGTCAGAAAAGTCATCTATGGAGCCAAACACACAATCGCGTTAGTGCGAAAAGGCAATGAGAATGATGCAATTTGGCGTACTGGTGCCGATGATGGTAAAGTTGTTTTGAGTAAAATAGTATTGTGGATGCCAGTAATGACCCCATCAATTACCACGTAAGAGCGGCTACTTTCATTTATGGACACAGGTGGCAAATCATTGATAAGATGGCTAACAACAACAACTGATGCCAAAGAGGATAATGCTGCTGATACATTTACATGGCACCTGGCATCAAAACAAGGCGTTTCGGCTCCACTTCATATATTTATAGCGCTGCAGAATCGGAATCGATTAGGCTCCCAAGAACACAGTCATATGATATTTGAAAGATTAGGAGTCAAGGAGGTTTCGCTGAGAATAAACGGACAAAAAGAACAATCTGAGGATATACAGCTTGATTACGACACTAACCACATAGCACGTGTGTATCATCGGATGCTGTCATATATGGGTCGTGATCAAAATGTTGATACTGGTTTACAAATATCGCAACTTGATTTTAAAAACCTATATCCGATTTATTACTTTTCGCTGGAGCATCTTGATTTAACAAGGCAATCCGTCGTTGACATACATTTTAGGGCTCGTATAGCTCCTGGTGGTGTTGATTATATAGCAGTTGCTGTCATTCTCAGCGACAAATCAATGCTACTTGAAGGTGTTGACGGACGAATGAGAATCGTTGATGCACCAGTGGAAAATATGTAAATGAAACTTGAAGAGTTTCCAATTAGATCAATTGAAAGCATAAATGTGTTTTACAATAAAATGACATATAGTGTTGTTAGTGTCAAGCTGACTGATGGTCAGGTCAAGAAATTGCGATCAAAATCCGCTAAAGAATGTGGAACAACAATAACATTAAAACCAGCGCAGATGTCCGGCGGTACACATAAAATATCATTGACAGATCGTCAAATTAAACATTTCAATGATGCGCTGAAGAATAAGCGAGGGGTTTAAATTGTATTTTCAAAGGCTGCAGTCGCCAACATGATAAAATCAGGTGGTATATTTCCATTGTTAGCTGCAATACCAGCATTGATTGCAGCGGCTGCCCCAGCGGTGGTGAAAGCGGCTGCGTTGGGAGCCGTTGGGACCGCGGCAGGGATGGCGTTGAAAAAGGCAACTGGGAAAGGATATAAAAAAGGGAAAGGGTTTAAGACTACCAGGGACTCCATATTCATGGTACAGCGGAAAGGGTCTAAGAATACCAGGAACGGTTTATTAGTCGAAAACCCAATTGTTCCCATGTCCAATTTTGATTTAATTGGTGCTGCTAAAAAACTAGCGATAAAAAACTTCAGAGGGGGTTTTATGAGAGATCAATTACCGAGAAAACCAAACAGTGTTGAAACCGGTATCATCAATCTTGATAACAGCAGCGGATCGGGAACTCGCTGGGTTGCATACGCGATTGATCCACGTGGGATTGTCTATTTTGATTCATATGGGTTAGCTCCGCCAAGTGAGTTTATGCGGTATATAAATTCTTCGATGAAACTCAAAGAGTTTCCGATTTTTTATTCCACGCTGCCAACACAACAATTAAATGATCCACCGATATGCGGCCGTGAAGTATTAAATGTCCTCGTGGAGATTTCATCGTCACAGAAACCACCTCATCTGGTTGTAAATAAATACACGAGTGGGAAATTACAAGGTAATTTTAGAGAATCAATAAATTGAAAATACAAGTTGCGCTAACAATAATGATTGATATTTGGGGACGATCTCTGTCAATGTTGAAACCCACCGCGGAATCATCTGCGAGTTCTATCGAGGATGTAAAAAAAATAATTGAAGATGAAATCGCTGAGACGTTAAATTTAGCAAGTGTTGACCCGAACGAAATAGTTGTATTTCAAGATCGCCAGGGTAAATTGAAAAGCAGTAATATATCCGCGGATGACATTTTGATACGGCAGAGCGATGCCGCTGAAAACTCTATTGCGCTGTATTGCAGCGGTGGACGACTTAAACCAGGCGCACTTGTGTCTACGATCACCGACGCGATTGCCGCCCACGGCCGTGAGCTGGATGATTATATACGAGGTTATAATAGTTTTTGCAAAAATGTCGTACATAAATTCTTTGGAACCCCGCTTGTGGTTGGCATGACTCTCGCTGAAATTAAAAACTTTCTATCTTTATTATTTTTTAACAAGGAGGCGGGGAGGATGATGAATGAAAATGAAATCAAGGCAAATTATCTCGATATTTACACGGATATTTCTAAAATAATAGAAAATCTTGAAAAGGTACAAAAAACCACTAACGACGTCGTTGGTAAGTTTTTTGGAGCCCCGCTTGCGGCAGGCATGACTCTCGCTGAAATTAGCGAGTTTATTGGCAAGCATACTCAAAATGCCTACGTCGCTAATAGTTTCTTTGGTGTCCCGGCTACATCTACAATGACTCACAAAGATATTAATATGTTTATGGTGAGACAAACAACACTTAATACCATCGTGGATAAATTTTTGGGGAGAACACCTGTGTCTGAAACCACATCTCTGACAGGCCCAACCCTCGCTGAAGTTAAAAAAGCTATTGACGAACAAAAACTCACCAGCGAAATTGTTAATATGTTCTTTGGGGAGTATGGCCCCAAAGATATCACGACAAAATTTTTTCACATCGACCTGTATCTCAAAGACAAAGCACAGCTTAAAGCCAGAGACCTTCTGACTTCATTCTTTTCTAACAGGGAGCCGAGGAGGGTAATAGATCCTACCAGAATCAGGGCAAATTATCTCGATATTTACGATGATATTCTTAAACTAAAAGATCTCGTTGAATTTAAAATCCTTCTGGTTTTATTCTTTTTTAACAAGGAGGCGAGTAGGACAATGAATGAAAATGAAATCAAGGCAAATTATCTCGATATTTACACGGATATTTCTAAACTAAAAGATGATTTTACAAAAATGATCGAACGACTCGATAAAGTAAAAATTCCACACCGCGTAAAAACCGTTGATAACATCGTATACACAGTTGCCAGTGGAACCTTTGATTGGATCCAAGGAAATGAAAATAGTTTATATTTTCATAGCAAATATGGTAGTATACCGGGTTGTTATCGATTTACAATAATACATCGCCGTAAATTTGATTTGGGAGTTGGCCCGGCAATACATATAAGCGGTGTTAACACAGTAACATATATAAACGATATGATACCCGAAGCGCCCGACCGAATAAGATACCCTATTAGAATTAATATAACTACATCCGACGGGCCAGCGGCTGGGGTTAGGGAGTCGCTACCCTGCACGCTAGAATTTGTATCCGGTATTCCCCCCCCCCCACCGACCATGAATCCAGGTACACAATCGAATAATTGAAAACACTAGCGGGTTTAAAATAGTAATGACATCGATGAAATCAATTGAACCGATAATAGTCCCAGAGGTATCACAATCGCATCGATATCGATATGATACCATGAAAGAGTTTTCCGCGAACTTGAAATCACTTTCTGAGCGCTATCGTGAAAAAATGAAAAAATACCGACGCAGCGTAGCAATCATCGACATCACCGTGTACTCGGTGTCCGGTGTGATGGCCAGCGCCGGGGTTATTTTGTCGACAGTGACCACGATAGCTCCGATTGCAGTTCCAATCGCTATCTCCGCGGCAACAACAATCTCAGCAGTCGCCACCGCGATAACTAAAAAGTTATCATCATGTTCTCAGAAAAAACTCGCCGATTATACAGCTTGGTACCGGGTGGTATTTGACGCATACTCGAAATTATCCGAGTTGATCTCGCTGTCGATAGATAATTCGTTCATATCCGATGTTGAATTTTCCACGATGACCCAGTTGTATAACTCCGCGATGTTGAAATTGCAAATTTAAGACAGCGTTAACAATAAAGTCACTCGAACTGCTTCAACGAATCGCGGAGAATACCACTCCGATACGAACAAGCATGATATCAATAACATCAACAAACCCTGAATTTAGTGTGAACTTCCCTTCTCCGATTCCAGTGCGCGAGATCGCGCTGGAAAAATTACGAGTATATCATAGCTGGCCTAATATCAGATCGGTTGCATTGGGCGGTCAGCAACCCAATAACGCACTGGTGTTCTCGTATAAGAATAAACCCGATGGTACTCCAGCGTGGGAAACTGTTTCGTTACCAACTGGGTCGTACCAAATTGAGCAAATCGATTCTGAAATTCAGCGTAGAATAAAATCAATCACTGGAAAAGAATCAAAAATAGCTATTAAACTTCATGAACCGACGCTCTCGTCGTCGATCGAAATAAGCACAGAGGGATACATTGTAGATATCTATAACAGCTCGTTAAGAACAGTGTTAGGATGGCCTGAAAAACCACCCGGAGCCGCCGCCGACTTAACCACGGATGCACAATCATATCATGAAATAAATCTCAGATATCGAGATAGTTTATCTGATATAAGAAAAGTAAAATTCGCCGATAGATTTATATTTACCAACAAAAACACGTTGCAATGGGATTTTATCATTAAAAGAACAGCTGACTCATCTGTTACTATCGCATTTACGCTAACTGACATCACTGGCTATTTTAATGAAATTAATCAATTACATAAAACACAACTAGAACAACTACGGCAAACAAAATCGCGAAAACACGTTGAAATACTAAATCAGCTTGTATCTGACATGGAACATATCAATGAACTAATTATTCAAACAATAATTAATGACAATAGCGACAATAAACAACGATTCCCAACCGGTTACAATATCACAGAAGCCGATCTGCGTAATTTCAAGTTTCCAGGATACAACGCTGACGAACTAAAAGAATCTGTTAGGAATGTTAGCAAGGTATTACAAGTACAAGATTCAACTATCCTTAAATATAATAATGACCCAGATGGCGGCGGTAGGCATATTGCCCCGCACAATGTGAATATTTCAGCAGTGATTGCGCTCAATTTAACATGTGATGCTATCGAAGGAAGCTATCAAATTAATCTAGAGCAATCAAATCAAGCTCAGCAAGGATATATTCTTTATTCGTTTGCGCCAACAGCTCCTCCAGGATTCCTAATTATTGAAAACCCAATTAATCCTGTCTACATGCGATGCCATAATAATTCGTTAACGAGAATTAATTTCCGACTCACTGACCAATCAAATAATTTGATTGATCTACAAGATGAGGTGTTAGCGATTAGTTTGTTTGTGAAATCATAAATGATTTTCGTCCTAAAGACTTAATCAAATATTTGGTTGAAATAAATTATTAACCCATAGCAGCAGGGGGGGGGGGGACCATGACATCACGACAAGACCGTATTTTGACTAAACGATGAAAACGGTCTTGGAGTATGATTTGCGAAAAACTTATGTTTCGAGCAAGTAATCTTATTTTTTTGGTTGAAAAAGAAGGATTCGAATTAATTCTCTCGAGATGTTTGTTAGATTTAGAGCAAATGATGTCTCAGGCAAATGTCCGATTCGCCCCCCCCCCCCCCCCCTGCTGCTGAGCGACTACTGATTGTGACGTCAGTGACCGTAACCACTTACTTCTCGTAGGAGCAGATCTGTCAAGCAACAACTTGTAAAATATTTTCATTGAGAAGTGATGCCCTCTGTCTTGCCAAAAAGCGTTCGATAAAGCACCGACACAAAATAATCTACTAGGGCATTTACCCGGACTAACTCCTGAAGCATTGAATCTGAACGTGATTTTGATATTGGTGCAGATTATAATCCATTAGGAGTTGGCTGTGTTATGAAAGAATATCCGTTTAAAGCATATGATGGGAGGAGGCACTACTTTGCACATGACAGCGGGCTAACAACAGCTTGCGTACGTCATGCTTGAATAATCTCAAAACTTTGCCTAAGCCGGGGTAGGGCGTCTCAAAGCTGAAAACTGAAAAATATCCAGAGGAGTGTTTCTGTTAGATATCATCTAAGAAAGGTCCGAGAGCGATTACATCTTGTGATAATAAAGATTGTATAAGCAAATCTAATGTGTCGCTCAGAATTTTATATTTATGTTAAGAACCTGCTTCAGGAGTTGTTGAAAATAGTAATGAAGTGGATATAAATTGTAAAACAGTTATTCTAAAGGAACCTATATATAAGGAGGAAGTTATACACACTTTACTTAGCCATAAATCTGGATAGCCTTCCGGTACAGATGGGACAGATGTTGACTTTCTCAAGTGTACTGTACTATTATCATACCATTAACAAATACGTTCATACTGCTGCGTTTCATAAATCATGAAGGAAATGTGTTATATCGTCGTTACATATAACTCGTTATGTCGACCATCCTAATAGCTGTAGTATAGCATTGAAAAATGCTGTGATCTTTACCTCTATGCTCAACAATATTTTATATGAATAGTCTGAAAATAATTAAGTGACAAGACACAATTCGGTTTCGACGGACATAACCCACTAACTTTTAATGGCATGGACAAATACGTATCAAGAAAGAGACTCATCGATGTTTTACTGATTGTATATATATATATATATATATATATATATATATATATATATATATATATATATATATATATATATATATATATATATATATTTGTTCTAAATGTTTGATATGATAACACTGGTTAAATTAAAGAAGTCTCTCTTCTTGTAACGTTTAAAAGGGGGAAGTTTTTAATGATCTGAAACTCAATTTGAACTTTACAATTTTATGAAAAGAGTGTGTTTTTAAGGGGCGTACAGTGATAGCTATATATGGGTCCGGTATTTAAGTCTAAATAGTCATGGGATAGATCAAGGAAACATCAGTAACACCAACTAAAATATGTTACGTATACTTTGTATTACTAAAGAAAACGAAATTTTGACAAGTTTTATTGTGAAGATGCTAATAAAATATTTGATTAAATGGAAAATTCTATATCATTCTATGGATTGCAATTTAAGGCGACAATACGTTTGAGACTGCGACGTTCTACAAATTTTGCTTTGAAGTGTAATGATTGACGTTATCTACTTTGCCAAAATAATGACTGATTTAGACTGAGAATGAAGACATTTTTATATATTTGTAACATGCTCGATGGGCGGACTCATACTGGTGGTGTGAAATAATGTCGAAACATTAGAGTGGTTGTATCTTAGAGACATCATTTGATAAAATCTTTAATCTTGTAAGAATTTTCATTGAGAATTGATACATTATATCTGAAAAGATCTAATTGTAGATCTTACAAATTGCACTGTGTTGCACAGAAGAATGGGGTTCACTATCCAAGATATTATCAAAGCAAGACCGCCAATGCTGAGATGCCAGTATGAGCCAAAGTAAAACATTTCGACCCAAGAAAAGGAGATAAGAACCGACTCTATGCATAAATAGAAATATGGAGTACTACGTGCAGGCAGACCTCGCATCAATAGTAACATACATATAATTTATTGAATGCAAATGATAAGATGCAAACTCTCAAAACCAAATCCATATGTTATCAAGGGAGAATCGCCAGTGTTTAACTGTATTATTTAATTAATCAGTAATGTGTCTTCAAAGCCTTAACAAAACAACCGAGAGAACAGGTAAGCATATTTTGTTTAATGTGCATTTACTGGGAATGCATATGATTTCTTCTAATGCTTTGGTTGCATATTTACTGTCAGCGGCGGGACATTTGTTTTCTCTCTCTCTCTCTCTCTCTCTCTCTCTCTCTCTCTCTCTCTCTCTCTCTCGCTCGCTCGCTCGCTCTCTCTCTCTCTCTCTCTCTGGAACACCCCACAGGCACAGAGAAATATCATTAATATTACCTTGAAAACACAAATAAGGGCTGAAAGAAAACCAGGTGAAGATTTTGATCTGAACAAAATTAGTGACGAAATAAATAAACAGATGAGAAAGACTTGTCAGAAGGTAATAACAGTGCAAATTAATATTTAAAACAATTAAGAATAAAACTACAACAATTTATTGTGCTGAACGTGTTATGATGGCATGAACATGACAGTTGAAATACTGGTAACGGTTAAACAAACATCGATTAAGAAACTCGATTCACCAGTTAAAAGCGAATCCCTATCTTTTTTACACTGCGTAAGAATTATATTTGCTATTTATATAGTTAAAAGTTTTCGTTGCAATACCTGTACAGATTTATTGTCAAATCTCGTAAAAACATTTGAAGGTAGAACATTCATCCTGCTGTGAATATATTAAATATAAATAAGTGATAATGGTCAGTGTAGAACTGGTCAGTTTATTGAAGATAATCTTCGAAATTTGTTGTTAGAATTAGGAAAAGAGTTAAAGATTAACCAAAATACAGAGAAAGAAAGAGCTAAGATCAATTAGAAAGGATTAACGCTAAAGCAATGGTTTAACAGCGAACAGAGTTGGAGATATCTAATGTAAATGGTTTTAAATATATGTTTAGTATGCGATATCCAAACAGTAAGTAACGGAAGACAAATAACATTTCTTCATTTAATAAATTAAAGAAAGTTGAGCATTTACCCATGCATATCAAAAACAGGTAACGTAATATTGCTCATTCTGTACTGTTTAATTCGCTTGATATAAGTGTCAATGCTGCATATTTCCAAATTATCATCACTGAACGTAATCTATAAATATATGTCCGTTTTAAACATTACAGAGTATTCTTTCGAGCATATAAAAGTTATTATTCAACTAACTTTCAACATACATTCATTTGATACATCTGACCCATCCTTTCAATCAAACAGTATCTTTAGACAAGATACTACCAAATGTTTTAAAAATAGTCCGTCTAAATCTCATGAACCCTATTCCAGACTGTCATAATGTTTTCCGCCCTCAAAAACAAAAACAAAAATCCCGATCAGTATATATACCTTTCTGCCTTTATTTACAATGTGGAAACAATCGTTCAAGGTGTGTATTGTTGGTCGCCGTCATTCCACGACATGACTTGCAAAGAGGGAACTACAACACTTTATCTGTGCTACTGCGCTTTCGCCCGAGGCCCAACAGTTACGCCATTAAGTATTGATTTTGTCAACTTATCACAGTTATAGTGTATATTTTCTCTATCATTTATGTTGTCGTATACCTACGGAATGGGTGGCTGTATTGTTTTATTGTCTTATTAGGTTTACACTGGCCCTTTTTGTTATTTTATTTAATCTTTACAAATGTTCTCATATTCCTGTGAGATGAGTATACTCAAAATAATGAGCCGTCCCTTGCACTATATAGAGAGACAGAGACAAAGAGAGACAGACTGAGAGAGAGGGAGCGGAAGATAAATATAAATATAGGTTAGCTAATAATGACTTTTCCATTGCTGGGGATCGAACTTATATCCGCATCCATCGTGTGCTTTCATACTCTCTCGACAAGGCACACATCATCCATCAAGCGGATTTTGGTTGTACGTATGCATTGGATACGAGGTTCAGATAGTACGTTTCCTCCCCTTCTTGTAAAGGGCAATATTTTGCATTGTCAGTTATAGTCACCATAGCTTTGTATTATCATAACTACAGGATCATTTCTAAGCCGCTTCACGTTAGATTAACACTTAACTTTCAGATAGTAAACTAGATCGGCTAGGAATTCCTGCAGTCATATGACACGTTATCGGGTTCAAATAAATAATTCTCTCTGTGGGGTTCATCCTAGTTCATATAGGGGCTATCGAGAAACGTTGGAACATAACAGTCAGTGATGGCTAGTCATAACAAATAAAGCCAGCAGGGCTCAGTGATATCGGGAAAGTATTGGCCCGAATACAAACTACAGACATAGAAAGGTCACTCTGCATAATCCTTGCCAACGAAGTATTTGTATTGCTGGGATGTGCCGACTGCTCTTGTAAAGGTCTGGGCCTTATTCGGTTTGGGGTGGGGTGCTCCCAATTTAGTTAAATTAATGCAGAAGACCCACCCTGGCTCGTTTGTGTCAGAAATTTAAATAGTGCCGACAGTTAAATTAATGAATACACAACATGTGAACTTGAAATAACAACATTTTAATATAATTCAAAACAGTCATCTCTCAAATAAAATTCAGCTAAAACCCTATCACTCGACCAAGTGACAGCCTATTTCATCCTTTGAATTAGTGTGTGAAATTCTCCTTGTGCCCATCGAAATACACATTATTTCTGTTAAGTGTACACGGTATATGTATAAATTCTCAATCTTATTATACAAAACAATATCATACAATCAAACGCATTTCTGTACATTGCACATCTAGAAATGTACACAGATATGCACATATCCATGCGTTGATATATCCTTACACATGATGATCCTACAAGTAAGTATACACAAATAGGCAAATTCATATACTAATGTTGCACACCGTAACCATTATACAACGTTTATAATTCAATTAAACGTTTGCAAATCTAAAATATCAAATGAATAAATGCACGTGGTTACTACGAATTAACCCAATAGAAAATTGCAGTATAAATTATTTACATCAAATTGCTCATATCTCAAAATATGCATATATATCAAACACTACGAATGAATAAAACTACAAATGTTAATTCTACGTACTAAAGCATATATACTGCAAAAATTAAAGTACACTTACTTTGCAGTAATTTTTACAACAATCGAGCAAATAATACCTAACATGTTTCGAAGTTCCTGGTTATTTACGGAATAAAATAAAATACCCATCCCGCCAATAACGAATGGTGTCGGCGTAGCTTATTTGCCTTACTTTCCGCAAAATAGTTGTATCACTACTAACATTTTAGTTCTCAAGACAATATATTTAAACTTGAGATTCTAATGTTTGGCGCGCATTGCTCAATTCCGATTGGACGTCGGTTCATAGTTATTAGACACCGCCCCTCCCAACCGTCTGTCAAGGATGGTTACGACCCACTTTGATGCTTCCTTGTTCCAAACAAAGAAATCACCACTTACATGTGAACAATGTTACGTAACTGGCTTTGGCAAAAATAACGCGCGCGTCTCGCTTTTCTTGCAGCATGACAACTTGCTTAAAGTGTTTTCTGCCATTTCTTGCTTGGCGATACAAGATCCCCTATCTTGTATGTGAACTTCATATTGAGTTTCCTTCTCTGTTCCCTCTTTAGAGTATTTGTGCAACTACGCCAGAGTTGCGTCCTCATGTTGAAGCTTCCTCAATTCGTCCGGATGTATGTTACTGACCGGTGTCGATGTAACTTCCATCGGAGTCGATTTCGTCTGTCGACTCTTGGATCTGGTTTCCATAACACTCACCGGCATCGGTGTGTAGGTTTCTGGGTTCGGTTGTGGCAACACATAACGACATCCCAATATGACGTCATATGACAGCCCAGCCAAGCATGCAGCTTCAAGTTTCCTCTTCACGTTTGGTGAATCGAGGTCAATAACAGCCACTGGCAACGAGCCACGCGTGCTGTTCGCGTACTGGACTTGAATTACCTCCCCTGTGTAGTCCTCGGGCTTCACGTATTTCTCATCGACAAGCGCTTGAGCGCTACACCCAGTGTCGTACAAGATGGTGGCACCTTCTCCGTTGACAGTTGCGGACGCAAGCTTTGCTGGTTCACCTTGACTCTTACCTGTATATTATGGGATATATATGGCCTTATCTGAGTCATGTTTTACATTCGTCGAACTTTCGTAAGCCTTTACACTATAAGAAAATCGGAGTGGTAAATCTTAAGATGTCTTTCCGTTTTTTGGCTATTGCTATTTGTTTGTTTGATTTGATTTGATGTTTTGTTTGTTGTTGTTCTTTTATCTTCAAGACACTATGTAGGTGACTAAATGATAGCCTTACTACTTAATAATTTGTTTAAACATTTATAGTGGAACCATCGCGTACGATTAAACTACAATGACCAGTTCTCATATTCCTGTGAGATGATTATACTCAACAGCAGAGATTCTTTTTTGTTCAAAGCGAGATTGATAGCCATCTTTGGACTTAAATTAATGTTGTCATATATTGTGATATTCGTTAAATGATATTGTTATGAGAGGTTCTTAATGTGTGTATATATATATATATATATATATATATATATATATATATATATATATATATATATATATATATATATATATATATATATATATATATATATATATATATATATATACTTTACGTATGGTGCAATTCCCTTATTGAAAATGATATCGCAGTATTTATTATATATTTCAGAGAGAGGTAATGCAATATTGAAAATGATATCGCAGTATTTATTATATATTTCAGAGAGAGGTAATGCAATATTGATAATGATATCGCAGTATTTATTATATATTTCAGAGAAAGGTAATGCAATATTGAAAATGATATCGCAGTATTTATTACATATATCTGAGAGAGGTAATGCAATATTGATAATGATATCGCAGTATTTATTATATATTTCATAGATAGGTAATGCAATATTGAAAATGATATCGCAGTATTTATTATATATTTCAGAGAGAGGTAATGCAATACTAAAAATGATATCGCAGTATTTATTATATATTTCAGAGAGAGGTAATGCAATATTGAAAATGATATCGCAGGAATGTAGATATAACCTTTGGAACTACTTTTTTCCAACTTAGAATTCTTATATACGCCCTTTGGTACGGTATCCAAACCTGTGTTTCCATAGTTAGGTATATTTAATTTTTTCTTCTTCTTTCACTTCCTTTGGCTCTCTCCCTCCACATCACAAAAGCATTTCTTACTCTTCATTACTTTGACAAAAAACACACACAAAACTTTTAACACTTCGCTGTTTAAAATTTATTGCAATATATATGAACTTCTTTATAACGATGTATTAAATGCAAGTGTTTGTCGAATTTGCACAGAATGGAGAAAATCGATGCAAATTGACGGTAGTTGCTTTCAAAATATATAACAACAGGAAGCTACGTTTTGTAGGTAGATATACTGAAATAACTAACCTATGAAGTGGAAACGGTCTATTGTCACTCCTGACAATACAATGTTTCCATTCCAATGGTGAAATATGTCCGTATATCTACTTAAAAATTGTAAGATATCCTCTGTGTATTGTATACACGTGCTCACCTGGCTTTTAACTATCTGTGCATTTTGGAACAAAGTTCTTGTCTTGAATTCAGACATTGAAAATTATCTTAAAAATATTAAATCAAGTTTGTCCAACCCCAGTTAATGATTAATGTATGGAATGATTTGCTTCATTATTTGCTTGAATTATATAGTTATGCGCTAAAGTCCTATTGACTTGTTGGATAATTAATTAATTACTGTCAGGACAAATTATGGAATAATTTTAATGGTTTAAACTAGAGCATAGTTTCTCTTGCTGCGAACCTTCCTTGTCTCGCCGAATCTCGCGTTGTTTAAACTTGACCAGACACTCAACAGTTCCATTGCGAGATGATTTCTTAAACAAATATGATATCTAAGGATTAAAACTTAAGAAAGGTTGAAAAAAAGAGGAAATAAGATTTTTTTGGGCATGTTTCTGTATAATTGAAAGCTACTTAAGTAGCTCAAAAATACCAGTCTAACACTGTATATAATTTGCAACTAAATTTTGAAATGGGGAAATGATCTAGATTGCTTTAAGGTCAAGCAATTTGAAGGGCGTACAAACGGTCATTGGTTTAATGAGTGTGGAAAACGAATAAGCTGCAAAAGGGGGTCACTAGGTTGAGTATTTTGCACTTTAGAAATGAAGTATTTGTGGTAAGGTATCATAAATGTGGGAACTGTAGCAATTTGATGATAATTGGTCGGGCGTGGTAAAATGTAACAAGTGTGAGTCTCTCGTTAAACATCTGCGTCTTTTTTATTGCACTATCAAGCAAGTTTCAAATGTATCGATTTGGAGAAAAAAGGCTTGTGATACCAAACAATGATAGATAGATAGATAGATAGATAGATAGATAGATAGATAGATAGATAGATAGATAGATAGACAGACAGACAGACAGACAGACAGACAGACAGATAGATAGATAGATAGATAGATAGATAGATAGATAGATAGATAGATAGATAGATAGATAGACAGATAGATAGACAGACAAACGGTCTCCCTAAGAAACTATACATGGTTTATGGTCCTATTTATGGTAGTAACATTAACAATATTTTGTAAAAGGTTTACATCAGTAAAAGTCTCCTCCGAAAATTAGTATTACGTGTGCTCTTCGGACAAGGTAAAACAATGTTATAAAACTGTGAACTATCAAAACGTAAAATATCGGTTTCAAAACACATTTATATATGCAAAAGGAAAAATAGTTACCAAAAATATGACAATTTGTCCAAACTACGTATAACGTTTACTTTGTTGATATTATCGATACGATCGACTAATACCAAATTATATGTAATATTAGTTTGTTGATGTCTGATTCAGATGTAAGGCAAGTGGATAACAAAGAGAAGTAACCACAATACTAGTTTAAATAGATCTCTTTAATAATTTATCACAAAGATATGTACAATCTTGGTAGTCATAAACGGGCCCAGATCATATTTATTATGTATACAACTTTCGCCAAGGCATTCTTTGAGAATAAAAGATACATCGATTAATAGAAAAGCTAATTTCCTTTCGGTGACTTGACGTCCAAGCTCATGAAAATGTCTGTAATTAATTTTTTTTAAACCTGAAACTTTTTTATATCTGATTTCGATTTTGTTAATCCAAATGTTTTAAAATACCAATAATCTGATGTAAAGCACAATCGAAATGTTCCAACCAAATTGGACTACATTAAATGGTCGACTTCTTCATTCATTGGGTAACCATAAACTGTAAGTTGAGAAGGTGGAAGAGATTGTGTGGTCTTGTACCAACGAAATGGATATTTGAACTTCCTCTGTAAAAAGAAAGAAAGATAACTGAGGAATTTGATGATTCTGACAATTTAATCACAAAAACTAAGTATTAAGGAATCAGTTGCACGAAAATTCCTTTTACTTAACAAAATATAATTAAAACAACTGCAAACTTTTGGGCCATTCTGAACTCTGATTCTGATCTTACACTGCATATGTTATGTCCTAGATATTGGCTTTTATGCGTTATTTATTTCATTTAACCTTGGTGTAAGAATCAGTCGAACTCAGAGAATAACTTTGAAAGATAGTTGTTCAAAAGAATTATAGTAATGATCATGCATCGCCAAACTGCATTTAGTCACCAAAACTGTTAATGTAACGACGGGGAAGATGCAAACTGATTCTTTTGGGAGAAAACTGAAATACTTACGAGGCGTTTTACAGTTTGGAAGGAAATTATTTCAAAGGTTCGTCTTCCTTATCAGCCAGAAGCACGTTCAGGTACTGTAGACGCTGTGCTTCATCAAGGTCGTCAAGAAGTGTGCGCAGAGATCTCTTTTTTCGGCCACTGATACAATACAAAGAACCGGATCTGAATGTTTGTTACAACTTCTTTGAAAGAGATTTATCCTCAGAAAACACAGTCAAATCATTAAAAATCTGATTTATCCTTATCAGTTACAGTGATGATAAATTATTGCATACTAATGTCAGGATGAGACAGACAGACATTAAGAGAGAGAGAGAGAGAGAGAGAGAGAGAGAGAGAAAGAATAGCAAAAGTATCCACGAATAAATACTATTCTTAGTACAAAAGTTGATTGTTTGGTTGCTTGTTTATACTAATAATATTACATTTTGATAAACTTTTTTATTGTCACATACTTTTAGCAACAACCTTTTCTTACTGAAAATGTCTAAAGATCCAGGAAAAGTAATTGTTTAATTTTTTGTGTTGATTCGGTAATGTTTTAGTTTCAGTCTCTAGCACTTTTTTATAAACAACTATAAAGTTATTTTTCTTTGCATATGTTTATTAAATAAGATTACCTTTGCATGTAGTATAGTTCTCAATCTCAGCAAGACGTTAATTTCAATTTACATTTTGAAAGAATGTAAAACATTTCTGATCGAAAAGTACTGACCATTTCAATGATTGAATCTGACACAATTAAGACAGGATCGGGTCAAGTATGAAATTTATAAATACACTTCTCACATCAATATACATTGACAAAATCAAATGCATACATGTTTACAAGTACATGCAGTTTCGTAATATGGTTGCCAAACGGTTCACTCTTTAATTGGCCTAGATTTTATTTTGTTTTGTACCAAAACAAAATCGCTTTAGTGCCTAGAAACCCACTTAAAACAAGCAAAAATCAAACAGCAGATTGGGTACAATCATTAATTCGGTGAAATGGAATTTCTGTAAATACACCGACTTATTAGGTATCCTTGTAGCTCAGTCAGTAAAATTTCATCTGTAGAAACAATTGTATTCATACCGTTTATACTCGTTTATAAGTAGAGCCAAACTGCAAAAACTACAATACCAGGTCGCGTAATGCGCCAGTAGATCTGGGTCTGCGCAGTTTGTTAGGAGTAATCTGTACAACAAACAGCTTTTATCCTGATATGGTGGTATATTATGCGATGGCAGATCAATGCCCAAGTTGTTTATAGCTGGACAATACCTATAAGCGAGTATATTCGAACTATTAGATATATCAACCTTAAAATATTCTTCCGATGAGCAGGTGTGCCAAAACCATTTCATGAAAACTTTTAAAGAATCCGTTTTCATCTTTTGAAGAATCAATTTCAGTCGCTTAGTTGCAAAAAGATGATACAAAACCAACGGCTGTCATAGTTTGTCGCGATTTTTCATCAATTATACGGTATAATAGGGTCACACAGGAGCTGCACAAATCAGTTAATAAGAAAGTTAAGTTTATATTTATTGTATGAAAACTGCAAACCTAATGGCATACTTGATTCAAAACAGTTATATTATAATCGTCATCATTATCGTCATCATCATTATTATGAATGTCGTCGTCATCGTTGCAATAAAAATTTAGTGTTGACGTATCACTGTTGCCACGTGTGAATAAAGATGCATTCCATTCTTGTCATATGTAAAATATTTTCGCATACAATACTAACTTTTTAAATTAATGTCAAATTGATGTCATAAGAAAAATACATACATTCTCCATGGGTCTATTTTACCATGTCCCACAACTGCTCCACCTTTCGACAGCGCATACATTGCCTGTAATTCTGCCATCCTTTGATCTGCTGAGGTCCGCTTTATAAGTCTGGGGAAGGGAGGTGGGGTAATACATATGGTTAAAAACACATGCGGTAATGTATATTGTATTACTGACTCATCGCAAGAGCTTATGTTAAAAGCAGTGTCTCTTCTGTTTTTGGATATGTTCTTAAAACGTTTACTTTGGAATCAAACATAACATTTGGATCAAATTTGAATTTGAATTTCACGGAATTTACGAGAAAAAGTGTTTAAAAACAATAAAAATTGGAATTTGTTTATGTTGGATATGCCACACTAAACAGTTCAGTCAAAATTGCCTAATATTTCATATATTGTATGCGGTAAAAATGGTCCGTGGTAAGTAGTAAAGTTGTATTTACAGCTCTTTGGTAGACAGATGGAGCTTGGCGATGCGTCAGTTAATCACATGCCTAAATAAATAAATATGGTAAAGTACTTGAAACTGTGAACACGTAATGCACGTGCTTTGTGACAAGAACTCTCATAATGTAATACAGACGCAAGTGGAAACAATGTAAATATAAGGACTGTTCTATATATACACACACACAAACTTGAGACAGACTGGGCGCAGTGGGCACAGAATTAGGACATGCACGCATGACGACAAAACTAAACGAAAACACATATGCTAACTTCGATAATGAAACATGCTACGAGGATGATATGATTGTCATTACTGCTAAACTAATCCAATAAATTATTTTTTCGAGAGAGGGTATCTATAGTTTATCCTATTAATTTATTTGTCCTTTGGTTCATAATCAAGCTAGGCGATCACATAATAACATGGCTCAGTGCTCACTTGATATCAGGAAGTACTGTTTACATACCTGAAAGTTTAGAAACAGTCCATTTGACGAAAACGGGCTACTCTCTTCGAAAAAGCCGAATACGCGTATTGACATTCTCGTGTGTGTGTGTGTGTGTGTGTGTGTGTGTGTGTGTGTGTGTGATTAGGATTTTTAAAGTAGCTTTAACAATTTGTTCAGTCATATATGTCTGCAGTGTGGCCGTTTATAGTCATGTCTAGCACTGGGGCATCCTGTCGCAGACATGTAGCAGTTTATCCTATCCAGTCACATTATCCTGACACCAGGCCGACCAGTCCTAACACTAACCTCCTAATTCTGAGCGCCAGTCAAGGCAGCTGTTGGGGCCCCGAGTGGCCGAGTGGTCTAAAGCGCTGTCCGTTACGGACCACTGCCATGTCACCTCTGTCTGCGTGTGTTCGAGTCTAAGATTCGGCAAATGTAGTTATGTGAGAAAGCTTGCCAGTAGCTTTTCGTGGGTCGGTGGTTCTTTCCGGGGGTTGTCCGGTTTCTTCCTCCACCATTAATACTGGCCGCCATGTATAGCCTATATTGTGCTGAAAATGGCGTTAAACCAGAAAAAAAAAAAACAAGGCAGCTGTTAGTACCATTTTTGTACGTATTTGATTTGACACGTCCAGGGATCGAATTGATGACCTCCTGCATCTGAGGCAGAAGCTCTTACCACAAGGCCACCGGAACGTGTAACGTGTTCTCGTTTTTGTACACTCTTTTAAAATCATTTTGTTGAGTGGCGCACATAGGAGCGGGTCCAGATAAATCTACAAAACTGTGCGGTATAAAAACAAATGCTAAAGTGCAGGATCTACTTTCATATTCTACATATAATATGAAGTTAACGACACTCATTCAAGAATCAATTATGGCCACACCTGCCATTATATTACACAAAAAATATCAGACAAACATCCCAATCTTTAAACTCGTCGCTTTACATTTCTGACATAAATCATGTATAATGTATTCAAATAAACAGACATCTTTAATATTAAAAACCAACAAGAAATTAGTATTACTATAACATAAACCGACTCTCTCTCTCTCTCTCTCTCTCTCTCTCTCTCTCTCTCTCTCTCTCTCTCTCTCTCTCTCTCTCTCTCTCTCTCTCTCTCAACGAAAAAGAACAACCATTATTTATCACTTCAACCTATTGACATAGGATAACGTCTTTCATCGATTTGCTTCATTTGAATATCCACAGATTTATATTGCTATAAGTTGTGGCCATTACGTTTTTATAATCACAAGCAAAAGCATGCGAAGGAACCCTACACCTATTGGCCGTAATTCAATACATAAAAGTTACAATGAAATTGTGACTTGAATATGTTTGCATGCATTTTAGCTAAGAAATAATAATGGGTGATGCTCACGATTGTTTATTACGAGCCAAACTCTTCTGTTTCGAGGAATATTAATAGAGTATAGCATTTAATTGTAGCTTTGAAGGTATATCAAATTCATTCCATGTAGTACGAAACCATTGAATGGAACAGAAGCTATCACACTTTATTTCTGAGTATAACTTAGCTAGGGGAAGCCTTAGGACATGAAGTCATATGCCACGCGAAAATATCCGATATCCACCAATGTGCATTTTCTGACATTGGCTGTATAATTCATTGGCGAAAACCTTTATGCGTTGGGCTAGATTTATATTAAGCTATTATCTGTAACGGATCTGAAAATGTGAGCATAACGTATTCTTACATAACAGATAGTTGTGATGCTCTTCTAACGCTGGGAAGGAAGGTTTGATGAACAAATGTAATTTATTCCCATTTCGTCTTAAATGACAGATACATAGGAATCTCTCTCTCTCTCTCTCTCTCTCTCTCTCTCTCTCTCTCTCTCTCTCTCTCTCTCTCTCTCTCTCACACACACACACACTGCTACAGTTGCATTGGAAAAGACAGCCGTGCTACCGTAGTATTTCAAAGGTGATGTAATATGTGTTTGTGTCTTTTCCTTGGTATCTGAAACAGTCAACGTAACCTTAAAATCATTACAAGTAGTCAAGCAATGGTTTGGATAATAATATATGGGGTATCATATACGAGGTATCATATGGGTGCAGTATGCGCATTAGCATGCCGATATGTGCACATTTAGTCAGGCTATAAAATGGTTTGATTAAATGGCAGCATAACAATGGGATGATGGTGGAAAACGTCCAAAGACGTTACCTCTGGATGACGTTAACTAAACCACAGGCTATCTGTTTGCAATGAAGTCTACGCCCTAGCGCCAACAAAGCATTATACTCAGCAATCCTTACGTCAGCTGTCTGACGTTTGACACTGAAACATAAATGCACACAAATGATGGGATATATATATATATATATATATATATATATATATATATATATATATATATATATATATATATATATATATATACTCTCAGAATTCATAGTTCTTACACACTATGAGTAACATAAGTGATAAGATAGACCAGAACGTCAGAAGAAGTATACATGCAAAAATGGAACATACTAACGGTCGGTAGTGTTGTTCAGTCATTACTTCCGTATCACATACACTGATTGGAACTATTTAGATGTTTTCTCTGGAGTCCGTGACGGGGTATTTATTGAAACACATAATCGAGTTTTTATAGATTAAAATTAAAAAAGAAAACTAAATTGATATTTTTAGGATACAAATATTAGAAAAAAGATTAAAAGGGATACAAAAAATTAGAAAACTGTATTCATATTTTGATCAGAGATGAGGGAAACAAAACACGTTTGATATGGCTTAGAAATATGTCAGAGTTGTGTGACACTGGCGTATCATTACGCTATACGTTATTTCACCAGACTCAGAATAAAACATGTATATAGTGTTGCACGCCTGTTTCTTCATAATGCTTATTTTTATCAAAAGATATATAAAAATTGAAAAAGTTGATTTATTTATTGGAACATATCAAAGGCTATTAAGTTTTAGTTATGCTTACCCATGTATAATATGTATATTTAAACGGACACACGTTACGCATGGCAAAACTTCCTACCGAATCTGTTTCCTTCGTCTCAAGGGATTGTATGTAAGGGAAACAGTACTAGTCGATCAATATGAAAGCTGAAACGTTTTAGGTAAGCCTCAAATGCACAAACAAAACCGACATAGCCTCTATTTGATTTTAGGGGGAAGTAATAGTAAACATTTTTATGAATGGGAAAGGAAACTGATTTTAACTCTTGTTAAGTGGATATTCTCTTTGCGAGTTTTTTAAAAATATATTGACAATCAATCACCCATAAACTACAATAAGTTATCGTTGAATGTATCAATTACTTTCCATTTATTTGGCAATTTTTGGGTGGGAAAGTTAAAACGGAGATATGTCCCCGGTTCCTGGGCCCGTAAAGGGTCCCGGGCGGAACCACACCTTTTAATTTTATTTTTAAAAAAAGTTTTGTTGGAACAAGAACTAGGACAGGCCCTGATGTTTCTTACCCCAAGGCCCGTGATCGTTTTATACCTGTCACACTAAAACGAAGATTTTTTCCCTGACATAATTATAATGTTTCAATGACATTAGCATGAAAGATTTCTATAACTAGTAGCGTGCGTCCATTTTCATTTACAATTGTACGTCTTCCCTATGGAACACAAAGATTTAGGAACAGATCTTAGAAGATTTTGTTGTTTTGGATTATTGTTTATTTTTTTTCAATAGGGATTTATACTATGTAGTACAAAAAGTACGATTTACACAAATATCACTAAATTTAGACACAACCATGCCAGAAGATCTGTGAATTTTCCATCCGCTAAAATACGAATGGTATTTGACATTTCATAACAAGTACGACTACAATTTCTAAAATATATGTTTCTGATCGAAATCAGTAAAGAGCAATGGCTGTCATATGCTATATCATTTTAATGAGTGAGAGAGAACATTTAATTACGATGTATGTTTTTACGTTACGGTTCAGTTAAATTAACGATTAAAGGTAATTAAAAAACACTAGTTCCTGGCATAAACATGGTCTTTTTTGTTATACTTACTTAATCTTTTCTTTCTGCATAAGTTATTGAAAATAGAAAGTTAAAAAAATGTATATTACAAAATATACTTTTACACTCTCGGTGCATGAAATACAACATATTCATGTTCAATAAATGTTTATGTAATGACTGAGTTCAACATTTTTCATAAACTGATAATGGCTCTTCGGTGTTTCTTTTCTTCAGACAACAAATGTAATAACTTACCGTTCTCCATTCTCCGTTAGAAATCTGGCCGACGTCAGTGATGTGACACACAGCATAATAATCAAAATCACTCCCGAGAAGTATCTTGAGATCTTCATTTCTGAAATAATGTTTCAACGAGCTTTATCGAAAAGACTAGTTGAATTATAATGTAAGAATAAATTCACACAGTACACCTTTGATTGTGTTTATAGTTAGAATAAGTAACCAATTACTTGCATCTAACTGCTTTAGAATTCAGCAGGTGCCCGTCTAGAACTTATTTATATCGAGGAATCCAAAAGAAAGCTTTCTTTATACTGAAGCTGCCCGCAGCCTGACCAATGGTTTGGCCACCGTATCCATATATATATGGGATCCCTACTTTTGTGTAAGTCGAAGTCATAGTTTTTGGAAGGTTACTAAAATGCAAGCTATACAGCATTCAAATGATCGCCATGTCCAGGTATCATGAAGCCCATATTTAATTTCCTGTTCGGTACTAAATGATCGGAAGAAAAAAACACAGAGGTTATCTGCAAGTTCCAATTGGATAGAAGGAAATATTTCACGATGACGTTGAAAAATTATATTGTCACGAGTGGCAAGTGGCGAAGCCACTCGTGACATTACACAATGTTTCCGCTTCACAAGTAATATAATTTTATATATAAAGTGTACACTCAAGATGCATAAATTGTAATTCTATGATATGGTTTTGAAGGCGTAACTTTCTACTTGCATCATATTGTTTATAATTCGTACGGTATTAGTTCCAAAAATTGTACATTTCAGATTCTCTATATAATGTTTCAAATTGTGTATAGTCAAATTAATGATTTTTTCCTCATAAAAACGAAACGACTGGCTTATTCCCTCATTATGACGTACCGTGCACGAATTGATATAGTAAACATTGTTGAGTGGTTCGTCAATAGATAAATGGTCGTACCTGTGAGACTTCAGAGTGTGACATATTTAAACAAAAGATTTTAATAATATTTTATTTCCTGAAAATGATTTTCTTTATTTATTTGCTTTTCGTCAGGATTTAAACGTGATTTTGGGACGTTGACAGGCCTGCATCTTCGCTCACGAAAAGAGGTTGCACTTATAATTCAATTGGCACATTCAACTTGTCAGACATGAGCATGTGTCACGAGAGCTAAACACAATGGTTAAGAAAAGTATTTGCATAATATTTCATTACAAATTTCCCTACAAATATTCACCGTTTATCGTAGAGTGTAACATAAACTGTAATTTGCTGTCGATACACTATTATGGAGTAGTATACACTGTGACATGCCTATAGGAAGCTATCATCATTATACCAACACTACTCTCCCAAGTTATACTTGCAAGATCGGTTCTGAAATCTCTCCCAAGGTATACTTACTAGATCGGTTCTGAAATATACTCAGCGACCTACGTATTTACCCTCAATATTTCGTAATGGTTAAGCCTTCACATAGGTTTTAAGCATTAAAACGAGAAAGGAAAAGCAAAACATAACTTCGATTAACTTTATTTTTAAACAAAACAAAATCAAAATTCGTCTAATTCACCACTATTAGCTAGACAACGGACTAGTTTGCAGCTTACTCAAAACTAAGCTGCTACATTGCAAACATAATGGTTGAAATTGCCAAATTGTATCAAATCGTATCAATTGTTCTTGCAACCAATTCCATTTCGTAATAGAAAATGATGCTTTGTTCTGTAAGTTTTATGTCGGTTAAAATGACATAGCTTAAGTCGTACCAAAATGTTGAAAATAATAATTTGTATTACAAACTGAAGATCTAAAATTATGTCCCAAAACTAAAAGAAAGAAACATCCTTGATAAGACTGCATTCGATGAAAAACAAAACTTAACATATTCTATACATGCATACCAATTCTAGGAACGGTTCAATATACGTCCTCATAATTCTAGGACAAGGTTACATATAAGAGAAACTACGCCACTTTGGCGAACAAGTCGACTCATCAAATACTATCACAGACCATTGAAAACATATCTTACCAGAATGTGCGATTCATATGACCTAAACACTAACACACTATCGGCAAGAATAAAGTTACACGAACAAAACGAAGAAAATGAATAGTATTGCCTTGCTATTCAGAAACTTTATACTATAGTTATTTTATAGAGAACGAGATTCTTTGCATCAGCATCTTAGCGGATCTTTTTAATTTACTTGAATGTTTAAGTCCATTTTCAAAACAGATTTTTTTGGGCTTGTGGTGGTGGTGGGTAGTTTTCAACGACTCAGTTTTAGTCAGCAACAATATTGTATACTTGGTTAGCCCGAACATATATATTGGCTTCCAGACATATATATTTCTAAAATAGAATTAATATTTCTCCAAATTGCCTTATTTGTAAGCCAGCTACCGAGACGGTGTTTCTAATTTGTTTTAAGTGTATACAAAAGGTTGCGTTATTTAGCGTCGCGGATGATTACATTCCATAATATGCTGTATTATTGACTGGTTCCATAATAACCGATAGTAACAATTAAAGCTTATATGTATAAATCATGAGCTGTGGCGCGGGACTGAAAGTTAACAGCTTTACAAATTAGGCGTGATTAGCAATATCTAAAAATTGGGAAGGCGGCTTAGGTAGTTGACTCAATCAGACCTATATGAGATATAGTCCCGCTGGATTAGAATGACAACTGTCTAACATGATCATTGCTGTTTAGGCAACAATGTATGGTAAGTCTTTGAAAACATTGGCCATAACAGATGATGACACATTCTGTATAGATCAGAACATGTGTATTGATTGGTCGGGTTCTATCTTGAAAATAGAGAGTAATAATCGGATAATAGCAAGCAATTTCCAAGACATAGACAGACCGGTCGACAGCCGGTAAGTCCAGGTGACATTGACGAAGTGAACTATTCCAGCCCCTCTCCATTGTCCACTTTAATACACTGAATTTCTTTTCTTTCAAACTGTATCCTTCTAAACACTTTTCTCATACACTTATATGTATACACAATTTGAAAGATTTCATTGCGTTTCTTTAATGTATACCAACATTTACACGTATGTACATAATACCGAAATTACGCGCGGTCTGTAAATGATCTCAGACAGAGGGTCAGTATGGATAATCGTAAGATTAGGCTAATCTCCATGCACATAAAATCCGTTGTTTTGGCTTTGAAATAGGTCAGGCCGTCATTGATAAGCCGTTCTTGACGTAATTCGGCCAAGGATGCCAGACATCTGGTTTTCTTCCCAAAAGAACACGTACTGACCTAAATAAGTCTCCAACCATGTTAAGAGCAACTCTTGCAGTAGTAGTACAATTTGTGGTCGTGGTAGTGTTGCTGATGTTGGTATTGGTCGTATATGATCATGCAATTAAACTTCTATAAGTTATAGCACTCAAGAGAAATACAAATACGTAATAATACTAATATTAATTAAAACAGTGAAAAGAATACCAAGTAACTACTCCTTTTGCGATAACTGGTAACTGTCTTATAAAATTTAAAATCTGTAAAAATGAAAAATTGGCTCATTGACTTGCTATATATTTACATTTAGCATATTAAATATAGTGAACTGTTGTTATACATACTGTATTACGTTCATTGTAATAAAAATCCCTCGTAATTCTCAAAATCGCGTATTCGCGTTTTACTTTTTCTTATGTGTCGGAGAAAGTGTACTGGTGGGGGGGGGGGAGGGGCGGCTGCGTTTTTTTTTTCCTCTTCAAAATATAAGCGCTAGATGAATATCACTCGAGAATGTTATTTACCACTTTTCCTAATCTTCCATATTTTTAAAACACATGCTGAGAATTACACGTTAGAATAATATTATTCTCAATGTAAGTAAAATATATTTAAAAATGGACGATAATACCATATCATTTTATTATCCACGACATTACTCATCAAATGACCATCGTGATAATGTTTACGCAGTGTATATGTTGTTCCCTGGGGCTCTGAACACATACTCAATAGTTAAGAGTAACAACGGGCAATTTTTCCATGAGCTCATTATTGTGTCTGGTTCTAATGCATTACGTGAAACAATCATGCAGCTCATTGGATTCATCGCAAGATGAATCGTGGATTTCCAGTTAAATATGACAATAAGCTGTCAGAGGAAGGGATTAAAAATGATATCTGCAATACATTGTATATCTGCATATTATACTCCTAGTACAATGTATTGTATGACATTAACCGACGGCAGATTCTAGGCATCATTTATTTGAATTCTGGGTACCGGATATTTCCAGTGGACAGGTACGATGTTATGTTTTCAGTAATAAGTTAAATATCATTATTTGATTAGTAATTGTTTTTGTTTTATTTTGTATTTGTGCTTGATCTTGTTGCTGTTTTTTGTTATCATAAAATGAAGTCTATCATTTTAATCAGTCTACGAAATACTGCCGCCTTCATACAGATTTGGATCAATAAATGTAGTTTGTAAATAGAAAAAAGTAACACCACGTGGGCATGAAAATAAAAGATCAGCACATTAGGCGGTCATTTGACACAATGTACCTTTATGCTTGAATGCGAATTATTGAAATAGTTATAGGTCTCTGAATTTACTTCTTTATATTAAAGTATCATTTTAAAAACTGACATCATTATAGTAAGAAATCTCTAATGGAACGGCCAAACATATTACTTTTAAAAGGTGATTGTACAAGTCTTTATGACTGCCTACATTCGACAAGTGTCGTCATTTTAATTATATTTGAAATAAAGCCTTAATCTAATCTAATGATTCAATAAACATGATGCTAATGACAGCTAATTATGACATTTTCAAGATACGAAAACAATACATTTTCTTCTTTTGACAAGCTTTCATTATACTAACTAAATAACATTCAGTTTCTCGTCAACTGGATAGCTATGCTTTAATTCTCATTTTTATTGATTAATTAAACTTCATATCTGTAACAACACAATCGTTGCAATTTTTGTATTATATAGTGCTATTATTTGCTTATACAAATACAATAGTACGATAATTAGTAGCACTGATTTTTGAAATCATGTTTTCTGGTGGCAATCGTTAAGTTCCGTTAGCTACAAGAACATTATCGCAACCTTTCGTTATATAGAAATTTAATATTCATTCGTTATGCTACACTTTTCAGGGATTTCATTCGTGGCTTAGTTACTGACCGCAGTGAAACTCTGCGACAGGTGGCAAGAAAGCACGTAAACCAGTCACTTCATTAGCCTTCCTTCCGGTGCTTGGTCTGACCCCACTTTCCACTTAAGTACTTCATTCTCATAAGAGGTCCCACTCGTGCGAGATTAAAACGTGATTACATAGCAAACACCTCTTACAGGGCAATGCAAACAACATAACATACAGATCAATGCATTATCATTCATTGTATTTGTCGTATGTATTAGCCCCCTTCACACAAAGTAAACGCCAGTTTTAATTACTGTTAGATCTCATTCAGTTTGTTATAATATATTTTCTATCCCCGATGCTTTTGATTAAGCGGGGTTGCAAGAAGAATAAATTTACGAGCGCAATTGACAGATGTACAATAATAACACAGAAGAATGGTTAGCACGTAAATGAAACAGCATTTAATCAAAGCAACAACAACAACAACAACAACATCACACAAATATCTTATATTAATGAGAAACTATGCAAAATTATCGTTTGCAATTTATTATTTAAAAGATTAAGTATCTGTTTTTCCGACCAATACAGAAAGAAGTAAGTTGCCACATGTACGCTACATAACATTTTAGATGAAAACTAAAGAGATTAATTATCAGGTATTGTTTCTTCCGAGAGTGCTATTAAATGTTAAACCTTTACAAATAGGCATCATATTCCTGAGTGTAAATTGCTTGCCAAGTGGCATGTATTAATAATAACAAAAGCAGACACTATATACGTGTAATGCGAACGATTTCATGTAAATTCAATTAAAGAAAGTTTCAAATTTCATACCATTTCAAAGAACTAAACCGAATGAAGTGCATTGTTGCTACCTTAATAATGAAGATGATAAGAAATGACATCCACCTGCTGTTGTTGTTTTGTGTTGTCATTTCTTTTCCTCTGATCGACCAAGAAAACAAAATTATGTTATTCTGTCAACTAAGATATAGTGTGCCAGAACATTTTGCATTGGAAAATGAAGTATATAAAGTTTAGTTAAAAGTAATGTATTATAGTACGATTATACATATGCCCGTAGTTACAAGAATGTTTGCAAAAAGTACCTACTATGTAACTTTATGTATCAAAAATATACTTGGTGATCAGTGGCCTCTTCAACGCTGCAATTCTATTTTATAATTCAATTTATTTGTTATTTTTTCTGGCAAGAAATAACATCACAAACATTTGATCGATATTTAGAATAGGTTCAGCACTGCATGAACCTAATGAATTATTTATTTATATTTTGAACTTTTTCCGATGAAAATAAAGTCTCATGAAGGATAATATTTTAGATAATATTTCATTCGGAGAGAGAGAGAGAGAGAGAGAGAGAGAGAGAGAGAGAGAGAGAGAGAGAAATAATAATCCCAATGAAAACGGATATAATTCCTTAAATTCTAACCCTTTACTTTCACAAACTGGACGGTAATAAAGTATATGTTCAAACACAATGTTAACTGATTACCACTTACTTGTTATATCCTCCACAGTTGTCTCCCGGTTAAATGAAGTTCAAGTATATTGGTACTAAACGTAGATGCCGTTGAGGCAAATTCTGAGTGGTACATATCCCTAATCGTTGATCTTTTGATTTTCATAACATATATATTAATAATGGACTCATCCATTATACCTCCTCCATCATACGCACTTCGTCAAAAAATAGTATTAATTAAATGGAATCCCGTGTTCGTTCAACATCATGCAGGGTGTAATGTTTTCTTTTACATAAGAAATACTAACTGAGCACAATAATCAGTTCTATTGGACCTAAGCACAGAAATAGAAAGCACTAATGTAAAACTGGAATCTTCTTTTAATCACAATTCTGTTAAATATATTCAGTTATATCAAACTTACGTTTTATTTCAAGTTTTAAAAATGTATAGACTATTGCCTACATCAATGATTGTCCATTTTAAAACTGCAATCATTCCTCAAAATCTTAGCATTCCTTAAGCAAGTTAATACGTTGGAAGAAATTTACATCAAATATTTACAGTTATTTTCTCCAGATGGCTGAGTGGTCTAAGCGCTCGCCTTTACAGATCACTGCCATCTCACCTCTGTCCGCGTGGGCTCGAGTCTCGGACTTGGTCTATGTGAGTATGTTAAAAAGCTTTCAAGCAGTTTCTCTTGTTCTTTGCCCTTTTATCCTATGCCATTTATACTGGCTGCCATGGATGGCATATCATTTGCTGAAACAAAAGTGTTAAGCCCACAACAACATCAACCGGTTTAACCAATACGGTTGACAAGAATAACGTCATATTTTGCCCCTGCCCGTACCCCCCCCCCCTCTCCACCTCCTCTTCTCGGGAAATATGGCACATTCAGTCTATAGAACATACCCTGCAGGATAACCATGGCAACGAATATGCGTTTGGTGCTACTGATACAAGCATCTCCACATAATATGTTCAGGTACCATTAGAAATGTTTGTGGAAAAGCCCACATTCACCATGCAATAGTGGTAATAATGTTGCGACATGGGTACACTGATAAGAAAAGTAACTCTATAATCTATAATGTATGCTTCTAAAATAAGTCACGAGGGAACATACATCTTGCTCTGAACTTGTGATATTAACGGAGGGTGCGTTATAAAACAAGTATCGATATTAAAATGCTGAAGAGATTTTCATAAATGGTTTAAGCATCGTAATTTAAATGTTTACATATAGGAAACAAGATAAATTTAAGATATGTCGTAGCCCAGTTTAGAAGGAATCAAGATGACGAATGACTAAAAAAAAAATCCTAGAAACTACAACAATTGTGGGAAATTTCCTTGTTCATTGATAACGCTTTTGAATCCGTGGTAACTATTCTCAATTAAAGAAAGTTCTTGTTTAAAGCATTCGCAGTATTATATTTTGGGTAAATATTTGTTATATGGATAGTGTCATGATAAATGAACAATTTGCAACGAAGGTCAACTGTGAATAATTTCGTAGTTATGTCAGTCAAACCTGTACTTCATATTAACAGAAAGAAAAAAATCCGCCTCGTCATTTTTCTTCTTCAGATCTTAAAGGTTTCTATGATTCTTCCCTTTGCAAAATTACAAATTACAGCTTTGAATTAATCAGGATGGACATACTGTAATTTGTTAAGCCTTGTAGTTGTTTTATTCATTCTTTCTATTTAATTATAGTTACATGCTTGACGATTAAACCGACATTGCTACTATTCCT
This sequence comes from Unio pictorum, assembly GCA_030141615.1. NCBI lineage: Eukaryota > Metazoa > Mollusca > Bivalvia > Unionida > Unionidae > Unio > Unio pictorum. The sequence goes on from JARLTB010000098.1 coordinate 2,612,377, forward strand.
TTGATCATTCTATTCTTAAAGGATCTGTGACATATCGAGCTCAATAGCTTCTTCGTCAGTGGAAGAAACAACGTAAAGCAACAAATCAAGTATTAAAGACAAAATCCAAAATGGAACTTACTGCCTCATACATGTCTGAATGACTGCGGGGGGAGGGGGAATCTGCAGACAAGAGATAGAAAGATAGAAGGAAACATTGATTCAACTTTGTATCCATTCTGTGCTGCGTCATATCATAGCTGTATACCAAAGTTTAGATTTACTGATACTCTAGATTTGCCATATATGTAATCTCCTCGTCTATAAAAGTGATAATTATTTGTACCTGTGATATTTTTTCGTCCATTGCGGTAATGCAAAAAAAGGCAGTCGTTTTTAAATTTTGCTAATTGAATGGACGTTTTCATTTCATTTAAATATGATTCGATTGCATAATGTAAACAACAAAATCTTTGCAGTTTCTCAGAGTATCCTCATACTATTTTGAGTTAACGTAGGGAATCATATATATATATATATATATATATATATATATATATATATATATATATATATATATATATATATATATATATATATATGTATATATATATATATATATATATATATATATATATATATATATATATATATATATATATATATATATATATATACCATAGTTAAAAACATTTAATTTAATTCCCTGTATAATGTGCAGATATCTGACAAGTTTATGACTTAGTGCGTCGTGCATCTGTAATTTTAATTCATTTACATTTTATCTGTGTGCTATATTTTATTAACACTGGTGTCATGTGTATATTTTTTAACACTGGCGTCATGTGTATATTTTTTTAACAGTTCTATAGTCTTTACATTACTTACAAACTTAGCATTCTCAAGAAGAAGTATGTGATGGGAAACGTTCGGCTGGATATAACAAAACTGGAATAACTGCACGGGTTTGGAATTTTTTAAAATCCAATTAGGATTCGTTGGAACAGCCTAATTAAATTCTAAATTTAAACAATTTAAGCACATGTCATGTCGCGGTTAAACCAAGCGCTAAGCAAAACATGTATTAATGAAACTAAAACTAGTTTGACAATAAATTAAAAGAAACGAATAACACTCTTCACTTAGAAAATCTTGAGAAGTGAAGTGCAGATGTCGCAAAATGCTGTATGATCGTTTTAAATACATTAAGCAAAGGACGACAGTTCTACTTTTCTTCATTTTATCATTTTAATTGTTTAAGATCTGTTTTCCAAACATTTATGCGTATCTACTTGTTAAAAAAATTAAATATTATATAATCATACCTTTTTTTCCACTGTCTTCCTTTTTCGCCGCTGTTAACACACTGCAGACAATTCCTAGAGAATGATTACCTTTTGTTCCTTTCTTATATAGAAAGAACTTACGTGGGCCTACACGACTGAATGAACGTACCCTCCTCGCCAATCCTGAATCCGATAATTCCAACTGACCAATCAGAAAGTTTATTCCATTAGTGGATGTAGTCCGCGGTGTGGCTAGTCTGATGATGCTATTACTCTTGTTTTAGATTGGTTTTCGTAAAGAACACGTTTAATTATTGCATTGCTTTATTGATTTATTAAAATATCTAACGACCCTTGATCAGCTTATACGTAGGAACATGGACGGATTATCGACGAGACGTGACTAGGTGTCACCCACGTTGACAAGTCTTCATGCAAGGGACCTGACATTTCTGTTTATTCAAAGATTACCAACAGATTTTGATTCTTTGTTGAATGAATTAAGCCATGATTTATTGATAATTTCTCGACGTGTTGTCTCTGGAACATCTGTTGTCTTGATAACTGCACTTCCATAAAATGATCTTAAAGTTGCATTGCGATTCGCTGGCCTACCCTCCCTCAACGAAAATATGTGTGTTCTTACAATGACACTTTCCGACCTCCCATATTATCATTATGACGATCTATTGGAAAGCAAATAAACAAGATTTTAGAAAACATTGTTTTGCATAGTGCATATACACTGCAACAGTGATAAATCAATTAAAAATATTGCCTACAACGCACGTGCCCATACAACAAAGCTACCATAAGAGTCAAAATGAGTGATACTTCAGAATTACACGTATGCAGTTTACACAATATTATATCTATCTAATGACATACAAAGTGTAAGTTTAGATGTTTCTTGTGTCTAGAATACAAATTGGAGAAACAAATAATGGTAGCAATTTATGGAACATCTGAAGGCCGCTGTAAAAAAAAAGTGCAAAACGTTTCCATTTTTATCTCATACATTTTAGTACGAAGGTATGGTCGTGATTAACTACTATTTTTGTCCTTCTGTCCACTCTAACCGAATATTAACACGAACTGTAATTTTTTTTCTCTAATTCCTAAAATGTTAGATTCACACAAAAAATAATTTACCTCTTAAGGTGTAATTCTTTATAAATTAAGTTACAGACTTTAACCAAAGTTTTCAAATAGCATTCTAACACAGGGTGTTTTAAAATGATGCCGATACTAGTCAGTTGTGAAATATGGCTGCTGTTAATAAACCAAAATTACACTTTTTCAATCTCTTCTCAAACTTTGCACAAATAGAATTTAAGAAAATTCGTTATTAAGTATCCATCCAATAAGAGCTTAAATGTTGTAATATGCCATCAAATATGGCCTCCCATACTGTAATGAAAACTCTTTAGCTAGACGACTTCTCAAAAGCTACTCATTAGAAAATGAATTTCTTTTTATGGACTCTTTATGTACTGGATGAATCATGATGAACCATGATTTTGTGTCTGTATCTATATATGGTTTAAAATACAAAAAAACCCTTAAAATAATTGTTTTAATGACAAATGAAAACCCAGATGCAAAACAAATTCCAAAGAAATTATAATATTAACTCAGATTAATTTTGCCAGCTGATTTTGCATACGATTTGTTTTGGAGAAGTTACCAAGCTGAGTAACCTTAGGCCCACTTGTGCCTTCTGATATGTTACTGCAACGATGTCTTTTGCGATTTTCTTGAAATACAAATTTTATTTATAAACTGCATGCAAAACATTTTTGCAAACTCTTTGTGATTTCTCTGCTCTGTGAGGAAAATAGTTTTGGTTGGACCTATTGCGATTATGCAAAAAGACTTTTATCAAATAACAAACATCATAATTTAAATGTTGTTGTCATATTTATTCGAGCTTTGAAATTTCAATGATTTTTCTTACGCGTAGCTAAAGCGGATTGACAGATCCATTGTCTGCCGACGAAAAATGCATGTTTATGAGTTTCTAAAAACGTACGGTTTCCGGAAAAATACGGGGTAATCACAAAGTTAGTGAAATTTCCAAACTAAGAACTAATTTATAATTGATTTAAATGGATTGTCAAAATGAATTAAAAATATTTTGTTTCGTATCCCCGCCTGTACCAAAATTTGAGACAAAGGCATTCACAAGTTACGGTTTATTTTGGTCACCATGTGATTATGTGTTTTTGTTTGATCGACTACAATGTATGGTAGCACAATGGATGGCAAGATGATTATTCATTCATTTGCCTTCATTTCAGAGATCTAATAGTTTAACAAAGTCATAAATGGTGTCGACGTTTCCTAGCACAAGTAATCGTAATTTACATCCATCCTTTTGTTGTCCGAATTTACATCCATATTTTATTGTCTGATCGACTTTAATATTTGCAACCCATTTCGGTCTTTATACAATTTGCTGCGTCCATTTCACTCCATGTGCGTTCAACAGAAACTTTATATTCTAGTTACGTCTGTTAGGAGTAACTAGATCAAATTATTTTAATTGCTAACAGGTAAATATTTAATAAACTGCTAAAATAGCAGAATTTTTTTTAACTTCTAATTCTAAGCAGTCCATTTGAAACAACCGCTGTATAAGTAAAATATTGTGCTTCGACAAATATCTTCACACCATAGTAGTAGTGTATTCAAACTATGTTCTGTAAGGTTTCAATTAAAAATATGTGATTGTGATTACTTAGGGACTTTAGCAAAATTTGTAAACATTTTGGTAGCTAAAAGTAAATCAGAATCTTACCTTTAAGTTTAGTTATTGTTTTGGCAGTGGATTAAACACGTTAGTACGTACATGTGTGTGAAATGATGTAATCTAGGTTTTCCTAATCAGACTTAATTATATACCTGTGCGTACTTGTGTGTGAAATAATGTAATCTCTGCATTCCCAATCAAAATTAAATATATATATATATATATATATATATATATATATATATATATATATATATATATATATATATATATATATATATATATATATATATATATGTACTTACATGGAAGTGAAATAATGTAATGCATGCGTTCATAATAAGAAAAAAATATATATGTGTATTTGGAAGTGAAAACTAATCTATGCATTCCTAATCAGAATTAGTAATGATATATAGTTAATGACTCGCTAATTTGAAGCCATATGGAAAACTATATAGTATAATGAAAAAATTTAGAACCTAACCATTACGCATGTTTATTACATAGCAGCTCTAATCACAAACATAAATTACCACTATATATTACTCTCCAAAAATGTTGTTCAGATCTTTTTAATTATATACATAGTCATCCGCATGAATGTTTAGGAGGGGGAGGGGTACAAAGCCAAAATCAAATGATACAGCCTTCGGTGTCATGCCAATGTGGCCATGGGCAGAGGCAAGATCTGAATGTCGGTTTTGAATTATTTAATAATTTTTGTGGGGGTGCGAAGGATGAGTTCCAATCTTATTGCAGGCTAACAACTATATACTGGCATTATGTAAAAGGGAATGTTTAAAAAAAAAACATCCCGTGGGTGGTAACCAACAGCCGCTGCTGACACCCATGGTTATATGTGCCTTACTCGACTAAACGGTCTGCCATCACACAAGCCGTCGGTGCAATGCTCTTGTGTATTAAGTGTTTAAAGATTAAATTCTCTCATATTGACACGTAGTAGTGAGATCCGGAAGTAAGGTGTTGGCTATTTGTGGCGTTTGATGCACATGTTGTAAAACAGTTTCACTCCAAGTAAGTGCTTTAAACATCTGCTTCCGTTGCGCATCAATTGTATTTGACACATCTACGCTAATCGCAATCAGCAAGGTGTTTAATCCTAAAATGAAACAAGAAATAAAATAAATCAGTGGGAAAATATATTGAAATATGTTATATCTTCAACAACCATTACACTCAGCTGCAAAGTAGTAGTTATCTATAAGCGGGTTCTGGACCACCTTTTCAAAACGAAAGCCTTTATTATTAAAATTGCATTAAAATCACTAAATTTACATAAAATTGCATCGATTTTAGACATAAAAATGTAATTTTTCAATTCATCTTTTCTTATCAAAAAAAAAAATTATCCCAAAAAAGGGGATACCAAAATAAAGCCTCAATTTTGCTAAATAAAACCTCTATCAGAGCTAATTTTGTAAAATTTAATGCCAAAAAACCCGATGGAAAATTCCTGGACCAATTAAAAATAGAAAAATAATGCTAAATCAGTGATTTGTACATTACAAATTTCACAAAAAATGGGTACCAAATAAGCAAAAACAACAAAAATTTGTTCTAAAACGGGTTCTGAACCACTAAATAAAGCGAAAATTGGGTACTAAATAAATAAAACACCAAGATTATATACCCAAAATTGGGTACCAAATAAATAACATACCATTAAAATAGTACAAAGCGGGTTCTGGACCACTAAATAAAGCAAAAAGGTTGTTTTTAGACCATAAATAGAGGGGGGATAGCAAATAAATAAAATAACAATAAAATAGTACTAATGCGGGTTCTGGACCACTAAATAAAGCAAAAAAGGTTATTTTTAGACCATAAATGGGGGTGGGGGTACCATAAAGCAAAAAAAAAGATGATCTTAGAACATAAAAAAATATCGGAGAAGCATACACGTTTCAATATTATTTGTTATCTTTTTATTTAATTCAGGGTCTGTCAAAATTTTGATAAAATTGTCCAATTTTTCTTGTTCAGTCTTTCCTTGTTCATTTTCTTCAATCTGCTCAATATTTTCAGCTATCTTGTTCTGTCTAGATGTTAGCTTATAGAATTTTTTCTTTTTTAAATCGATAAGTTGAATTGTTTCATTTATAGCATTTTTCACATCACTGTACTCTTTTTTAATAGTATTAAGTTCTTTAAGTTTAGCTGATTTTTTTCTTCCATATTTTTTATATCCTCGGTAAGATCTTTTCCAGCTGTTGTTCCAGTTATACCAACAGGATACCTTGGATTTTCCGTAATAGCTCCAGATCTTATATAATCGTGTTAGACCAATTTCATATTTATGTGCGATTTCAATTACGGACATTTTCCTCGTAAATCAACTATTTTTCTCTCATCTGAAATAGACAAATACTTTGCTTTGTTCGGCGTGATAATCAAATATTATACAAAACAATATAAAAAATAATAATGAAAAAATAAATACAAAAATATTTATGGACAAGCAAATATATGAAAATAATAAGGACAAAATGAATGCAAAAATATTTATAGATAAGTGAATATAAAAAATATTTATAAGCAAATAAATGTAAAAAATAATCATGGAGTTTCTTTCCATTTCACAAATTAATATCTAATGATATATAACATAAACAAAATTAAAATAGGATACAAGATTACTTGACAGATGAAATACAGTGCCAGTATTAATCTAACTAAATATTTCGACTTGTCCCATAATTACTTTGCTTTTGTTGGAAATAGTAATCAGATATTATAACCAAGTAAATATAAACGATAATCTTGGAAAAATAATCATAAAAATAAAATAATAAATAAAATTATAAAAAATAATCATGGTGCTTGCTTTTATTCCACAAATTAATATCTTGTTCAACCTGAATTACTATAAAGCAATCAAAAAGTGAAATAAGAGGCAAGATTGCTGTTATAAATGAAAAACAGTAATCCAGCAATTCATCTATCCCCTATAATTATTAATTTTTTATTTAGCAATATTATTTTTTATTATTATTTTTTTTAATTATTATTTGAGATAATTTTTTGCAAAGGCATCCTCAGAAGAGATCAGTTAAAGACATAAGCATGGTCAATTTTTATTTACCGTTTGAGTTTGCATTACGTAATAAGAAACATTAATTCGTTATAACCTTTTACAGAATATTAAACTACATTCAATAAAATCAGTCTTTATTCAGCAATCAGTCTTTTTTGATTGTTAGTCTTTATCGATTGTCAGTCTTTATCGATTGTCAGTCAGTCTTTATCGATTGTCAGTCTTTATCGATTGTTAGTCTTTATCGATTGTCAGTCTTTATCGATTGTTAGTCTTTACGTTATTTTAAAACATTGCTTAAATACTCACATTGTTTGGTCAACGCATGCATGTCAAACTTATAACTGTGACTAAACTTTAAAATAATCATGTTAATTTATATAAAACTATTGTACATTGTTTGCTAAAATTTGGTGTAATGTCTGTTTCTACAGCATCCTATCAATACACTATATTCACACACATAAGGTATAAAATATTCCAAAATCTGTAGCTTAAATGGAATATACAACATTCATGGCACTCGGCTATAAGAATTTGGAAAAAGCTAAATACCCCCACTCAGCTAAGTATGTATGCAGCTGATTTTGGTAGCATCAGAAAACTATAGACTCATGTTTACATAAGGAGCATTTAAATAGTAAAATTCCAGACCAGCTTTGTAATATAGATTTAAAACAAAAAAAGTCTGAGGATGTTTTTAAATTATTGGGGAGAGCATTCCATACTTTTGCTGCTTAAATACCATAAAGATTGTATCTCATACATTTATTTTCTTACTTTTGTAACCTCCAAGGTGTTTTCATACCTACAAGAGGAACACGAGTTTTAAAAAACAACAAATTTCAGACCTTCAGACCATTTTAGAATGCTGGAAAGGTATTGTATAAAATTGTAAATATTTAATTTGGCACCAACTCCATCGTATGGACGTAGAGAGTTGATATATTTGTACAGTCCCTGAGTTCTGAGTACGGTTGTATGAAATCATTGAAGACAAATCTTAAAGCTTCTCAAGCTTTTCATATTTGTAAAACTACTGAAGCGCCAGGTTAGGGGACAGAAGTTGCAGTTTACCATAATGAAAGAGTTGTAACAAAGTCAGTCTTCCATCGGTCGTTAGGTATTTTCAAATTCGTTTGAGTAAATTTAATTGTTTAAGATTAATTTTGGCAAATTTTAATGATTTGCTGATTAATGTTTAGCAGTAAGTCTAAAGCGATTCCAAGACGCTTTACAGAATCCTCTCAGGATATCGTTACCTTGCTAAAGAAGAAAATGTTTTTGTGTTGTGCTTTTGTAATACTGATATAGCTTGGAACTGATCCGGGGTTGCTTTCATTTCATTCTAAATAAACCATGTGATCATGATATTGCACTCGTTTCCAAATTAGCTTATTAAAAGTACTGGTACACGTACGCATATGTGATATCGTCATCAAAGATGTATAGATTATATTGTATAGAGTCGTTTAAAAATTTAAAAAAAGGAATGCCAAAAAGAATCGGAGCAAAAATTTATTCCTGGGGTGACCTTTAAATATATATATATTTGTCTAAAACTAGTTGAATTTCCAACTTTGACTTCTGTTTCAGAAAGCTTTAAGATATTTTTAAATGCATGCAATTGCTGAGGCATGTAATCTAAACAAATTTTTTTGGGTGCTTTTGTTTTGTTAATTTAAAATAAATGCCAAGGTCAGAAAAGATGCACTGGAACTCTGAAATCGTCTAATCCTACTGAGCGCAACAGTCATGTGCTAGCTTGGAGTATTCAACACCAATAGGCAACCTGGTTAAAAACCCAAATGGGGCACTGAGAACTAATTAAATTCCCATACACCGTAATTGTATGATCTTGCAAAATTATATCTGTCGTATATGATGGGCGAAACCAGCATACTTCCTTTATGTGATCTGTGCAAAGAGAATAGATTTCTCAAAACGATGAAAATTAGATACATCTATTACAATGTAACCCAGTTAAATTTCCCAGTTTACATGCGACTGCACATGTGCAGCAACAACGAGATGTAAAAAGTTTAATTTACCTTGCGGTACACATTTTCTGAAAATAATTACCGGAAGAAAAAAAAATATTTTCTGAAAATAATTACCGGAAGAAAAAAAAATATTTTCTGAAAATAATTACCGGAAGAAAAAAAATTAAGAACATTCTTTCGTTTAACTACGGTATTTAATATTCCACCACAAAGAGGCAGGATATGTAGCTAATATAATTATCTGTGTGTGACTATATATATTACGTAGTATAGCACTCTCCCTCTGCTCCCGGTGGTTTGTGCAACTTCTTAATGACATTCGTGTAAAATGAAACCTTTTGATAGAATCCTTATAAGAATTTGCCTTGAGGAATTTGTTTCGAAAACCTTGAAGCATAAACATTCGGTTTAAAGTACAAGTTGAAGGGAACATTTATTGAATTCTCAGCTTTCTACTTCAATGATCGAGGCATTAATTACTCCACATGCGTACGTAATACACGGTTTCGAAAGTGAATCTGTCGGATGAGGAATTTATGCGGTAAATTGATAAGATTCTGAACGCGATGCAGCTTTGTTTTGTATTTTACAGCACAGCAACATAAGTAGGTAATTTGGAACTAAATGACTTGCATCACTATTGCCAACGACGTCTGATTCGATGGCAAGATTTGAGCTCGCATGCTCTCAGTCACGAATTCTGTATATTGACCACTGAGTCATCGCTGATCTGCAAAAGCTTCAACACATCTAAGATTCTACAGCAAAGCATATAGGATAATGCTGGAATCAAGACAAAGTTTTAGAAGAATGGCATTGGTTTTGTTTTATTTTTTGGATATCTATAAATACATGTAAAGACCAAATTAAACAAAATAAACAGAACGATTACAACATTAAATGAAAAAAAATGCCGGGCAAAACAGAGAACGAAGTAAAGAATGGTGGAAATAATTGTGGACTACATGCGCTTTAGCCGAGATATTAGATATTTTAAATATAATAATCTATCGATATTTATTTTTAAATAAAAAGTTAGTAAAAAGTGAGTTGTTCGATACTTTGTAATGCAAACAGTTGAAAAGAGTTAACGGATTAATATTATATACATTTCAATTTTAGGACAATGTCTGCAAGTCACGCATTATCTCGCATGTCCATCACTTCTCATGAGTAAAATAGAAAACAATGTCTAATTCACATGCCTGTCCACCTTCCTTATCTTTCTCGTCATCAATGTTGACATTTGTGTACATAGATTCCATAAATTTATAAAAGTTACTCAACGTATGACATTTATTTGGATATTTGTTTTAAGCGCTATTCTTTGTTATGGATTCATAATCCTTCCAAGGGCCACGCTTATTTAGGTTGTTCATACTTAATTTCCATGAAAATGTGGAATAAATCTCCACGTATAGATTACGACGTGCATCAAATATATTATTGTAACCGTCTAATGAATTATTATTCTTCAAAACATAGTCACGTATGCCGAATATAATGACAATTGTTATCCCCATGATGGCAATAAAATGATACGGCCATACAACTTCATAAGTCGCAGAACCCATTACTGACTCATTAACCATCTGAAAATTATCTTTGATGAATGCATTACACATTCATCACATGCAGATCTATCGGCAAAGTTCCAGGAAACATAATGTCGACCTTGCTAATGCGAATTTATGCACTCAGTTCACCCAGCCGATAGGATCAAAGAAAAGACAACATTTACGTAGATGACAACCAGCAGAGTCTAGCTGTATAAAATGCAGACTAGGAAACAGAAGGTCATGTGTTCTAGTGTTCCATTTGCGTTTGCCGATAGCCTTTAAGCAGTATGCTTGACTGGTTTACAGAAAGTGATATAAAAACAATCAGCCGCATTGAGAGTAGGATACTGACTGGTTACCAGCCAATGGCATGTAAGCAAAACCCAACAAATTCCAATCCCTTCGTTGTGACAAAAGAACGTTAGTTGCATTTTGAAAAATGTGATTTAAGCATTGATATGTGTAAAATGGTAAATCCTTTTACGTTGTATTAAGACTCGTTAGTCTTAAAATAAGCAGCAACAAAAAATGAGAACCAACAAGTCTTGTACAAGTAAACAAATAATTTATTTTCCTAGAATACAACGGGAAAAATGTGAACTAAATACTTAGTGCATTACCAAACAAAATCCAAACAATAATCATAGACTTTCAAATACAAGCCCTAATGATCTAAGTTATGAACTAACTTTTGTGGTGCTCTAGAATAAATACACCGTTGGAAGTCTGCAAGTGCTTGTGGTAATCTGTGTCCAGCCAAAATAAAATAAAGGTTTTGAAAAGATACAACCGATTTTGCTCAGATTTTATAGTACTATATATATATATATATATATATATATATATATATATATATATATATATATATATATATATATATATATATATATATATAATATAGTATCATATATATATAATATGTGATTGCATTTCATTCAGAGCAAGAAAAGAAGATGTTTCATTCATGGTAAAATTTATTAGAGTGTGTGTAAATAACTACGTGTGATACCTGTGAATTTTAAAGTATTATTTTAAATACAAGTGTACTGTGCTTATAGTTTTTAAATATCATATTGGATCTCAGTCATATTTCTCCGCTTTGTTATCTGGGAAATCCCCCCAAATACCACTTTTAGCACAGATGTTCAGCAGATAATACTATTCTTTCTAGTCAGACTTGAAACAAACGCTGATGGTAACTCAGTGCTACTAGAGTTGAAGACAAGCGATTTCAAATTTCGGAAAATACAATCAGTATACAATGGGATGACAATTTGTTTACAATGTGTTCTTTCTCATTTACATGAGAATTTTCCAGTCAACAACCTAGATTGGAATAACTTCAAAGCAATCGCCCCCAAATTTAAGAATGGATGGGTTAGGAGGTAACTGTTCCATGATCAACACAAAACACTCAACTTCTTCGACCTCTATGCTGAATTGTACATTTTGGTATGGTGTCATTTCAAGGCGTTCTGATAGCAGGCTCGATATTTCTCCACTTCCAGCTATAGCCATGAATGGACATTCATAATGTTTAAATACAATCTTGCAATAATGAATTATGTTAAAGACATCAAGTAGTAATAGTGACATCATTTTCTTTTCTACCCACCAATAGTGCAAAACTGATCAATATTTTGTAATCAGTGAAACTTTAAACATATAAATCAAGGAATAAATAAATAGGATAAATGATGATAATTTATCATTTTATTGCCTTATTTGTATCGTGAAATTTGCCATAAATTACACTCAGCGCTGATGGAAACATTTTGCTAAATCATTATTACAGCAATTTGTCTGGAAAATAAGCACAAGGCTCTTTAAACATACGGCTCTTGGAGAAATTGACGCAAAGAGAGAGAGAGATGGATGGATGGATAGATAGATAGATAGATAGATAGATAGATAGATAGATAGATAGATAGATAGACAGACAGATAGATATGCATCATTATACAAATCCATTTTCAAATTTATTTTAGAATTTTGATGCCAGCAATGTAATATATTCTCAAGTATTATATGATGAGAATTATATCGGAAGAATAATTATTGTTGTAGGGTTTAACGTCGTTTCTCAGCATAAGATACATGGCGGCAGTATAAGTGGTGGAGGGACAACCCGGAAACAACCGGAAAGAATCACCGAACCACGATAAGCTATTGGCGAGCTTTCACGTAACCACATTGGCGAGACTCGAACCCATGCAGACTGGGGTGAAATGGTAGTGATCAGTAACAGTGAGCGCTTTAGACCACTCGGCCACTCAGGGTTCTCCCAACCCCATATAATTAATTCTTTAAACATTGAAGATTATTTTGAAAGCTTTCACCGACGTTATTCCATATTGATAATGTAATAGAAAAATAATAGTCTGAAAGAAAGGATTCCAATGAATTGGATTGATTATAGATCATCTAAATCAAAGCTTTAATTTCGAAATCCAACAAGCTTTACCAATACGTATGCACGGAAATCATACAGTATTAACTAAATGTATTGTATATTTCCTTCTATTTACCGCTTTTATACTTACCGCAACTCTCGCGGAGGTGGAATTGCTGTAATTACAAAGAATTCCATGATCAAATGCCTTAAGTACAACACAACCTTCAATTTCTGCCACACATCGTTTGAACTAGTCCAAACAACGCTCACAATGGGATAAAGGTCAATCATTTTTTTGTCTCTACTGTCCTCCTCCTAGTAGAAAAACAAGCTGATTGAATCTCTCTTTTTGGAGCAGTTTCCAATTCTTCTAGAGAATGGAAATTCGATCGGTGGCAACCCAATTATTCTTGGAGATTTCAGCTTTCACTTTGACTGTCCTGGTAAATCATACATGTCAAAACTCCTAGATTCCATCCATGTTTTCAGTCTGAAACAGTCAGTTAACCAACCTACCCATAAACCTGGTCACATTTTAGACTGGTCTCTTTATAGACCTGATGATAATATTCTGCAATCCACCCTTGTATCCCACGAACTTGCATCGGATCACCTCTGCATTGTATGCCATCTCGACGTATCAGTCCCTAACCCTCCACCTCTATTTGCTACTAAGAGAAACCTCCGTATGATAAATAAAACCAGATTCATGCATGACATCCAAGAAAACCTAACAATTTTCTTACATCCAACAGCGGAACAACTTGATAACTGCCTGCGTTCATTGCTTGAAAAACATGCCCAAGCCACCAAATGCAGAGTATCAATAAAAAAAAAAGTGTTCTCCATGGTATAGCAGTGTTAGGGAGCAGCTTCGCACTGCTAAAAGACATCACCGAAAAGCAGAGAGGCTTTGGCTTTCCACCAGACTCACTATTCATAAACAAATCTACGAAGCCGCCAAGAAGAACGTCACACACATAGTCCATTTAGCCAAATCATCACACTACAGTACTAAGATCACAGAGAGTTCCAGCTGCAAAGAGCTCTTCGAGATAACTAACAAACTAATGTCAAGGAACAAATGTACACCACTTCCAACAACCTTCTCTCCACTAGACCTACCAGACCAATTTGTAAATTTCTTCGATGACAAAGTACAAACCATTAGAGATTCGCTTGACAGCACAATTTCAACTGATTCATCACCATACAGTTATGATGCAGAATTTCAGCGACAACTGTTAGGAGCATTTGAACCTGTTTCTATTGATTTAGTACGGACAATCGTGATGAAAAGTGCACCAAAGTCTTGTGAACTTGATCCAATTCCGACATTACTGCTGCTTGAGTGCTTAGACCCAATATTGCCTTCACTAACTGATGTTATTAATATCTCTCTCTCATCAGAGGAATTCCCATCATTTTTCAAAAACTGCCATCGTAAAGCCACTGATGAAGAAACCAACACTGGACCATAACGATTTAAAGAACTACCGCCCAGTTTCTAATCTCCCATTCATATAAAAAATCTGAGAAAAGGTTGTTCTAACTCAACTTGTATCTCATTTGAATTCAAACAGTCTTTTTAGCAATGTACAGTCTGCATATCGCCCTTGCCACAGTACGGAAACTACTCTTCTGAAAGTATTTAGCGACATTCTCTCTGCTTTGGATAGTGGAAAGATTACAGTCCTCACTCTCCTGGATTTATCTGCAGCATTTGACACAATAGACCATGATATATTACTTCACCGTCTCCAGCATGTATTTGGCATTCAGAATATAGCCTTACAGTCCTACTTAGTCAACAGGACACAAATTATATCTGCAAATGGAATACACTCCAGACCAGTTGATGAATGTGTGGTGTTCCACAGGGATATGTTCTTGGACCTGTTCTCTTCATTCTGTATACTCAGCCGCTCTCAAGTGTCATAGTTCATCATCCAGTGTCGCACCAAATGTATGCTGATGACACCCAAATATACAAGTCTAGCCACCCAACTGAAGTTGATGTTACCATCCATGGAGTAGAGAAGTGCATTTCTGATGTGGAAATCATGGATGACATGTAACAAGCTGCAGATAAATGATGATAAAACTGAGACTATTCTGATCACAAGAAAAAGACTTTCTCATTCACATCCTTTACCTCAGACAATAAATATCAGCAACACCAACATTAAATTATCACAGTCAGTACGGAACCTAGGCGTTACTCTAGACAGTACTCTCACATTTCACCAACATGTTATGAACATATGCAAGGCTGCATATCTTCTATTGAGACGCATCAGTTCCATTCGTAAATATCTTTCAGTTGATGCCACTAAAACACTTGTGTGTTCATTAGTACTTTCAAGACTGGACTATTGTAACTCAATTCTGTCTGGTTCGTCACAATATTTACTCCAGAAACTTCAAAAAGTTCAAAACACAGCTGCACGGATCATCTTTAGAGTACCTCGATCAGAGCACACCTCACCACTGCTCTGTACCCTACATTGGCTATCAATTCGATACAGAATCAAACACAAAATTTCTTCTCTGTGCTATGTTTCAATGACAGACTCCAGTCCAGCATACCTATCCAGCCTCACCCATGTGTATACACGAGCTAGATCCTTACGCTCTTCTTCTGATAATCGTATACTCATTGTTCCTAAGGTGAAAACAAAGTCATATGGACAACATTCGTTTACACACCAGGGCCCGGCGACGTGGAACGAATTGCCCATTGAAATTAGACACAAAGACACACTGGTCCCTTTAAGAGTGCTCTTAAGACTCACCTGTTACGACTGCAGGGACAAACTTAGCGACCTAATAATGTTTTGTATCTTATATGTTTTCAGCATTTTTTTATGTTTCCAATTTCATTGTTTTTGTCATTTGTTGTTCTGTTGTGTAGTCATATCATTATTGATGGTGTAAAGCGCTTAGAAAGTTTAGGCGTTATACAAAGTCTTCATTATTATTATTATTATTATTATTATTATTATTATTATTATTATTATTATTATTTTACTAACTTAAATGTAATACCAGCCAATCAGTGTTCCTTACCTGAAGCTGGCAATTATTCCTCCTTTTTTGAGCTGTGCATTATAAGTAGCTGTATGTGACGATTAGGGGGACATGCCATTATTAAATATACGCCCATATATTACAATGGGAGCCACGGTTGTGGGGACAAATTGTAAATATATAGGCTAAAGGTTTAACATTGGGGTAAATGGTAACATTGTTAGAAGTGATTGAACTGGACGTTTTATATTAATTTTGTCTATACGTTTAATGTGGGAATGATATGGCGGGGAGGGGGGTATCGAGACAAAAGTGACTTTGGGTTTAAAAGTATTTATAGTGACAAGAGACAATGTAACCTGGATGAATTTATAATCATGGTAGAAAATTTCCGTGTTGACAAAATATATGGAAATATAATGGTAGCATTTTAGATATTATCCAACACTTATTTGATTACTTTGCAGTATCCGCGTTTGACAACAACCCTAACGGACCACACATACAATACAGCAACCACTTTTTGATTACTATCCAAACAGACCACATACACAATCCACTACCCACTTTTTGGTTATTATCTAAACAGACCACCTATTCAACCCAGTATCATCATGTTGATTAACACACACACACACAAACACACACACACACACACACACACACACACACACACACAAACATACATCTAACATAGAAAGAGACGAGTGTAAAAGAATGGAGAGGAAATATACACACGCTTTGACGCACAAACATGCAAACACCTAGATCTCTTTCCTAGACGTAGGAAACACGTTGACTTTTTCTTGAGAATAGGGGGAAACTCTGAGTGGTACAACGTACTTGTGTACATAGCTAAAGACCAGATAAAAATGGATTGTCACCATTCCAAAAAGCGGAAGAGAGCGGAACCGGCTCGTGATGTCACTGTCGATTTAAAGGCGTAAGAGCGTTCCCGCAGTTTGCATTTGCGGCACAGTATGTCTGAAACAATGATGACGATCTATTCAGGTGTGCATGCTGTGGGTACTTCGTATAAATGGAGTAACTGTAAAATGAAGTCCACTACTAATGCGGCAGTAATTACCATCTGTCGTTCAGAACAGATGACTTTAGCTGATTTTATATCGTCTCCCTAAGAACGTTTGCATGCCACTGTATTGCCATCCCCATCTCCTTTTCCGTCGTTATCATTTTGAATGATTGCAGAAAGAGGCAGATAGAGGCAGAAAGAAGAATTATATAAAAAAATTTTAGAACGTCAGAAGGAAGCAGACCTAGTACTTATTCAATAACTCCACGACAAGAAGAAGAAGAAAGAAGTAAATGAGCAAAAAGAAGAAAAGAATAGAAAAACAGGGAAGTTTGAAGTTTAGACGGAAGAAAGTTAAAACTAAACGCTGTGTAAACAACAACACATATCGGATGAGTTAACATATGTGCGACAAGTGAAACAGACTTCTTTAACTAAGTCCATGAGAATGTGACCTTAATGTTCCAAGAATATTAAACCTTTCATTACTGCAGCTACTCTTAAAATTACCACTGAGATACCTAAGCCAGCAGCAGCATTAGCTACTACCATTACCAAACACAGCAACATTGACATGACTATTAGAAAATGACCCTGGAAAGGTAATTTTAGACAGTTTCAACTGATCATATCAACTCCATAAGTATTATCTTAAAGCAACATCATGCAGTCTCTTTCAGAGCCACTTACATCTCTTAGAAAAGACATAGTACTCATTGATTGCGAAATCATGTAAAACGTGTATTCCCGTTCCCGTGATTTAATGGTGTGTGTGTGTGTGTGTGTGTGTGTGTGTGTGTGTGTGTGTGTGTAAATAGTCCTATAGTATTAAAAAGTCAGTACAAAGAAACACTTGGGTTTTGTTCGGAAATAAATGGTGAAATTTTAAGAGTTCAAGTCTGAAGTGTCATCTGAGAAAGCAGCATGTTTGATAACGTATTTGTTAGAGATATCAAAACGACGATCCCAACCTAAAGAGGATGATCGTTTAAGACTAACCAACGTCCCCAACAATTTGACGTTTCCAGTAAGGATGTAGTTTGGTACACCGGCAGAATTAACACCGTCAATAATCATCTATAAAATTCAACATGTCCAAAAATCCAATGAGTGTAAAATGACCGATGGAAAATGTCAATAGTCTCATGACCCATCCATGCTTCACCTCCTAGAGGTAGCAGACCACGTAGAAAAGCGTTATTGGTGGAAAACATTCCCTGTACCAAACTCAGTATCCTCCAAATTGCCAAATGTTAAGAACATATATGCCTATCCCGTGCCATCGATGTAGGGCAAACATATGCCGAGAAGAACGAGACTGCAGATTGGAATAAAGGATGGAAGTGCATTTAAAAGTTGACTTTAGAGCCAATCAACTATTAGAAGCGTAACTTCGATCATCATGCAGGTATTTATATAAAGACCGCGTGTGGTATTCTCGTAATACAGAACCATCAGGACGTTTGTCTCCTAACTACAAGTTTTAAGTGTAACTTTAAGTCGTTCATTGAGCACTCATGTTTCTAGTATCACATAACTTCCTGGATACGCTTATTGTGGGAAATATGACCAAAGATTAAACCATCTGATCCAACACATTCATTCCGGACATTTAGTGTCCACACCATATCATGCACAAGGTGGAAAAACTAACTGCATTGATCAACTTGCAAACGATTAATTATCAGTTGTTTTTAATATTTTGCAATACCGAAGTTAATCAACACATTGTGTTCCCGCATTTGCCTGTTACGACGCGGACAGTATGCACATTCTTCAAACCCGTTTCACTTTTAGGAAAAAAATGCTGAAATATTGCCAATTCTATGTGAAAAGTTTACTCCATTACAGTCGAACCTTTCGACAAATTTTTGGGATCACAGAAGTATCGATCGTTTGAAGGCACACACACACACACACACACACACACACAAACCGCAAATCAAGTCTGATATATAAATATATGTTTACAATGGTGACAATTAGTAATTATAATCGCAATAAAGAAAAGAATTCTGTGTATTCCCACTGGTGGCGTAAGGTCACGTAAATATACATAGTTTGTCGTAAATCAATAGTGCATAGTGTATGTTGTCACATGGGATCTATTGCAAACTACAGTTGAAATAACGGTTATATAGCGGAAACACAATCATTCAGTTTCATTTCGATTTTGGAGGCATTCACATTTTTGTGTTCTTGATATAAGTCTGCAGATGCGTTTTATGTTGTATATGGAAAATCATTTGTTTGGACTGTTCAGTGGTTATAGAAGATGCTCATTGTTTGGACAAAAATATTATTCTGGAAGTTATAAATTATTCGAAAAAATTCTGGACAACGCCTACTTGACAATGTTACTGTTCTTTGAGGATCAGCACACTTCCGGTATTGAAAATATCAGAGATTTTGCATTCATTTAGGACTTTCGTTGACATTTATAAGGATTAATTTAGATTCATTTCATTATACTGAATGTTCCTCGCACAGTTTTCATTTATTACTTTAATAATTAAATTGTTTATTAGGTTTTTCAAAACTTGTCGGTTTTGCTTCTTTTCTCTCACATAAGTGTATGACCCTTGAGTCATCACAGAAAATTGGTAGAACGGATACGATAAGTTCCTGGTTCAAATTCCAGCCCAGCCCAATCTCCCCTGCTTCCGGACTAGAAGAAATAAAAGTTTGCGTCAAATAAATGATGTCGACATCAATTTCAACAGAACAAGGAACAAGGAAGGGAAGACAGAAGTGTAAGCTGACACTTAGAAAATAACCATGTCTGACACACCAAGCCTAGTCAAAATTAAAAACGAAACTTAGATTCGTAACAAATAGTCGGTGAGAAACCTCAGACAATCCCCAATTATAGATACACTATTTATTGGCCAGCATTTAGTACAGTCCTGACCATTCTACTGATTATAGGGGCTCGAATTGGGTATCTTGCTCTTAAAAACAAACTCAAATGTATCCGTTTGCGACATGTGCTAAGTTCGTTACAGGAACAATCGATGTATATGTTACACAAAACCCATTCAATAACATAAATGCGCCAGAAGTAAAATTCATGGTTAGTATTAGTTTTAAAACTTGTTTTGAAACAAAATGATGGCAAACAGACAGGCGCCAAATGTCTTAAATGAGGTTCTGAAGACGATTTGAAGAAAGGAATTCATAATTTTACTCTCAAAATCTTGAAACGAAATTCAGTGTCATTGAACGTTTCCAACAGATTTGAAAGAAGGTAGTGTAAGATTATTATACATCAAATACACCGACACGTTACCATATCTCGTCAAAACTTACAATCAGTCGTATAATTATAGCATCGGATGTACAACCGAAGAAGAGACGGTGTTTGATCCATCGTTAGGAACGTCACATACCACCAAAAGGAAAGATGTGGTATTCAGATTGTAGTTTGGAGAAACCAAGTGCAAATTGGACAGACATTATTTACCCAAATGGACGACCGTTTATAACGTGGAAGGCATAAACGTATAAATGTTAAACGGAACCTTTTATTTACCTGTGTTATAACAAATGCCAAAACGGAAGGCGACGTGAACGATATCAGAGGCATCGATCGAAGAATAATGTGCACTGGAGTGACGCTTTACAAGTCATCGATTAAGAAAGGAAGTAACTATCATGCCGTTAAATACGGCAGCTATCTCTCCTTCTCAGAGTTACTCTCTTTAAGAACTAGAAAAACAATCTTACCAGGTGTGGTACGGAGAATATGTGTCTCAGACGTTTGCTGTCCAATCTGTGTATTGTGCAACAAGGAGACAAAACAATTGCGGACAATGTAACTCACAGTTGGATTAGTTATCTTCTTTTCAATCCTTCCTTAAAATATACAACGGACAGTAGCAACAACAAGTGGAGCCTTGAAGCCATCGGCAGTCACCAGTCTGATGTCACAACACCAGCATAGGCCCTCTTTTGAAACATTTAGAAAATATTTCTCCTTTGACATTATGCATCTCCTCCAAACCATAAACATCAATAAGAAGAACAATTTAGTTTACCAAGTGACAAATTAGATGTGTTTTCCAAGAATAATTTATTTTTTAATGGCCAATATATATCAAGCCATAGAAATGAATCGTGAAGTTCATTAGGAAGTTGCTTTGGTAGAATGATTCGTCTGAAGAAAACCCGATATAAAAACCCGGTATTTTAGACGATCAGCCTGGCAAATATCTCTGGTGAATGCTTCCAATGGTGTATTATTTAGCACATAATAGCCCATATTGTTAAAATAGCCATTTGTTTTGTATTTGGGCTGTATAAACTGTTATGTATCCTATTAAAGAAAAGTACGTAAGCGATAGATTACATGAATATTTTCGCTACCCTGTCACAAAAAACGAAATAATATTTATTGTTGTATTATTATTCAAGGTGATCTTGGACAAAATATTGTATTCTCAAAAGGAACCGTCACGGTAAAGCTAAAACGATATTCTCTCCACAAGGAGAGCATTGTTTAGGTGAACTGTTACAATTAGTTTTGCCTATGGTAACACCAATATGAAAAAGCCTCTGGAATTGCATGCTTTAAAACAATATTAACGAAAGGAAAACTATTCTTCCGAATGTCTTCATCTGCAAAAGTTTTCTAAAAGATGCATTTATGAGAGCAAGACAAGGTGTGTTTTGCAAAAGACGCCAATAATTAGATTTTCATGGTATATTAAATAATTTCCTCTTTTTCTTCGAAGTCATTTCTAGCAAAATGTTCTAATACAGGGAATCTATTGTGGAGTTGTTAATATTCATCTTCATTGTGTTCATGTGCCATCATACTTATCAGACTTAGTTTTGGGAGTTGAAATTAAAGTAGAGCAACAATCCTCTTAACCCATTATTTCTTACTTCATTTAGTTACGAGGTAATAACCCATTATTTTATTTCACTTATTTACTAAGTAATAACCCATTATTTCTTAGTTCATTTATTTACTAGGCAATAACCCATTATTTTTTAGTTCATTTAGTTACTAGGCAATAACCCATTATTTCTTAGTTCATTTAGTTACTAGGCAAAAACCCATTATTTCTTAGTTCATTTAGTTACTAGGCAAAAACCCATTATTTCTTAGTTCATTTAGTTACTAGGCGAAAACCCATTATTTCTTAGTTCATTTAGTTACTAGCATTATTTTAGTTCATTTCGTTACTAGGTAATAATCCATTATTTTTAGTTCATTTAGTTACTAGGTAATAACCGATTATTCCTTAGTTCATTTAGTTACTAGGTAATAACCCATTATTTCTTAGTTCATTTAGTTACTAGGTAATAACACATTATTTCTTAGTTAATTTAGTTACTAGGTAATAACCCATTATTTCTTAGTTCATTTAGTTACTAGGTAATAACCCATTATTTTTAGTTCATTTAGTTACTAGGTAATAACCCATTATTTTTAGTTCATTTAGTTACTAGGTAATCATTCATTATTTTTAGTTCATTTAGTTACTAGGTAATAGCCCATTATTTCTTAGTTCATTTAGTTACTAGGTAATAACCCATTAGTTTTAGTTCATTTAGTTACTAGGTAATAACCGAGCTGCATATAAGGTCGTGTTTAATCCATTTGTAGTTGGCAAGCATTGTTTGGATGAACGAGTTGATCCAATCAAAGTAGAAAACTAAAGTTTAAATCCACCTTGTGCAGTTACCATAGCAATGGCATGGCGTGTTCTTGAGAATGATTTTGTTATTCATTTAGTAGACACGTCTAAATTAGTCTTTTAACGAGGTCAATGTTCTAATTTGGATCACTCAGGAAGTACTGATCACAGTGGTACCATTTTATCCATATATTCTCTTAAATAGTATAAGGGTTATAAAAGACAAAAGGAAGTTTTCTTACAGAAAGCAGATTCAGAAATCTCCTTTTCTTTCAAATGACTATAGGTGAAAATGAAGGCATACAAGAATCAACATTTTGTTCTTGACAAATGAGGTCCTCGTAATGAAAATGAGACCATCTGCGGTCTCCGCAGATGAGGTGTGGTCTGGTAAATATAAAATGGTTATTGCTAGAGCAAATAGACAGGATATCCTTAGTTCTAGCACATAAAATACGTTACCTGGTCCTTAAAAATAAATAAGACCTGCCACTACATCTTAATTTTTTTTCTGGCCGAACCTAAAAGGGATGTTTCAATATTTTGCACTCTGATCATACTTGTCAAATAGTAGGTAGACCCATTCGAAATATACCGGAAGGTTATCGGTCGCGTATTCATGCGTTTCATGAGCCAAATAGCATACTAATTGTAGACTGTGTCGGCCCTTTACCTACGACCAGGATAGGCAACCTATACGTGCTGATGAGTATGTGTGCGTCAACAAGATTCTCGGAGCTATTCCTTTGCGGATTATCAATTCTAAGACCACAGTGAAAGCTTTGGGTAAGATGTTTACACTAATTGACCTCCCTAACTTTTTCCAGTCTGAACAATGATCTAATTTCATGTCAAGTCTTGGATGGATTAGATATTCTACAGTAGTGATCTTCTGCCTATCACTCTGAGAGTAAAATTGTTTTGGAATCAGACTTTAAAGATTATGATTATGGTCACACTGTCGTGAGTCAGAAAAAGATTGAGATCACGTGTGTTTAATACTGCATAATGTTATTGAAGAGTCTCTAGGGCTTGGTCATTTTTAAACATTTTTTGGACATACTGTCAAGAGACCATTGACGTTATTGAAAGAGATACTTTGTTTCCAATGATGTGTCAGACTTGAATCTTCTTGACTGTGTATCTGATTTTTAAAAAGAGCTTAAGGCTTGCGATGATGCTATGACTAATCTTCATTCTGTCAAGAATTAATTTCATATATAACAAACATGCAAAAGATAGGAAATTTCAGCGAGGTGATAGAGTGTTGGCTATGTTACCCATACTCCAAATTCCTATTTTGGTTAATTATTTTGGTCCCTAAACCATTGAAAAGAAAGTAGGTGACTTAAATTACATTACCAATATAAGGAAAGTACATTACCAAACCAAAAACAACTTTGCCACATTAACATGTTAAAAGAATATGATTGACAGAGATAGTCATATACATTGTCCAATTAACTTAGTAGTATATCTCCCCCCCCCCACACACACACACATAATATTTGAACGAAGATTCTAAATTGGATAGTGGTGACCTTGACGTGACTAATATTCTCAAGTTTGAAGTTTTAGACAATCTAGCCAAGAAACATTCACATCTGCTACCGCAAGAGATCAATGAACTGAAACTGCTACCAAAAGAATACGAACACTTATTTCAGATATTCGAACAAGAGCAAATAAGATTTTCGACATCGAAATAGTGGCTTCAACACCTGTAAAGCAACATCCTCATATGGTTAATCCTCTAAAAAAAAGTATTTCTAAAGAAAGAAGTTTAGTATTTGCTGGAAATTAATTTTATCAAAATAAATAAAAGATTCTAGTTTTCACATTGTATTATCGTGCTGAAATTAGATTAGACTGATTAGTGTGAGTTCCTTATGTATACTGATTGCAAAAGAGTAAACATTCTCACTAAGACAGATTCATTTCCAGTTCTTAGATTTTAAGGATTTAATGACATGACTGGAAATGTCAAGTACTTCGCAAAGTCTGACTTCTTGAGGTGATTCTGGAAAATTCCAGTTATGGACATAGCAAACGAAATTACAGCGTTCTTGACTCTATATGGATTTAACCGATACAAAGTCATATCATTTGTGATGAATTGCCCTCCAATTTCGTTCTAACGTTTGATGAATATGATAACCTTTGGAATATGAAATTATGACGCTTACATAGACGACCTAATCACTTAAAATGATACCTATAATTACCATTTTGAAATAGCCCAGAAGTTTTTCTTTCATCTAAGGCGTTTACTAAATTATTCAAAACGTCTGTAGATGCAAGTACGTAGGGATTAGTGGGTACTTTGACTGAAAGACAGCGATGTTGTGAATCATCTAGTGTGTTACTTTTGAAGGAAATTGAATCAATGATCACAACAAATCACTTTTCACTACTACAATAAAGATTAAGAATCAGTGATTGTTACGATGGAATCTGATTTTACAATTATATAACATCTGCGTCAGGCACATCAATGAAACGAAATTTTGATTACTGACGCACTTTCGGGTGCACGGAAGTACAGTATTCCATCTTTTTAATAAATAGCAATTACATCAATGTTTCATATTAGATAGAAGAAAGTTTTATTGTTAAGAAAACTTCTTTCAAGGAGAAATGTGTTTGTGTTATCATTTGAATTTATAATGTATAAATTTATATTTCGGATAACTTTAATGCTTCTTTGTTTATTACATAATCGTGTTATTTAAGTGTAAGACCCTAGACAGAACAGTATGTTTTAAATAAATCTTGAGTAATGTATCGAATGGGTCATTTACACTTACAAAACAGAGCTACTGTCATCAGTCATACTTAAATATTGACTTAAGGTGTCTTATCATGTACAATTATAAATAAGAAAAATGTATGTATTGACAGGGCTTTAGTGAGGTCTGGTTTGTAAATACATTTAAAATCACGAAATGTCCTTTGCTAACAATGTTTGCTTCCTATCAGGTAAATTAATCTCTCAACAATCATGTATTGTTGGGGTTTTTCAGATGAAGTACATCACATGCATGAATTTGTTTTAAATATTTAACAATGTTCTCCTTGGTGAATTGCATTTTGGTCACTGATTAAACGCATGGTCATGACAACAAAACAATCAAAGTAAGTCTATCCGTCTTTTTGTTGTCGACTAATAAACGATTTCAGTAAGAAAGTCCATCGTTTGGTCGCTGGCTAATAATTATCTAGATAAGCATATCCAACGCTTCTTCACTGACAACTAAGCAATGAAAGAAAGGAGATCCAATGTTTGGTCACTGACTAAACAATAACCAAGGTAAGTAGATAATTAGCTTGTTCTCTGACTACTAAGTAATCAGAATAAGGGGATATATCGCATGGTCACTGACAACAAACCAATTAAAGCAAAGGGATCCATCGTTTTCTCGCAGATTACAAACAATTAAAGCAAATAGTAATCCTAACTTAATCACTAAGTAATCAAAGTAGAGAGGTTAATAGCTTGGTAACTGACCATTATGTGATCAAAGTGAAGAAATCGATCGCTAGATAACAGACTTATGCGATCATCAAAGTCAGGAAATCGATCGCTTTTTTTGCTGACAATTAAGCAATGAAAGACAGGAAATCCATCGCTTGATAATTGACTATTATGCGATCAAAGTCAGGAAATCGATCGCTTGATAACTGACTATTGAGCATGAAAGATAGGATATCCATCGCTTGATAACTGACTAATAAGCTATCACAAAGTCAGGAAATCCATCGCTTCCTAACTGACTATTAAGCGATCCAAGCATGGAAAGCAATCACTTGATCACTGGCTACTAATTAATCAAACAGATCAATGCCGGTAGACGTTTAATCATATTGATATAATCATCTATATTTCTTAGTTCAGTTAAGGGATACATAGATACAATATGCATATTGAAGGCATATGAATATTTAAAACAAAACAACACTGACTTCTTTTCTAAACAAATCGTTTACAAACCAATTCATTTATTAACTTTGGATATAATTAAATAGTTCAATAGAATTAGTAAGTAACATGATGAAAATGTTCCAAACTTAAAATGGTACATATACCAGCATGATTTTGAAATTAAGTAGTCTGCTTCAAACGAGATTTGCGATGACAAATATACATAAGCAAATCCATGTTAAGAAAACTGCAGAAGAATAACAATTTTCAGCCGCATTTGTCACATAGTATAGCCTTTTCCTGTTATCTTTCTTAGTCGTAAAACTGGACATATTCTGCGTCTGTACTGCGGGAGAAGAGTCATTTCCGATGTAGGATCCTTTTTGAATAGCTTTCATGATGGCGGATACCAAAGGGTATTTCCCTTCGTTGCATGCTGCTCCATTAAAATCATCAATATCGAGTGACCAGAACATAGTCCCCGCAAGCTTTTGACTAAATGCATAACGGACCTGCAAAAATCGGTGCATGAATTATTGATTTAAGATATAGTTCGTTTTATGTTAAGTCGTAATATATCATTGGAAGCAGAATAAAATCTTGAGAATATAGTTATTCTAGTCAAAATACAAAGCATATACTTCTTTCGCGCTTAAATGTGACATACATATAATACAAATAAATGACTTACTTTCTGTCGTTGAGAAGCATGATTTTATATTAAAAAGTATATAAAGCTTTTAAGCTCTTTATTAAAATACTGTATGCTCCAATACTCGTGGTGATGCTGAAATAATTGTACACCGACAGAACTTTACCTTTGATCGTAGTATCTAATACATAACGATGGTATTGAATTTTATACCAGTTATACACAGCACAGGTCTACACTAATTTGTAAGTTTCATTTTTTATTAGTTCCTTTTTATAAGATATCGCTGATGCAATTTTTGCTATGTGCTTTAAGTGATTTTAAGTATTCAAAATTGTCTGATTACCGCTTCCTGTATGCTCTTAACGTTTGCATATCCTATCCAGTGGTCATCCGCATATGCATACATCATTTTCTGCTCATCATCCCAAACTTTTGTCCATTTCTCTGACTTCTCTGACAACGTTTTACACAACTACGGACAAAAAGACATAAAGCAATTTTATACCAAATTTGTACACAAAAAGGTTTGAATAGTGTTCGTAAATACTGGTGGTGACGTTCGCTATACGCCAATTCAATTTACGCGCTTTAATTTTAAAGCCATTTAAAATGAAGAATAACTTTTTGTAGATACTGCTTTTTAACGCCACCCCTGGCTCATTTTGTGAGCACAGCTTAAGTAAATGCATATGCGCACATCTCATTATGCATGACTAATCATTTCATGAAAACTATGAGATATAATTTCCAATGAAGTTGTTTAATTACAACTATTCTATGGGAACAATTACTCTCGATTAACACCTATATTCGATTAACACTTATATTCGATTTACACCATAACCTCCTGAAAACATTTGTGGCGTAAATCAAGCGTCCTCTATAGAAATACTGACAACGATATTTACAAATTTTACCATAATTCAATGTGTGAAACTTGCTCCGTTTACTGCTTTTCGTCTATCGCATGTGCCAACGAATTGGGAGAATTTCCATCTTCATGAGCCTCATAATTGAGACAGATGCTGGAGAGACTAAGACGTGATCATGTTTCTCATCAGCGGAGACAGATGCTTGATAGGCTAAGACGGGGTAACGATCCTCATCAACTGACATATATACTTGACAAACTAAGACGTGATCATGACCCTCAACAGTTGACACAAATATTTGATACACTAAGAAGTGATCACGATACTCATCAGGTGACATATATCCTTGTTAGGCAAATACGGGGTCACGATCCTCATCAACTGACAAATGCTTGATAGATAAAGACAGGAACATGATCCTCATCAACTGACACAGATGCTTGATAGGCAAATACGGGGTCATTATTCTCCTCAACTGACAAATGCTTGATTGATACAGACAGGCACATGATCCTCATCAACTGACACAGATGCTTGATAGACTAAGACGATATCATGATCCTCACCAACTGACACAGATGCTTGATAGACTAAGACGGGGTCATGTTCCTCACCAACTGACACAGATGCTTGATAGATTAAGACGGGGTCATGTTCCTCATCAACTGACACAGTTGATTGATAGACTAAGACGGGGTCATGTTCCTCATCAACTGACACAGTTGCTTGATAGACTAAGACGGGGTCATGTTCCTCATCAACTGACACAGATGTTTGATAGACTAAGACGGGGTCATGTTCCTCATCAACTGACGCAGTTGCTTGATAGATTAAGACGGGATCATGTTCCTCATCAACTGACACAGATGCTTGATAGACTAAGACGTGATTATGCATTGCTTAATAGAGCAAACATGTTTATGAGATTTTGTTGGAGACATTTGCAAACTGAAGCCGGTAAGTATCGAAACTTCTCCGAAAATGTGCCTGTAATATTTCACGAAATTCTTTGAATTATCCCTGATACAAGCATTTGGCACATTTTAGTTCTCCTATTATAATACATAACGACAAATGGTTAAATGTCAAACATGTATTTGGAAACGTTATTTCTTCTTGAGATAGATTTACTCAAATATAAAACCTCTGAGAGTACTCCTTTATCAGTGCGTAGGATATATATATATATATATATATATATATATATATATATATATATATATATATATATATATATATATATATATATATATATATATATATATATGTATGTATATATATATGTGTATATATATATATATATATATATATATATATATATATATATATATATATATATATATATATATATATATATATATATATATATATATATATATATAGTAAAATATGTCTCTGTTGGGTTTGTTTCTGTATTTGGTTTGTTGTTTTATGACACAACAACGCAAGTGTGGTCTTTTGTGCTGAAGCAATTGCGGTAATATACCTTGCCCTAAGACATGCCACAGTAGCCTTCCCGTGCTGATTAGATTTTACAGGATAATGGGGTTCGAGCTAGTATCCGTGCGGTAAAGAGTCTATCACACTAACCACTAACATGTAAATGGCTCATGTTTCTTACAACATACCGATTTCCTATCGGTGCAATTATATATCCACAGCCGGAAGAAGGAGGGCGCGGGGCATTCTGTTCTAAAATCTCTAGGATATATAAATTCTTTTTCATAGATAGTATATGTTCACAGATTATATTTAAAAGCACAAGTTCATTTTAGAATTTCCATCATAGAACATATTAAATAAATATTATTTTTTCCAAAATTCATGGTCTTAAGGATAAACAGTATAAAGCCAAGCAGATGATAATTTATGATAAATGATCTCGTATACAATTTTACATAAAGATGGAAACAAACCCCATAGTAAGTCAGCTGTTTATTTGCACCATCAATAGAGGAGACTGGTGATCCAATATCATGATGCGATGAATTCTTCAAAGTGTAAAATAAAGCTGTACCGGTCAAGCCGAGAACGAGTTTGTCTGCGTGGGCGCCACCATCAATCCAACGTCTGATTGCCCAGTCCTACAAGAATATAACAAGGTACAATGCATGAATATCGAGAGTAAAGCTGCATCCCTATTCACGTTGTAAATTTTCGGAGCTGTGCGACATTTAAACGACTCCACATAGGTCAAATTCGAGAAAACGCTTACGATAAAGTTGTTAATGTCTCGGTTGAATGCGAAAACCATTGACTTGCATTATTCTTGGTTAAACTTCAGATTTTATATGCTACTGCTTAACAAGTTTTTTTTAACTCATCAATTTATTTGTATATCTAATATACATAGAAAAAAAAATAAGGAATTTCACGACTGAAAAATGAATCGGATAATGTAAACGTTATTCCATCTGGCCCGTTTCCTTTAACCCAAAAACAAGTTTTGGAGATTTTCAAACAAATGTCTGTTTTCTAAAGGTAGCAAAGCATAACTTATTTGTACAGGAATATACGTTGTGGAGCACCAAAGACTAAAAAAAACGTAAATTGGTTTAATAATGCCTTATTCGTACCTGGCTGTAAGCTTGATTAAAGTTTGGGTTTGTCTTGCGAGAGTACAGAGGGGCCGTGAATCCGGTCACTTTGCTCCAAGTGCCGAAGTAGTCATAGGCCATGACTAGGATATAATCCACGTGCCTGGGAAAGAGATGAGTAACATGCAGTATACGGTAAAGTACTTATCACTATTAATACAAATTTGAACTATTAGTAAAATAGAAACACCTCCGTTTACATCCAGAGACTGATTTGTTCTGACTGATATCAATGACGCCAGATTTTACTATCTTTTAATTGTGGTAGAAAATCTATATTTCGGCAAAAGCGATAAGTTTTGGTACCTGTTGTACTTTACAAGACCAAACTTAATTTTGAAGAAAAAAGCACTTTGCTTTGATATGTGTTCACCTCTACGAATCCATGTACTTAAAGTTTGATCTTACACAAACAACTTTAGAATACCATGTGTGTTGTATGCATGCTTGACCATCCTGCAAAAGATATTTCTTTCCTAAATAATATTTTAAAAACCACACGTCAACCGTTCGCATTATCCTGTTCTGACGCAAAATATTGTTTTAAATTATAAAAGCATATCCTAGGAGCACGATGCAATACAAAAAATTTGCTAAGCAAATATTTGACAACAATTGATTTAATTAATTACACAAGCCCATTAGTTTGTGACAGAAGCATTGAAGAGTCGATATTTTTTTAAAATAAAAAATATTCAAACTTAAACCCGAGTATTAAAATACAAAATGATCACCTTGCTTCATTACCTCACGCTTAAAAAGAGGCATTTCTAAATGTCAGCAGTAACCATGGATAGTCATAATCATTAGAGTTTTGCATACCATATGACCTTATAAGAAGGTATATATTAAACATGACGATTGCACAAACATTAATTTTTTGGAAAATATACATTTTTAAGGTATCAAATGTTAACCCAAATTTAGAAATATAAGCAAGCCATTGACAAACTATTTTTTAAAATAATTTTTCATTCTTCCGTTGAAAATTTTAGATCTGCTGCAAATATTGTTATTTTTAATGCAATGAGGCATTTATTGACAATAAATTCTTGAACAACAACAGTTATGTTTTATTGATCCGAATGCAATTGATAATTAGCTACTTTAACGGATGTTGTAAGACGGACCTTACCATGATTTATTTTTACATTTCCTAACTTTATAAGAGTTATTACATCTTGTAAAATATTATCTTATCTTTGAGGGGTATATATTTACCTTAACTCCGAAACTTCTCCTCCCTAAAGATTGCAGTAATTTTAAACCTTGAGCTTTATTACTGTCCTAATGTGTCGCTCAGTCCAGTCAACACACACACACACACACACACACACACACACACACACACACACACACACACACACACACACACATACATACATACATACATACATACATACATACATACATACATACGTACAATCATAATACTGTTGCGTATATTTGATTTAAGTCATTTATTTTTATTTTAATTGTTTGTTTGTCAGATTCAAATTTGACATTTTAAGTTTAAGATTCATTCATTGGGAGATACTTCTTTTAAAAAGTGGGATGACGTGTCAACACCAGATGTTGACCTCATTCCTGACCTGGCTTCAGAATTGTAAACAAGCTTTTAAAATGATTGGTTGATTCCAAGGACATTATGGAACTTTGTTATAAACATCTTTCTATTTTTGGTTCTTCAGAGTAAAAATAACTGATTCTCATCTGGGTCATACGGTGTGCACGAGATTTTTTGAACGTAAATTTGTTCTAAAGATTCTAGAAGATCATGTGACCCCTTGTTTACGTAAAAACAGGTATATAAATTATGTTTTGGAGCGAATTATTTAGTAGAAGTTGGGCTGTTAGAATACTAAGTTGTGTGTCGTTTTGAGTTATTATAAATTACCTTGTACTGGAGATTATTTCAATTCGTTTGGATCAAGAGGATTTATTTTGTTATTTATCTGGAAAACAATTGTGCTCATTGAATTTCATAAGACCAGATCTGACTTCATCACGTGACATCGTCTTCCATCTTGGATGCTTCACTAAGATTCGAACTAGGAATTATTTGGACATTTTATTACTAGGACTTTTGCAATTTCTCTAGTGGATTATATTTTGAATTATTTTTGGATTAATTTTGGAATTAATTCTTAAAACCGTAATTTTTTTTTTCTTTTCTGGAAAATATTTGTGCTCATTAAATTGTTTATTAAGTTTTTACAAGCTTGTTATTTTCACTCTTTCTATGTTACTGTTTATTCGAGCCTAAGCACGTAACAATGCATGCATGCATGCATACATACATACATACATACATACATACATACATACATACATACATACATACATACATACATACATACATACATACATACATACATACATACATACATACTGATATAACGTGGAGGATTTGTTATAATTTTGTTTGTGTAACAAATTTGGGTCGCAAACTGCCGTTTGTACGAATTTTGTAAACTGCAGATAATCTACAGTATGTAATTTTTGTAATTTAAGTTTGAGTAATCAGAATGCTCATCATTGAATACATACATACATACATACATACATACATACATACATACATACATACATACATACATACATACATACATACATACATACATACATACATACATACATACATACATAACGTGGAGGATTTGTTATAATTTTGTTTGTGTAACAAATTTGGGTCGCAAACTGCCGTTTGTACGAATTTTGTTAACTGCAGATAATCTGCAGTATGTAATTTTTGTAATTTAAGTTTGAGTAATCAGAATGCTCATCATTGAATATATAGTTCGGACTAAATAGGACTCCTAATCGTTAACGCAAGTGTGAGCGACCTATAACAAGCTTTAACTAATTTATCAAGTTTAAACGGACAATGCTGTGAACTACGGACATGGATGACGAGCTAGAAATAGATGAGCGGTACAGTGGTGATGAAAAGTCCGATTTAAAAGAAGACTTGATAGCAACTCAGACTAAGAAAAATATATACCCTCAAATCGATTCTAAATTTGGAACTTTGGACAG
Organism: Unio pictorum; assembly: GCA_030141615.1. Taxonomy (NCBI): domain Eukaryota; kingdom Metazoa; phylum Mollusca; class Bivalvia; order Unionida; family Unionidae; genus Unio; species Unio pictorum. The sequence goes on from JARLTB010000098.1 coordinate 2,646,202, forward strand.
AGATGATTTTAAAAAGAAGATGTGTTTGGAATTGGATGAGCAGAATTTAAAAGATATAAGTCTATCACTACATGACCTGGCTAAATTGGAAAACAGTAATTATCCTGTGACTCGTATAGTTGAGATGACAGTAAGATGTGATGGTGCGCCTCTAGAGGAGAGATTAGCTGAGGATATATGTATTCTATACCATTTCTTAGCAGGAGATAACAACTTATCTGAAGTGAAAAGCCTTGCGTCGAGACAGAAACCACGCACGGGTATGCATGATAGCAGTAGATGTGTGAGCCGAGTATCTAAAAGATAAGGATCTAACAAACAGTCACAGCAATCAGAATCAGAACCAGAACAGGTGATGCAGAACTCCGAACGCAATTCAGTATCGTCTCTTTTAAATGATAAAAATGACAGTTCCGTAACAATAGAGAATTTATACAAGATAATAGATCTAAAATATTTTATACAAAGCAGTATTCATCAAATGAAAGATGACATCAGAAATGAATTGAAAACTGAGCTTGACAAGATACGTAAAGAACTGCACACTAGAGATGTTAACTCTACTAGACTACAATCGGAACTAGAAAGATGCAAAGAGGAAGAAAAGAAGTTATCTAAAGACAATCTGGCATTGAGAATATCACTCAGGGAGAAGAATAACCAGTTGGAAAGTATTAAAGGTCACCAACTGTTTTTACATCAACTGCTCGAAGATAGAGTATGTGATAAGGATAAAGAAAATTTAACCACGAAATGCGAGGCACAGACTCAAATAACACTAGCTGATATAGTGCGTATGGGCAAACCTTCAATTGAAACACAAACAGCAAATATGGTGAATGTGGTAAATGTGAGAACTGCTCGTAATCTTGATCTTACAAAACAACGGAAGCATTTATCGGACCAAACGGAATATACGAAGAAGAACAAAGGTGGTCGCTTGAAATCCACTGATTCAAGGGAAGGAGCGGCTCTGACTCTGTCCACCATACCCAGTATCTAAACTGAAGAATTGACAGTAATTGAAGATAATGGAGAACGTGGTTATCACCATGATCAGAAATACTCAGCACGGGAAAATGCAAGAAACATCGACAGGGAAAGATCACCATTCAAAACAAATTCAGCCACCTCAACAAAAGACTTGGATAAAGGAAGCAGAACAATCGATGTCATCACAACTAACAGAAACTGCAGACCACAAAAAAGAGTGAAGAACTCTTATGAACGTCGAGTTCTAATGTCCAGGATACCGGTTGACAGAACGAGAGAAGAGATGAGAACTTGTATAAAAAAGCACGCCAGAAAAAAAGGAATAGAAATAATTAACTATCAGATCTTAAAGCACTGGCGTGTTAGAGGAGGAAAGGACACTTTTACTGCTTTAGTCACGGTAGATGACTTAGACTTTGAGAAGGTTTTAGAGAAAGTTTTTTTGGCCAAATTTTGAATGGGCAAGAGAATGGTATGAGGATTACGGAGATAAGGACGCCAAGAGGTTCAGGTGAAACTATATAAAGGGGCAGTAAGTCGCATACATATGCATAAATTATGGTCAACTACTTTATAGTCACTGTAATACTTGTGTTGAAAATCTATTTTTTAGGTCAACAAATGTCTAGTCATAAATTTCGTCTGATGACATGGAACGTATAAGGAGCCATGTATGGTGCACCATACTTGTACTCTTTGCTAAATGAGGTAGATATTGCAGTGCTTACTGAGCACTGGATTCTTCCGGAGCAACTCAACTTCTTAGACACTTTGCATCCACAGTTTAAATCTTTCTCACGCTCTGACAATAGGCTAAAAGTGAATTTTGAAGAAAGGATAAGACATACAGGGTTTGGTGGAATAACAATCCTATATATGAAGTCACTCTGTGTTAATCCTTTATTGAGCGTTGGCAGCGATAGAGTCTTAGGGATAGAAGTAATATGTAATGATAAATTGAAATATTTTGTATTCGGAGCACTTTTGCCATCAACTAATTTTCCTATTACAAGTTACTATGAAACAGTGGAAGAATTAAAGGACCATTTAGAAATGTTCTGTAAAGAAGGCATTCCCATACTCGCGGGAGACTTCAATGGCCAGTAGAGTTCACTGCTTAGCTCCAAAACGAACTGTCTAACAACAAACGCTAGAGGCGCTATTCTAGAAAAGTTTCTGACCGATAGGCACTTAATATCCGTTAATAGTCAATCTATTTGTGAAGGGCCTGACTTTACATTTTTTTCAATCGATGGTAAATCCAAATCGTTGATAGACCATATACTATTGCAAAAAAGCAAATTCGATTTAGTGGTTAAGGCCGAAATAATTGATGACCATCCTTTGAACATTTCAGATCATCATCCTGTAAAAAAAGAGTTGGTCATTCCTTTTGCATATAATATAATCATGGCTGATCAACATATAATTCCCTCCATAAATTGGAAGAAAGCATCGGCAGAACAAATAAATAGGTATAAGGAAGCAACACGCAATGCATTTTTAGCGCAACTGCATAAGGCTGAACTAGTGACAAATGTTGATATTGAAAGTATTATTCAAGACACGATAAAGATCTTACATGACGCAGCTTCTAGGTTTCTGCCGATAAAAAGATTTTGCCCGTACGCTAACCCCTATTGGAAATTACTAAACGTAAAAAAGTTTCATACAGAAATGAGGCTGAAACGTAGGGTATGGATCTCTCATGGTAGGCCAAGAGGATGGGAATTTCAGTCATACGCGAACTATAAGAGAGCAAAGAAACTGTTTGGAAAAGAGTTACTGAGAGCAAAAGAAATGTGTGATAGAGAACAGTTCAGTGAGCTTGAAAAGGCTGCAGAGGTCGATATTTCCATTTTCTATAAGTTTATACGGAATAAAAGACATAAACGTGATTACATATACGAAATTGAATCTAACGGAAAAATCGTACGCGACCACGACTCTATAAGAGATTTATGGGCAAATCATTTTTCTTATTTGTCACTACCTGACAATACCTATATGTACGATGGGAATCATTATCAGATGGTTTTAGCAGAGGTTAAAAAACAGAGTATAGAAACCCATTCCCACTTTGATGAAGTTGTTGACAAAATTCCCACTAGAGAAGAAATCAGTAGTGCAATTAGTTCTCTCAATAAAGATAAGGCATGTGGTCACGACGGTATTGTTGCCGAGCATTTACTGTTTGCGGACACTCAAAGCAGTGTACAGTTACTTGAAAATGTCTTCAAAAAGGTGTAAGAGACCGAGGAGTACCCATGCCATTTTAAACAAGGTTTAGTAATACCAATATTTAAAGGAGGGGGAAAAAGCAAAAGATATGAATAATTACCGTGATATAACTATAGTTCCAGTGCTTCAGAAAATCCTAGAGCGAATTATATATAATAGACTACTTATATTTTCTTAGCACATTAATTTTCCAAATCCATTGCAACAAGGTTTTAGGAATAATTGTGGAAGTATCACTGCAGCGTTTTGTATCAAAGAATTTATATGCAACTATATGGATAAAGATACTCCTGTCTATGCAACATTTCTTGATAATGCTAATGCATTCAATACAGTCTGGCACAATGGGTTATTTTACAAGCTGTACAAAGTTGGCATAAAAGGGAAGACGTGGCGCATAATGAAAGACTTGTTTAAGGGAGTGACCAGTTCTGTTTTATTTGCAGGCAAATTGTCCAAATATTTCAATATTAAACAGGGTGTAGGACAGGGTCGTATCTTGTCCGCTTGGTTCATTCTCGTTATGATAGACGATTTGATCACTGATTTAGATCACACTTTGCGAGGCCTAAAACGTGTCGATCTCCACCTGCCGTGTGTCTTATTAGCGGATGACACAACTGTAATGGCTAATTCGCATCATTCGATGCAGCATCTGCTCGATACAATCTCTAATTATGCGAAAAGGTGGAGATTGAAATATAACGAAGATAAAAGTTGCAGCATCCTCTTTACAAAATAAAGAAGAACTGATATCCCTTCTTTTCTATTCAACAAATCGCCAATTCCAGTAGTCAAAAGTAAGAAATATGCCGGCATACTTCTAAAGTACAACTTTAAACCTAATGACGCGATAAAAGAAGCATGCGATAAAGGTAAACACTTATTAAACTCTTTTTATTTTATTGGTATCAGAGACGGGGGAATGAACCCTCTAACAAGTATGAAAATCTGGAAAAGAATCATTCTATCCGCAGTCCTATATGGATGTGAATTATGGTCGAATATGACAAGCACCAATATAGAAGAACTTGAGCTATGTCAGAGATATGCAGCGCGACGTATGCAAGCTTTCGATAAATATTCTCTCACAGAGGCAACGCGTAGTACCTTAGGACTCTGGTCAATGGAAGCATGCATAGATAAGATGAAATTGTGTTTTTTCAACCGGCTGTGTAGGGGCGATTGGACTCTTATGTGTGTGTGTGTGTGTGTGTGTGTGTGTGTGTGTGTGTGCATAATCAAATATGTCATGTAGAAAGAACTACATTGATAATTACAATGTTATACGTTTCACCATTTTTTTATACACTTTTCTGTTGTATTTCATGATTTTGTATTATCTTGAATTCGATGTAATCTCTGTTGAAGAGGAAATAAAGTCAGTCAGTCAGTCAGTCAGTCATACATACATACATACGTCCATCCATCCATCCATACATCCATCAATCAATTCTTCCATCCGTACGTCGGTACGCACATACATACATACATACATACATACATACATACATACATACATACATACATACATACATACATACATACATACATACATACATACATAACGTTTTAATGAAAAGTCACATTATTATTACCCGATTATTATTTAGGCTTTCAATGAAGATGTTGAAGTTAAAACAGGTTTAGTCACTTATAGGTGTTACTAAAACGACATCTCCACTTATTGCACCAGACATGTACAATTTACTCTGATTAAATGCATGTTCAGTGGAAACAATAACAACTGTGACCTTTCGTTTTATAGGACTGAGTACCAGCATACAACCAGTTTTAACACACTAGTTTTGATTCAAGAAGCTACTCAGGCTATCATTGGGAATCCTTCGTCCACAATCCCCTTCAACCACTCACTTAAACACTTTATATGGTATTAAGAAAAGATATAGCGCTCGCGCCGTACGTGACTTCTGGCACGGGAGAAATTGTGCAAATACTAGCTTTCTCATGTTTATTCATAATTATTTTCCCTAAATTCTTAGCAGCTCCAGTGTTTTCTTTCTTACTCATATACGCTAAATATTTGCCACTTGCCTTCAAACTCACAATTTTAAGTAAAATGTGTCCTTATTTCAATACACTTCCTTATTTTGTAACACAGTAAGTTTCCTTCACGTCTAAAACAAAGGTCTCAGCTTCGAAGAAATGTTAATATAAAAGTTTCAAAACCTCTTATTTCCAATATAAAAAACACGCGTAAAAATATCTCAAAGGTAAAAAAAAAGAACTTTAGATGGTTAAGATCGGAAGCTGTAATCTTTGTAAACATTACAATTTTGTTTCATTTATAAATTTGAAATATTGTACTGACTGGTACACTGATATAGTAACTTACTGTAATATAAAACAAAACGCGCTTTTCTTGTAAATACAACCATTAAGTTTATTACATGATTTGTGCACTAACCATATTATCATATTTAACCAAAGCCAATTACTATCGGAGGGAAATGCTAGATTCTCAAATTATAAAAACGTACTTATCTATTTCGGATATGTTGTAAGATTCATTGATATGGCTGTCCCCTCCAGACACGGCAATGGTTAACAATAGTTTCTCCTTATCGCGTGTACTTTCGGCCTTAAACGCGTCTTGCATCACCTGGAAAGAGTTTCACTTCATAATAAATAGACAATTTTCGTCTATATCTTGTCAAACTTTGAAAGATAAAAAAAGAAGGCACTAAAAAGAAAACAAACAAACAATAACGCAAATAAAGCAATTTTACGATTTTCTACTGTATACTTTGTTTGATTCAGTGTACAGTTTACGTAAATTAAGATACGTTTACATTAACGCGGGTATTCATGATTGACCATGTTATGTTGTATTCTCCATTGACCATGTTATGTTGTATTCTCCATTGACCATGTTATGTTGTATTCTCCTTCTATTTGGCTGATAAAGTACTTGCTAAATAAGGACTACAAAAACATCGCAGTTTCATCTTCATATCCTTACCCAGTGGTTCAAGCATGCTGAGATGAGATCTGTCTTCTTATATTTACGTTTATTATTAAACTTCTTTAAAGTTTGTATATCCCATTTTTATATATGCTTTCATAATGTTGATTATTGAGTATGATGCTTAATGTGCATGTCCTCTCATGCGTGCGCGCACGTTTTTTTTTAATATGACGTACAGTTAGTTTTCTAACTGAGACATTGTCGCGTTAAATGTTTTCAATTAAAAGGAATATTTGGAGAAGGATGGACTCAGATCCATTTAACTTAAACAATGTGACTATCTCATATATTAAATAGTGAAATTTCACTGAATTAATCTCAGACAGTTTTTTTAATGCAAAATGTGTAAATTATAATGTGTAAAAATACTTAAGCTTATGAAAAGTGTTTGATAGCAGAGAAAAATGTATAGTTTTCAATGTTTTATGTTAATCTTAGTCAACTTCCCAAATTAATAATTAATATTTTGTTTTCATAAATATATATAATTTACTAAATCGATGGTGATGTTTATATTTGTTTTCAGGAAATACGCCCTTATGAATACTCACCTCCAGAAATTGTGTAAATTTGTCCTTGTAGGCGCCAGGATATTCCCAGTCAATGTCAATGCCGTCAAAGTTGCGGTCTCTGAGGAATATTATGCAGTTCTTGGCAAACTCTCTCATATTTTCCATTGATTGGACAATTTGAATGAAACCTGCAGATTCTGCTTTCTGTCCACCAATAGAAAGCAGTGTAACCAGTCCAGGATTGTTCTTCTTGAGTCCTTTCATATAAAGATCGCGTTGAATTGGAAGAAGAAATATATATATATATATACATATATATATATATATATATATATATATATATATATATATATATATATATATATATATATATATATATATATATATATATATATATATTCTATGTGTCTCTGTCTGTCTGTCTGTCTGTCTCTCTCTCTCTCTCTCTCACACACACACACACACACACACACAGCACCCATTACAACAACAAAAATGGCGAAACTCCTGTGTCTCAAAGACTGGAAAATTAAAGACTGATTTCTCTTAAATTGATAGTTCCACTTTTGTGCACACTCTACAGACATAATACATAAAACGAACTGTATCAATTGACTAGATTATAGACATAATACATAAAACGAACTGTATCAATTGACTAGATGTTACACCTTAGTCAAATTTCCTCTTGAATTTAGTCTTTTCTGAGAAAAAGATCCAATGGTTACTATAACTATAACATCTTTATATCTTGTCTATTCATCGCTATCTGTGGTTACACATTACCTGAATAGTAATGTTTGATATGTTGTTGATACCAGCATGTGGAAAATGTTGCAACGATCGACATGTCTGTATGAGAGATCGACTGATCGTCCAACAAACCCACCGACAGACATATAGAAGAACAAACAGATAAAGATAACATTGAACCTTTTCATGTTATATTGCGATATGTTTAACAAAATAAAAATCTGCGGTATAACATACGAAACCTGTGAATTTATAGAATCTGCCGTCAGCTTCATTCCCCAGTTTTCCATTATCTTCTCCCTGTTGTGACCAATGGAGTTTCAGTTCTTTTTCGTTAATGTTGGCGAAGGCATATAGCAGGTGCGTGCATAGCGAGGGATCGATTTGCTCCACGTCAAAGCGAGAATCAGGGTCGGGAGACTGCGTTTTCCAATTGGTGTAGTAGCAAAACGTTTTTAGTTTAATATTTGTGTCTGGTGGAAAAGAAATAGTATGTTGCATAAAATTTCATTTCTGGAGAAATGTTATTAATCTTAATTTCAAGAATTAATCAACACACATCCATTTCTTATTTTAATGGAAATATAAGAGAGTGATCAATGTCAATGTACCTTTATTTTTGGGTACAAAATCAAGAGCTTTTAATAATTTGTCGTATTCTCTGTCTGTATGTCTGTCTGTCTGTCTATATGTATGTATGTATGTATGTATGTATGTATGTATGTATGTATGTATGTATGTATGTATGTATGTATGTATGTATGTATGTATGTATGTATGTCCGCATGTATGTGTCTATCTGTCTGTTGTCTCTCTCTCCGCATTTCTGTGTATTTGTATTTATGTCTGTCTGTCAGTTTGTCTTTCCCTCCCCCCCTCTCTCTCTCTCTCTCTCTCTCTCTCTCTCTCTCTCTCTCACACACACACACACACACACACACACACACACACACATAAGCTGCGGCCTTTTGACCATCACGGTATTTAAATATCGGTCTTTACGTATCATTAGTTTTTTAGCGCAAATGCATTACTCATGTAGAAGGATACACAATTCATATGTCTGAGTTTAAATTTTGTGTACTCTTCATGAAACCCCACAACGAATCATGTTATCAACAAAATTTCGATTAGACACGACGAAGTGAGAACAACTATGTAAGAGTTAATAGTTAATATAATCACGCAAGATATAAAAATTATTTTATCCATAATTAATAATTTATTTTTAGATAATGGAAAATTTGGAATGAAAGGATACCGTGACCTAACTTTGTTGTCTAAATCCTGTACACCATGGATATATCCGCACTGAAAATTTCAGGTAATGGTTGATAGGTGCTGTTCACACAGACACATAAACACAGACACGATCATACAACATACAGGTTACCGTAAATTATACTTTTCAACACATTCCCCACTAAGGACTCTTCTCTTGTATGCATTAGTTTATAATGTGTGAGAACAATGAATAAAATCAATGATGATTTTAGTTTCTATGCATATAACAACTTCAGAATGTGTATCGAGGTATTACGTTTAATTTTCAGACTTGAATGTACCTGTCGATTTGTACCTGGCAAATGTGTATATGCACTGACAATGTCCATTTGATAAATTGTATCCCAATTAAATTCAGCAACGTAGGAAACGTAAAGGCCCTGAAGGTAGAGAACGATTTAAGAAGCATAACTCAAAGATGGTGCCGCTGTGTTGGCTTAAACAAGTGGATTCAACCCAAATTCAACCTTAGAACAAATGTGTCTGTTGTTGTGATAAATGTGCAGTTTCGGCACCGTTAGACACATCATTGGTGGATAATTAAGTCAGTATGTCAAAAATAAATAAGAACAAAGCTATGTCACGTGAAAACCATGGAACCATAGTACCGGTATTTTTAACACTGTTTGGATTTATACACAATTGTTCAAGCAGGAACACACATTTTAAAACTTGTAGCATACTTTTTATTAATAACTTTTGTACTGTACCTACGAAAACTATACACTGCAGTGCTGGACATGGTCAAATGTTTAAGCAAAAATTAACTTGCAAACAGCGAAAATGTCCAACAGGTTTGAGAAAAAAACAACTTACTAATTGCATGCAAACGATAACGAAAAATATTCACACAAGCTAGAATTTGTATGTATCTCACAGGTATTATTATTGGTGTTGTTGTTGCCGTTGTTGTTGGCACAACTCTCTCGAAAACGTTCCATTAGCATTGCTTCTTAATTTACTGAAATCATCTGTCTATTTGAACTGTTAATCTAATTGACTGATATTATGTGTTTGAATTCATTCATTGGGTGCATAGCTACAAGTTATAATCGAGAAGGAGGAACGATGAGTTAAACGGAAAAACAGTGTTTCATATACCAGCCATTTCTCCGAGCAGAATTATGCCATAACATTATTCAATAGTTTTGAAAATAGTATCTTTCAAGGTCCTTTTCCCCGATAAAAGAGTGTTATTTGTATTATTTATTTATTTATTTATTTATTTATTTATTTATTTATTTTGATTGCTGTTGTGGTTTCAACGTTACTTACTTTTCAGCAGAACACTATAGGCTATGTATAGCAGCCAGTATAACAGGTGAAGGAAGTACAAAGGAAGATACTGGTACTACCTACCTACCCACTGGAAGCTATTGGCAAGCTTTCTCACACATCCACTTTGGTCGAGCCTGATACTCGAACCCATGTAAACAGTAGAGATAACAGAGACTGGTTAAGGCGAGCCCTTTTATACCATTAGGTCACTCGAGGCTCTGCTCGTTCTCCGTGCTTAAGCAATCTAGTTTTGATTTGTTTATTCTCAACAGATGACTGACTTGTCATGATGCGTCAAGTTGTCACGGTAAGAGTTATATATTGTGATAAGAAAATGGGAATTGTATTAGCCACAAATTTAAACGCAATCCATTTCATTATAGTATGCACATGAAGTGTCAATAAAAACTGTCTTTCCATTTCATTATAGTATGTACATGAAGTGTCAATAAAAAACTGTCTTTTCCATTTCATTATAGTATGCACATGAAGTGTCAATAAAAACTGTCTTTTCCGTTATTATTTTCTCTAGAACGTCGGAGAGAAGCTTGACAGACATTTGAAGAACCCGTTTAGAGAGCCCAGCACTGGACTAATGGACCTAAATTCCTACCAACCGAGCCCCACACAATTAATTCCGATTTAACATAAATTTAAATTATTTATATCATTTATTTATATATTTCAACCGTTTAAATACTACCACGTAAACGTAACTTAATGAACACATATTTGTATTACTCAGCCATACCAATTTACTTCACACTTGATGAGAAAATATGTTATTAGAGAGGTACAGTCTGATTTTGGACAGACAAGAACGATGGGCAGACCACAAATTGAATCTTATATTCCGTGATCTTATCATAGTGAGAGTATAACATATTTTTTTTTAAAAAAATTCATGGACCAATGAATAAGTCTGAAAATAGCACGTTCGACAATTTTTGTTTACAAGTAGAGTGCTATGATCATTATTTCGTTAAGGCTTTTGCTCAAACAAAATGCATCAGACAATCTCCTTGTCATTTGTTTGGTCTCCGCCTAGTTTTGACGATGTGTGAAATTGCCATAGTATGAATATTACCTTAAAACGAAAAGAGAATTTGTTACAAAGAAAAAGCATCCAAACGAATTCCTAAGAGTATGTGCAAAACAAGTCAGTTAAAAGTATTGTTTGTACTACATTTGTACTAGTATAGGCATCAAATACTTTTGTTGAGTGTTTATCAGGTTCTATATTCGTCTAAGGACGTTAAGTCTCAATACAACCCACCCGACCAGATCAATTCAGATTTACAAAGAGTAAAAGGCATTTGTATAACTCCATGACATTAATGTAATTTCAACCAATAATTACTTTCGTGCACATGCTGAGAAAAAGACTCGATTAACTGTAGTGAGGGAGGTAAGCGTTAAGAGTTAAATTAGGATTAAGCTAGTTATATCCCTTAATACATCAAGCCGCGTTCATCTTGGTGTTTTGTAGAGAGATTTTATACTTTATTTCTTTTACGTCAATTGTAAGCAACTTACACCCAAAATTATTCACGGCAAATCTATATTTTTGTTTGCACACTTTAGTGCTATGAATGATTTTTTGGAGACATCAAAAGCACTCTCCAGGAAATAAAGAGTCACCGCAATTTCAGGTAATTTATTTCACATCAACATCTATAAAGTTATCCAAAATTTAATTTTATTTACTACTTCGGCAGAGTAGGCAATCTCTCTCTCTCTCTCTCTCTCTCTCTCTCTCTCTCTCTCTCTCTCTCTCTCTCTCTCTCTCTCTCTCTCCCAGCACAATACAACGAGTCTGAGAAACTGGCCGTACGCCTTCAATGTATACTTATACCTTTTTTAAAATGAACAAAACAAGAAATAACCTTTACGAACACAAAACAAATACAAACTATATTTTTATATTCTGTTGCATTATTGAGGCGAAAATCAAAGACTGTAATCCAAATATATACTTTAAAAAAGCAGAAAGCTAAGTACTGTGAGATAATTACGTTTTGGCAATCATGTATTTTAATTTGGCAAAGAAAACTGTATTGTTTTTAACTTGGCTACATATTTCATATTTGACTGATTAAAATAATATTCATAACAGCGTCAGGGACAGGTATCTGGACGGCCGGGTATTTAACACCGATAAATCAAGTCCGATAAATCAGCTCACAAAATTTGTGTTGATACTGATGGATGATATGTGGGTCACCTGTTCATTAAAATGTGCGATATTTCTGCATGCTGATCTTTTCGGACCTATCCACGTAAAGTTTAGATATCCGTATATGGTAACGGCCATATCTAGCCAGAAATTCAAAATGGCTTTATGACATAGAGTTGTGTTATCCCTCGTGGATTTATAAGCAGCCGAAAATAGGATTTGATCCGGAAAAATTATGCTCATATCGCAAAAAGACTCCTTCAGCCGAAGGTACCTAAACAGCAGCCAGTATTACCTGTATGTGTATAAAATAGGCAGTGATGTTTACTGTAGTCATTAGTGACAGTATATTCCTAAAGTTTTCAATGGATGGGCGATATCAACCCTTAAAGCGCCAATCGCTTTTATTGTGAGTGTTGGGCTGATTTATTGGTCTACGAAAAATACTGCGTATTAAACGCGCTTGAGCGTGAGACTTTAAGGCTAACGATTTGTGGTATCTGCTAGTTTTCTCCGATCTTAAGTTCGTTTTGTTCACTTGAGTCAAATTTCGAAAAAGAAAATCAGAGTTCCATCACCTGTGACAATTTTATTAAAACGTCTTTGATTCCCATTTTCATATTTGGCTAGAAACTCATTTCAATTTGAGTCTGTTTTTGACCCACCGTCAATCAATGTGGGACCCTTCTTGTACAAACCTTAAAATAATTCTTCAATATATTAAACAAAACAACTGAGTAATTGACATCCGAGATAATTGATATATTTACCTTGTGTATCAACGATCTTCACTGATTACCGCTTTTGCACAATAGCTGAATTATTCTCCTTCGCTCACCTTCTTATCTCACTTTAATTTACCTATCTATCGTAACAAGCATATATTTGCTGTCGTCTGGCGTACTGGACGCGTTGCAGCATATCATTTAATGCATTGTTATTTTGTCTTCGAACGGCTTTAAATGTTTTGACAGGTTTAAAAAAAATGTTGTAAGAAAGAATTATCAATTTTCAAATTACCCTCGTATGTCAAACGATTAATAACTACAGATAATGTCGTTGTAATTATTGCTAATTTTTTCTTCTATTTTTTTCATTGATATTTATCATTTTCAACGTGTTGCATTATATGATAAATGAATACGAAATAACTACGCGCATTCCATTCTTACCGTGTAATCACAAGGTAGGGACAACAAACCGAACAACATCTAGCAAGCTAATTAACGACACATACACATACATTGCCTGGAATACGAAGTTCGACTCGACAAGCATCTCTCTCTCTCTCTCTCTCTCTCTCTCTCTCTCACACACACACACACACACACACACACACACACACACACACACAGAGGCATTACTAATATATCGTATACACATATGTTTACAGATACAGGCGTAATGTAAGTTAATTCAAGCGTCGAGAAATCAAAGAATCGATTAAAGCGGACGGGGTATTAATACATCAATATTGATATTCGTATTGTAAGATCAGAACTATCATTATTGGAGAGAAGTGAAAAAATTTCTCTGAAAGAAATACCCAATATGTTATTCTGTTATTAATATCAATCAGATGGCTAAAATTAAGGAAGGCACGTACGTGTTTTCGCTGGCGACGCGTTTTTATTAACATTTAAACATAAACATGTACGTTATAGGAATAGAGGTGATGAAACTTATTTCTGTATCATTTGTTAGAAACATAATATGTTCTACTCACCTTGTAGTGCATTGCAGCTTGTCAATAATACCAACATATACACCAATAACTTCATTGGTAACCGAGGAGTATAATCTTGTATCTAATTTCACCACTTGTAATATGAAACTTAAAGCCTACACATTAATTAGTCTTAAACTACAACACTACGGATATTGCTGCCTTATGAAATGTTTAACTGACTTTGATGAGATGAAGATGTAATATACGAGCCAAGAACGATGCACCGTTGTAGGAGGTAAGATGACGTATCCAAAGGATGGTATGCTGACATTTTACTATCACCAGGCGATGAGGTATACATAACAAGGAATCTAAACATTGATATGGAAATGTTTTTACACGGTATGGTACTGATAAGAATTTACCTGTATAATGACTCATTTTAAGTAACTACATGACGTTCATCATAGTCCGATTGTAAGCCAAAAGAGGATACTGTTTTATACAAGCACATCTGGCCATCGTCGTCGTTCTAGTTAGTGCCTGTTGTATCTAGGAGGGGAGCAACATCAGCGTTAGTAGCTGTAGTGGTGGTGGTAATAGGAAATACGATAATGTTTAGGTAGTAGTAGTTGTGGCGATGGTTGTGGAGCATTATAGAAATCGTAGAGCAATTTTTAAACAATTTTTTTGTGATGCTTTTATTTTAGAAATGGTGACATTAGCAGAAAAAAGTTTAGCTGATTGAAGTAAACACCCTTTCCCTAGAGTCACACAAATTTACTTTTTTTACCTTGTTATAATACAAGTAAAATAGTTAAATAATTTAAGTGACATAGAATCTATTAAATGAATATTAGAATTTTAAAATAATTAGACGCAATATTGAAGATGTGTTATGCAATTTGACACATTCGGCATGACTGGACATTTTTGGTTGATTACGTGTTGATATAATGCTAAATACGTACATGGAATTAATCATCTGCTAGTAGAACAATCAATTAAGTTTTCGAATAGTTCTTAAAGTTTACAAAAATGTACAGTCTTAAAGTTCAAGATCCTGTTTTCAATCACACACACACACACACACACACACACACACACTTCATGTAGTTGTGAAGTTAGGTTACTCGGCGTGAAGTCACCTGGGCGTTTGCTCTCAGTTATGATTATGGCCTGTATCAAACTTGTTTTAATGTTTTCCACTGCCATTTTCTGTTAAAATTGTGACACACACACACACACACACACACACACACACACACACACTGATTATATTTAAATGAAGTTGATAAAATATTTTACTAGTTGTAATGATAATACTGCAATCTAGGTACTCCTATCAGTTAAAATGAATTACTATTTATAGTTTTGCTGTGCTCATTGGAAGTCAGACAGCCAACGTATACGGTGTAATGAACAAGAGAGACATATCAAACCTAACGGCAATTTTAACACTACTCACTGCATCATGCTGAATAGAGGATTGACAGGATGTGACGTAAGTGTTAAATAACACGCAGAAGATCGACCCCCGAGGAAATAAGATAACAAGTCACCTTACATTGTAATTAGGCAGTAAAATATAAATAAAATATGAAATATAAACTTATGGCACATTTGTTTGCAGCTAATAACACTTCTTTTATCGTTGTTTTATGTGAAAACTTTATCACGTGACATCACTGTATGTAGATAGCATAGATCTAATAAACGATAGTGGTCCATTTAAAAAAGGGATGGATATGATGATAATGTTATTTGTCTGATGATGTATTGTAATGATAACAAAGTTTATATAATCAGTAACTGATAGTTTCAGCTATTATGCCAATGTACTTATATTTAACTGGAGAGAATATGGCATTGTTTAAAAACAATGTGTTATTAGGAGAAATAATGCAAATTAACGTATCGTTGTTTTTTGTTGTGCATTAACGTGTCAAGTAAACTGTAGCATAAAAATCATTTATATAACTGCCAGAACAGATTATACACGTTTTTTATATATATATAAATATGAAATAGTATTTGCGATGATAACACAAGGTAAGGAATGATAAACGAAATACTTGTTAAAATAAAGTAACAAGTAGAATATATATATATATATATATATATATATATATATATATATATATATATATATATAACACATTTAAATTTCATGTGTATATCATTAATATTAACATTTTTATACTAATTCAAAGTTTCATCACGGTGAAGTTCTTGTCAAAGGTTCACCGGCATGTTTTCAAGAGGCTGCACTGTAAACAGAATAGCATATTAACAGAACATAGATTTCACTTCCGGATCATCACCAAGGCCTTATTTCTCAATGTTCACTGTCGCCAAAATATACTCAGACAACAACTCTCTGAGCTCATATTCTTAATAATAAACAATTACCTTTAAATCCATACAAAAAATGCATCAATATAACTCTTCTATCACCACCAAAATGAGAGAGGACAAAATGTTCTAAAATAGACTAGAACTACATTCGTGGGTACTGAACTGGAAATAATAATTGTGATGCCGTTCCACTTGCTAACACATCATGCTGTATAGGTGAAATCACCGTTAGGCTGTATATACCTCGAACAAATGCGGTAACTTAAAAGCTGTCATTTTGAAGAATCCAGGTGAAACGTCCCCACTTTATAGAGTATACGTTATTGATATTTTTTTTTATGTTGTATTTTAATCTTCTAGCCTGTCAGCAATAGCAGGAAAATTACTTTAAATAGTATTATGTGTTTTCCTAATCGTGTAAAGGCTCGTCTTAATATCAGAAAGTTTCATGACAACGGTCAACAGATTACCAAAGAATTTATGTGCGATTTCATCAATTGTTCTAAACTTTCTACGATGATTTGCAAATGCATTTACATGAATGTCATACTCGGTCCGCAACGTTGATAATGTATTGTCTACGGTGCTGTAGTTAACGTCTTCATAATTTTTTGTTGCCGCCTCCTTGTCGGATACTGGATCTCCAGGTACGGTTATTTTTATTTCCTTCAGTTCGCCTGTCATTGTATCACAGGAATTTTGTACTCGCGCGTGAATATTATTTGTTATAGTTGATATAAGAACACCGGGTTTAATTTTTCCGTTATTATCAAACACGGCTATAATGTTTTCAGTTACTTCGTTAATTCTGACAATAAGATCCTGCAATGAAAAATCACTCATTTTGAATGCTCATTGCTTATCCTGAAATAGAACCACTTCGTTTGGATCTACATTTGCAAGATTTAATAATTCTGATATTTCATCGTTAATGATTATTTTACACTCTCTCGTGATATTCCGTCAGTGGGTATTTGTTCCGAGATGGATCTCCAGTAAATATCTACTATTATAGTCTGGGATCTGTTGAAAATTGAGCTATTACTCGTGTACTCATGTATTCATGTACAACTTTATCGGGTGGTTTGGTTGATTATCATACAGCGTTGAGTACAGCAATTGCTTCACGGCCACATATTGGCGGATCTGTCATTGTCTGTGGTTATAATATTGAATATCAGATTTGAGTTTGAACTTTGCTGATATACTTTACAAATTCAACTGGTGAAGCTAACCCATACGAATAAAAAAAAACATTTCACGTGGATCATATGCGAATGCAACCTAGTGAAATCATGGATTATTAGCAAGATTAATTATACCGGTTTCAACATCATTGGGTTGGTCACGCATAAAACGACTCTAAAATAGTTTATATTTAATATTTCAGCAGTATTTATTAAATCAAAATTTGGCATTGGAAGATTTAGAGAATTGTACCTGGTAGTCTGAAGCCTCTTCCATACAGATGAGGGATTCCTGATAATCTAAGACCTCTTCCTTTTTTATATCCTTTTCCTCTTATTTTATCAACAACTATTTCACCAACCTTTCCGGCAGTACCAGCTAAGGCACCAAGCACAGCTTTTCTGCAATGACTATTAAACCCAAACTAGCTGCAAGAAATGGAAATATACCACCAAGTTAAACCATATCTTTAATGGCGCTAGAAAAGAGATGAAGTTGAACTCCGGTTTTTGATTCCAAAACTTTATAAAAATGTTTAAGTTGAGTCCTGGTCAATGATAATTAGTTTGGACCCCCACTAGAAATTTGATCTTACTTTAACGATATTTTTGTTCCGCATTTACTTGCGAGTTTTGATTGTAATTTTTCACCTAACCGGAAGTCATAGTAACATTAAAATGACATTTTTATAATAGCAAGAACTATTTAATTACAAATTTTCTATTGGTGCGTCAACAAGTCTCAATTTTACACCAGCGCCTTCAAGTAGCATTGCTTTATCACTGAGAACTGCAATTGCTCTGTAATTAACACCACCTGAAGTTACACGAGCTCGAACATGTATATCAACAACAGATTGTCTAACTAAATCAAGATGTTCCAACGGAAAATAATAAATTGGATATAATGACTTAAAATCTAAGTCAGCGGCGACCAAGCAAGAAGCAAGTCATGGAAAATTTTATGCCATCGATTGGAATCATCCCCCCAGGCGCTCATTGCCATTATGGGCGTTGGGCTGCAACTAGCCACGGGTTGGAGCCTTCGTGCTGCCGAGAGGAGAACTACGCTTCTCTTGGTTTGGGATAACGACGATAAAGAAGACAAAGGGAATCTGGGCTACGGCAGAAATAGGGGTAACAGACGGCAGAGGAGAAAGACCCAGCCAGATCGAGATATCACCCCACCCCCACAACCACGTGTCATCGAGAAACCGGCCTCTCCTTCTCCTGAAAATGAGAAAACCGTAACAGAGGATGTCGCAACGGTTCCCAATGAACAATTGGCAGAGTTTGCCAAAAAATTTCAATTGCTACTAGATACAACGGCGGTAAAGGGAATCACGTCGGAGACCACAATTGAAGAGGTATTACCACCACCACCACCACCACCACTAAAATGGAAAGCCAAACAAACAACGGCAAATGGGAAGGATAAGCCATTAACTTCCACCCCCAAGCAGGCTCCAAGGGAGGCAATAAACTCGGAGAAGGACTTAGAGGTATCCACATCTTCAGAAGAGGCATTTACGCCAGCAAAGAAAACAGTTAGAATGCCTAAGAAAACTAGAGACGAGCTCATGAACAAACTATGCACGACCTAGGACTCAACAAACTACTCAAGGATAAAATGAAGGCTGGTCATTTTATCAGCGCAATTACCTACGTAGGATTCCGGTCGCTGGAAACTTCACCACAGAGAGCCGCTCAATCTAACTTTGCCATCACCATTATTACGCAATACTACTACGATATCTTTGAACAGCGGCCTCTCACCCACCTCTTTGATGCGACGCAGCACCTTGCCACCCTGCACGGCCTCTATTTTCCCAAAGCTTACAGGGAAGAAGAGAAAACAGCTGCACACATAACTACAATAGAGGAATGAAGAGGGAGCTTCACCGGAGCTGCTTCACAGCCCTTTTAAGGGTTTGCCATGTTGCCATTAAGGTTATTGAGCTCTCATTTGGCACGAGAACTCTATTCGAACAAACTCTATTGAGAAATCTGACTTGAACATTTCGAAATACCGCTCCAAATTTACAATCTATTCAAACCTAACAGTGACCCAACTACGCATGTCGCTTAGACATATTAGAAAACAATTTGCTAGGGACTTATTATATGTACACTATGTACTAGAAACATTGGTATGTTAAGTGATAGGAATTCTTTTTACAATTTTAGAATTTGATTCAATTGTACAGGTGGCTTACACAATATTGGTATATTTTGTGTCCATTAGTAAAACTGGACTGAATTTGAAGTAAGTATGGCTAGGGCGTTCCAAGGCGTAAACGACATCCAAACTACATCCAGGCTGGCTTCCCGGGGCCTTTTCCTGCTTTTCCGCGACCAGTTCCCCTCAACATAGCGATATGAGAAAACTATTTTTCTCTCGCTATTATTTGGTGCCATTGCACCTCTTGTATCTTTCACCTGATTGGATGATAGGGTTGAGTGCGTGCTGGTACTATTCCCACTCACCACGGCCTACCATTCACATCGATAGTTGCTCAATAGCGACTCCGATCTGACGACCTAATTAAATAGTGTTCTCTGAACACATAAACGCCTGAGGGAGGTGGCACCATTCCCACACTCAGGAAAATCAAATAACTGTCATTTGACAGATAAAATAGTGCTAAATGACCCTCCGCGGCCGAAGCACTTTAATCTAACCCTCTCTCTCTCTCTCTCTCTCTCTCTCTCTCTCTCTCTTAAAATCTAGTTGTGATATTTGTAAACCAGTATCTATATTTTGATCACGTCCCACTAATTTATTTATACGATGATATACATGTGCTACACGACTGAGATCAGAATGTATTTGTATATACTAGGATGGTTCTAGACGTCAGTTTATTCTCAGAGAAACTTCAGAGAGGCCGAGTTTATCAAATATCATGTGGCTTTGTTCCTGTGACTTTAATCGCGCAACAGTCTAAAGAGCAATGTAAATATACCTTTTTGCAGAAACACCCTGCTGTGATGTTATATGCCATGTAAATATACCACCGGCATCACTTTTAAAACTATCTGTAGTTACTGTTAACCATGATAATAATGATATACCACCTGGATACATAAAAGAAAATAACTTTTTGTTCTTCAGCGAGCAACAGGTTATTATCAGCATCCACAATTAAAATTGTGTTAGCAATGCGTATGTAATGTCTTGTTATAGTATCCGCTGTTACTTTCTATGCATTTCGATCTTTCCATTTTTAGAGATCCCTTGTTTAACATAAGAATCTGATCTTTAATACGAACGGCTGAAAGATGTCGAAATGAAACGCAGTAATTTCCTAACATTGATATGTCAAGTCTGCCTTCTTCGGCAAAAGGGGTGAGTGTTTTATGCATGTTGCTATGTGCAATTACATTGTTTTAACATCTAATGGCCTATTTTAATCTGGGGTTTGTAAATTTTGATCGGAAATCACAGGAATGTGATCTTGATGTTGTTATTAGTATGCAAAGCGCCGATACAGATATAATTTCACATTAAATAACATGGATACAATAAACCAAAAGTAATCCGTAGATTTTATCGATATGTAAAAATATCAGACAGTTTTACGTGGCTATTTACATCCAATCAAATTGTAGAAAACGCTGTCAATTCATAAAAATTGGAATCATTTTCGGTTTGAACATTTCAAATCAATATTATTAAGAAATTTTAGCATATTTTTATGGAAAATATTAACAAATGAAATATTTTAAACTAATCCATCGACTTAGCTCGAGTGTGGACTCAATTGTTTTTTTTTTAGTTGTTGTTGTTGTTGTTGTTGTTGTAAATTCTGTTTGGGAATATATAACCTGGGCGAAATACACAAGTATGTGGTAAAGAGTCTACGGAATATATGTTCTTAAAACTTGGAGTGTAATGTTACCTTTGGAAACAAATTCTTTCAAATATGGGATCAGTGTAAAGCACTTTATTTTATATATGTAAAAAAAATGACAGCATTTTTTTTAAATCCTGATAATTGAAAGGCAATGAAAAACACTGTACAAAATTGAACAAATACATGACAATACACACCTTCATGAACACAACTGAAAATGTACTAAATTTGACAAATTCAAATAAACTTTCAGCCACAATAACTATCCAGATACCTATCCTTTTTAATTTTATTAACAGAATTTAGTGTTTCTTTGCACTACTCACATAATATTTTCATTGTCATTTTTGTCCGGATGATTAACAGCGATAAATTGTCATCAACGAGTACATACTAATTATTATATAATCTTCTTAATTATCAAAACTGTCACATGCGCCTGTTATTTGTGGGCTTGTACTATATAAATAATTTTTATAAGCACGTACTATACAAATGGACAGCTCTGATAACCTAAAAATCTGCTGTCAGTTTTGCTTGACTTTCAAATAAAACATTATTATATATTTGAAAGAAAGTATATAAACTTCCGAAAATATGTTTATTCACGATTACGTAGTTATTTATTCGTAAGTGTAGTTGATCTGATGCTTGCCAAAGTAGTTAAAACTGTAATTTCATATCGCAGGCTCTGATGGGAACTAGTTCAGTGTGCATTTCTATCTTTCACTTGCATATAATTTGGATGTCGATATTCCTTAATTCAATACATAGTTTCCTTTCAATTGCGTATAATTAGGTCGTCGATATTCAGATATTTGGAAAGTGATAAAATGATTTGTAACAATCCGCATTTGTGTTTTCTTCAGATATCAGTTGATTTACCGTACATACAATTTTACACAAACGCAGATTAATTTGATTTATTTAACCTTTCTCAATTGCACTGCAAAGTCCGACCACCATATTACTTTGAATTGATGTTATATTATGTACATTTGTAGGTGAAGCAAACCTGGGAACACGTATATATATATATATATATATATATATATATATATATATATATATATATATATATATATATATATATAAAGATATATAAATGTACAATAAATATTGATTTAATTTTATGCATATAGGAATAACTGATGTTTGCAATTACTTTTAACGTCCAAAAAATGTAACATAATAAAATGGCACACATTCAAGATAACTAATCAAAGCTGAAAAAATATTCAAAACTATAATATATAACAAATGGCGCACATTTATCATAGCTAACCAAACTGGTAATATATGCAATGAAGATAGAAATTAATAAAATATTGCAAAATAAAATGGAAATTATCAACATTATGTATATATTGTCAATATCCTTCACTTTTATATCTAAATTAAAGACATCAAATGCTATATTACATTTTAAAGTAAGTACTAAAATATAATTTTAAAAAAATTGATGAAAAGTCAGCCTCATTTTGGACGAGATCTGAGTCCAATACGCTTTTCACTGAGACACCATGGCTCTGAGTCGTTTCTAAAATCTAATGTATTAAAGAGAATACAAGGACAAATAATTATATTTACGAAACAAAATTTATAAAAATCAAATGATTAGCAGTATTTACAGTTAAGCGTTTCTCCAAATATTTTTTTCCTTAGTTTTCAAATGACTAGATAACTGAAAATGTAAATGACGTAAAATAAATTGAATAACATCTCTGCATTATTCCTCAAAGAAACTGACATTCTACTAGCCAAAACGAAGTTGTATGACTGTACAAAAAGCATGTATCTTCCTTATTTGTATTATTAACTTCTAAGTATCGAACTGATATGTAAGTCATAAAACACCAAGTGTAATCAAATTTAAATAGTTTTTTGTGGCTTTCATAGTCAGCATGTGCACTAGTTAAAACACGTTCTGTAATGAAAGTCCGTACATTTGACCTTGAACCTCGGGTCAAGGGTAGGGGGCATCCATAAATTACGTACGCATATAGGGGGTGGAATTGCGTTTGTGAAAAGCATACACCTGGTTGTGGGGAGGGTTATATAATATATACATACGTTCTGCACACTCAGGTGGACAATATACATAAGATCCATTATTACAGGAGTTCTAATATTTTAGTCGGTAATACTAAATAACATATCGGTAACAAGCCGACAAACGAGTCAGTTTAGAAGAGTTCTAATATTTTAGTCTGTAATGGGGCTGTGACAAGCCGGCAAACGAGTCAGTTTACAAGAATTATATTTTAGTATGTAATACAGCTGTAGCAAGCTAACAAACGAGTCAGTTTAAAACTGCTTTTTTAATGAATGAATTAACTTTATCATTCATAGTTTGATTGTCCCAGTTATTGTTAGAAGGGGGGATGCACAAGAGTACGTATGTAGTGGAGTTTACAAAAGTGTACGCTGTGCTAATGTAGCTTAAAGGAGTCGAAACTGACCGATTTTTTGCGTCTATACTTTATGGACGTCCCTTAGCAGAACTGTGAACTAAACCTCGATATTGTAAAGATATTCTTAATTCACACTTTTGTCATAACATGGCAATGCTGTTTGTCTGAGCTAATGTAATCAAATCAATATAGTTCACAAACCAGAGTTACGATCTCTGACCTTACAATCAAAGTTACACAAATCATTCGAGGTATTATTCAAAAATATTCATTAACTAGGTTTGATATGAATATCTTTACATACTCGTTTGTTTTATATTGTTTACAATTTAGAGTTCCATAACTGAATCAGTACTCTATCATAGAAAATAAAGATATCACCGAAAAATTGTCTGATATCATGCCGAATTGCAATTAAAGCTTTTACCCTTGACAATGATATCAAGGTCGTATGAATATAGTTTAGGAACCCATTTGCGATACTGTATGCAAATATATTTTTAAAAACCCCTTTGATCAAATTCTAACCATTTGTAAAGTCTGAGAACTGGCGAAACTCACTGAACATCAACTCGGGGTGACAAAATGCTGATGATTGAAAACATCTCAGATGACCATCGTTTGGTCAAGATCGATTTACATTGGAGGAAGTTTACAAACTTTCTGTATTGCAAAAACTTGGTCAGTGACTGGTTTTCATATGAGCAGCTATGCATATATGTATAGGGTTTGAATGTTATAAGTTATGCATTTATGTATGGGGTTTTACTGTTATCAGGTATGCATGTATGCATATGGTTTTAATGTTATCAGGTATGCATGTATGTATATGGGTTAATGTTATCAGGTATGCATGTATGTGTATGGTTTTAATGTTATCAGGTATGCATGTATATATAGGGTATAATGAGACGCTAGCACCATCCTGGCCATATAGTGTCAAGCAAGTTCCATAAATTAGATAACAATTGCATAAACCCGTCCAAATAAATGTCAACATATAGTGCTACAAAATAATATCATCAAAACCTTTATAAATTATGTAACACAAACTAGAGCGACAGAAAACTTAATAGCCGTGTTAAATTCATGAAAGATATGGTTGCGATATATCTATAAACCTAGTTTGATCCAAATGTATTTTGTTACCTGTCACATACATGTACAAGTCTCCACGACCGGATGTTCAAAATTTAACGTAGTTATATTGCACATGCGCGACTTGCCGTATGGTCAGTATAGACACGCCTTAGTTTAAATAAGCTTACTTTTAAGTTTTCAAAGTCTTTTTGATCAAGTTACATTCCACTTTTAATTTAATCATACCAATCGTATTCTACTTTCTGCTGGATTCGGTTCTAGGTACAAACAATTATCCTGTAAAGAAAATTATCTGGAAAGAAACAACTGATCGAGACATTTATTAGTTTATATTTGTATTAACGTTTGTCAAAAGTCAATTGTCTTTTATAGAGGGTTTACAAACATCTATTGCCTCGAAGTTAAAAATGGGTGTAAATAGAACGTGTCCAAATTATTCTTCACAAATGCATTAAAACTATTGTCAAGGAAAATCATTTAAAGCCCAGAACATATTTTTGCATTGGAAGGTTTACAATTTGCAGAGAATTAACTGAACTTTGCATTGCAAGGTTTACAACTTGCAGATAATTAGCTGAATTATATATTGTAGGATCTGTCTGTAGATAAGGAAAAAGAAGCAGCAGGGACAAAAGATGGTGTTGTTGACGATGCCTGCGTTATTCGTACTTGAGACAATGTTTCTGAAGTGGTGGAAGGACGTAGTGAACTGGAGTCTACATTAGATGAACCAGAATGTTGACCACTCAGAGGTCGTACTGAACTTGAGGAAATATCAGCGGAACTAGAATGATGAACACTTGGGGAACTGGCAAGTACTGAACAAAGCATCTGAAACATCTGCACGTGCATCTGCATCATATGAATACGTACTTCATTTTCCTCTTTAATTCGCCTGTCTTCCAATGCTTCCTGTTGAATACGTACGTCATTTATTTCCCTCCGGCGTTTATCGAAAATATCTGCCATTTCCAGGCGGAGTTTATTCTCATCTATCCGTCTTTTGTCCTCCATTGCCACTAGGTGTCGCATCATACGCTCCTCTCGTTCTAAGCGCTTCTTCTGTAAGTCGACCTCGTATTTCAGACGTCGTTCTTCCATACATGTAAAAAGAGTGATCAGTTTGTTTAAACTTGAGGGGGCTTGGCTCAGAGGCGGGTCCTGCATAGGGAAAGGTATAGTCCTGAACACACTTGGATAAGGTGAGTACCTGTGCGACGAGCGTCGTTCATGGGTTTCAAATATTGGTATATCAAGACTGACAACTCTTTCTACTGATTCGTTATCACAAGAATTACAAGACACTGACTCGGACTGAATGTTTTCCAACGATTTTCCGGTCTCTTGAACTGAATCCGGAGTAAAATTAGCACCGTCCGCCACAAAACATTCTGATCTAGTTTCGGCTTTTACTCGTATGTCTTCAGCCACTGTCCCATTTGATACATGGTGAACACCTGTGATGACAAAAAATAAAACTATAATACTTTGCCCATATTATACCAGTATAAGAGAGATATTTTCAAAAATGTTCAAAATAGTTTTATAACGACATCAGTGAGCTGTATAGCAAAGTTTGTAATAATCGACACTAACTTACTGACACTGAACAAATACAGTTTGTAATAAGCGACATTGACTTACTGAATAAACCAATAATGTTCTCCCCAAGCATCTATACACACTTTCTCAGTCTGATTATCCGATTAATAAGAGCCATTTTATATCTACCTCTAGTATATTGTTCATACGATGAAAACCTATACCATGCGACCTATAAATCGGGTGTACCTTCATAATTTTTCCTGAGTCGAGTTTAAAAAATGTAATTCTGTATTTTATCACATGTGACAGTATCGCTTAAACGTCACTGGACATTCTTTTAACATCAAGCGAGTTTGACGATTTCAAAGTCATTTTTGCAGCCGTCAGTATATAGTGGTTTCGTCTTGCACAAACCGTTCCAAGATTTAAATGATTCAATATTAAATGATTCAGTGAAACCACTGATATTAACATTTTTCTCCTTGTATTGAGCATTGTCATCGATTTCTCACTTTAGAATAGACACTTCTCGTTCAACAATCGCAGACAATAATCTTCGAGAACTTGGGTTATCTTTCATAGATTTTAAACCACTTCAAAACGACGAAGCCAACTAAATATTATAGGTTGTGTTAGAAATTGCACCCACAATCGTTATCCAAGTCAGCATTACCAAATTTTACATCATATTCTTTGCACAGAACCATAAATATTCTCCTTGGCTGACATTGGTACCTCATGATCATTTACCAATATTACGTTACGTGGATATATATATATATATATATATATATATATATATATATATATATATATATATATATATATATATATATATATATATATATATATATAGATAGATACAAAACATTGTATCTAACCCAGGTGTGTGCATGGTCGAGATGGGATAGGAGTCAGTGCGACAGGCAATGGGATGGATATATTTTCCCACGAACTCAGGAGCGAATCTCCGTAGAGTACAGATTAAAATTATATAATCTATATGATATTGCTGTTTATATATATATATATATATATAATTTTAATCTGTACTCTACGGAGATTCGATCCTGAGTCCGTGGGAAAATATATCCATCCCATTGCCTGTCGCACTGACTCCTATCCCATCTCGACCATGCACACACCTGAGTTAGATACAATGTACGTGTATAGCGTATTAGGTTCAAAGAATCACAAAGCTATAATAAAATATTCAAAAACCCTCTAAAATCCTGTTATTTTGAAATCTTTTCTATTAAAGAACTTTAACATTTACTGACATCTATCAAAACAAGAAAAAAAAATGTTTTTTACTTTACATACGAATTCTCATCACAAGCTCACAAAATTACCCTCCCCCATGTATAATAAGTATGATTTTAAAAATGTCTCAGAAGCATTAATATGTAGGTTCAGCAACCCAGGTGTAATCGATACTTTCATACCTAAATTCATCCTCTGAATTAGTTAATGGCATTTTTGAAGAAAAAAACAAAACTGCCTGGACATTAGTTGCAAACAACGCATAACGAATCATTGATGGGGGGGGGGAGTGATGCTCCAGCTTTCACAAGAATTATCTTTTTTTATTTGCATTTCTTTGTTTCCAAGCTGTACCCAGGATCCAACTTTTGTTGACACTAGGTGACATGGGATTTATTTATTTTAGAAAGTTGCATCAAAGCATTGTTATTTCCAAGCTGTTCTCATATATCCTGTCCCCGCCCATTGCACGTGCATGCTTAATTTATGTATCCATTATGCAAGGGATGGATCCGAATCCTGTGCGTACCCGAGGACAATCCCTATAATTATATCCCAGAACCACTGTACATATATGCGGACAACCTCTAATCATATCCCGTAACTACTGTGCGTATCTGTGCACAACCTCTAATTATATCCCAAAGTTAAATCCTCTTTTTGAAACGATACATGAACGTGAACAACGTTGCCATTTGCCTTTGGTGGCGCTCTACATTTTCTTATTTTGCATAGGTTAGAATTTTAAAGAAAAAAGTTTCCCCAGCTTTCCTCACTGGTTATACTGGTTATTTAAAAACGACCTTGCATATCTCATGTATATCAAAGCACCTTTAATTCCCTTTATTTTGGTGTATGATTGATGGGTGTAATATGTGTTATAGATTATCCAGCTTGGCCTTACTCCAGATGCGCAACTTTCAAAAAGTGCTAATTTTACATGGTCAATTTCACTTCCTGAACTTCAGAAGAAACTTGTATAAAAAAGAGCTGATAACGTTTTTCACATTTCATATATTTTGTAACTCATTCATTTTAGAAGCTGATATTGTCTAGTCTGGCAAAATTCATTTTCCCTATTTTAATAGCTGCCAAGGATAGTGTACTTGAAAGTAATTTAGGCTAATCTTTTAAGCACAAGGAAGCAGACGTTTTAGTTAGCAGCGTGTTTAGATCATGTACAATTTCCAAAAGTACAATATCCAAAGAAATGTCAGCCATATTGCAATACAGCTGCATACAGGTATGCCAACATTCTCTCCACTGTGCATGTTTTAAATGCATACAACTTCACCATACATAATTCTCTCTCTCTCTCTCTCTCTCTCTCTCTCTCTCTCTCTCTCTCTCTCTCTCTCTCTCTCTCAAAAGTAAATAATAACTGGTAAGTGCTGCTTTTCCCACTTACAGCTGTGTTCCAAAAACCCAAAACTAACCATTAGTTATGTAACAGATGATATTATCGTATGATACAATTCCACAAAACAGTATTCATTAGTACCAGTATCGTACAAACCTCCACCCTTTACTATTATATCAAAACGAATTGTGAGCTATATTCAAAATGTACGGCGTACCGCTCCGATTAATAATAATTCCTTTCAGTCTTGTGCTTTTTTTTTACCGTATATCACCATACACTGTCCAAAATATCTCAAATTCAAATAAAAGTAGACCTATTACGCCATTCAAGAGCCTACAGTATCAACGCATTGAAACATTTAAGTCAAGCGAGGAAGCTTGTTTTAATATATGATGGCTTACTTAATTATTGACTGATAGTTTGTTTCCATTGTAATGTTTAAATATGAATCAGATTTTTTAATTAATTTTCAACTTAAAAAAGAACAGTTCAAACAGCAGGCATTGTAAAAGTACTGAAAAATAATCACTTGAAACTTCTAACAAAGCTTTAAAAAGTTGTACTATATCTGCATCGTGTTTAAGAAGCTCCATTATAAAGAACGAAAAGTAATTTTTAGTTGAGAACTTTTTTCATTTCGGTTTAATGATTGCCTAGAAAGGGATTTCAATGTTAATATTTACCCTCTTTTAGATGCAACGGTAGCATCTGTCGATCCAGACTCTCTTCGCTACTGGTGGAATCGCGATGTTCCTCAGTACAGTCTCTCATCAAAGCTCTCCTCTCAAAATTATTTTTCAGAGCCTTGTCAAAAATTTCAAAGAATTTTCGATTCAGTTTATTTCGCGGGCCTTTGTCTCCACTTCTCTTCTGGGCGTAGTAATCCAGTTTTAGTCGCTTTATTCTTGACCTACACTGTACCGCCGTCCTATCGGTACTTAACCGTTCATTCAGCCTAGCAGCTACTCTATCGTAAATTTTACAATTACGATGGCTATTCACTAGTTCCCTCTGTATATCGTCAGCCTTCCAAACATCCAAAAGTACCTCGGTCTCACCGTATGTCCATGATACTCCTCTATTACTATATTTATTTTCCATAACTTTCTAAATTATTAGACATTGTCTGCCACTTGGTTTTATAAACCAGTTCGCTGAATCGAGTGCGCTTGTTCTCCATAGCCACATTAAACCGACCAAAGCCGGTTTTGCTGCAGTAATGAGTCTATTGATTGATGCGCTTTTTTAAGTACAGTACAGTTATACAGTTAATGCTTAGACGCAGCATGGACCGCACAAGATGCAACATATATATATATATATATATATATATATATATATATATATATATATATATATATATATATATATATATATATATATATATATATATATATATATATCATTAGCCAGTAGCTTATTCCATGTTCACTTCGGTTCATTTTCATTGGAAACGTGTTATCGGTATAAGTTACTGTGACAATTCTAAGGGTACTTCGGCACATTGAATTACCATTATTAACCAGGATGCAACAGCATATACCAAATACTCAAACGGCGTTGAGGTGAATTACATTAATTCATCGTTGAAAGTTTATACAGTGCCAAATGTTCCAGTCGAATACCCTCTCTCATTTTTCTGTCTGTCTGTCTGTATATATGTCTTGTCTCTCTGTTTGTCTGTCTGTCTCTGTATTTTTCTCTCACACACTTATAAACACACACGAGCGCGCGCGTGAAACGATTTATAGCTTAATTTAAGTAATTTAAGTTATTTTTGTTGTGCAAACCTTTTGAATTAAAACGTCATTTGATCATGAAATAAAAACATCAAGAAATATAATATTACCTTTGAAAAGAATTATTATCAGAAATGTTCATGAGAGATTGGAATTGAAAAATAATGTGCAGATAATTATTCAATATGGTATAGTGTTGTAAATTTAAAATTATCCAGATGAACACGATTTTCCTGAATGATCCAACTGGCTTAGGTGTTTGAATATATTGGTGCCTTGTATCGAACCAACTGATAGACAGAATGACAAACCAAAATCTAAATAAGTAACCCGCTCTTTAAAGAAAAGCGAAAATGAGCACTAAGATAAATACACAAACCCACTTTTAAGAAATTCGGTGCAGATACGTAAGTGATATACCTATACAAACAAATAAAAGGAAGCTCATCACAAATTCTACACTGTATATACGGATATATTAAACCAGTTATACAGAATGGCATAAATACAATCAAACGGGTTTGTACTTTGAAAGATGGGTGTTTGTGTCCGCTTGTCTAGGACAGTGCGTGAAAAACTAGAATAATGACGCAAAACCCATTCTTCTGAAATGCATGTAGTGGACAAAATTAAAATGTCAATATGTGCGTTTATGTATGTGCATGTACATGATTGTTATTTGATGAATATGTATGTTGCACTGTACATAATTATACCGAACATATCTAACGTTTTGTGTAGGTACAAGTATAGCTTATTCATATACAGGTACACTATTATCTTGTCTTAGTTGACTCCTAATTGTTATGCGTAAGCTATTCAGTTGACTGTATCGTGATAATTTGTCAAACATTTGTGTGTAGGGAATGATTTATGAATACATAGAGAGACAGTACCCACATCCATCCACCTACCCATCTTAAAAGAAAAAGGAAACAAACAAAATTGATATGTTCTACCGTTAATGATTATTAAGAGTACTGCCAATAATTTATCTCTATCTCAATAGAGTTGGTGCCAAAATGCAAAGACAGCGCCATTATTTCTTTTGAAATAAATGGAAATAATTATCTCTGACACGAAGCCTTCACTATATTCTTATTTAATGAAATTCGTGAAAATCTTAATAAAATTCCAAAATGTATCAAATTTCCAAATGTTTTTTTGCGGTAATTCTTATAAAGCTGGATTTAGAATTTCACTTTTGAGGCTGTATCTGCAGATTTTAATAACGTAAATTGAAATACTTCCTTGATGACAAATCTATCTATTTACCTTTTATTTCTGAGAGTATTGCACGCGTTATTAATCTCTAATTAAGAACAGATACAATTGGACACATTTGGAAAAATGCACGTTAATAATAATGTGGGCCTCTCCAGTATCTCATTGGAAATGTAATGTCCATAGGATTACCACTATGGGACTGACCAGCCTCTTACAGAGAACGTAATGTTAAAAGTTTTCACACTGTTCAACATGATGGGTTTGACGGAGTCGGTGGAAAATGTGATGTTACAACTACAATGACTCATCAACACACACTTCTCTAGTGAAGAAAAACTCCACTGTCAATATCCAGCACTCTGTTGGGAGTAATATTTACCACACATATATTTACCACACATATATTTACCACACAGTATAGGATGTAAACGAGGGGTATGCAATTGAGTATTAATCCATATAATAAAAACAAATGTGAGAAAACTTCCCGTGTCCTCTTTAACTTCCTAATTATCTCCTTATCATCAAAACCAACCCTATCTTCTTATAACCTCCTTATCATTTCCTTTTAACAAATATATTATCCTCTGTAATTCTTAAAACTGTATCAGTGAAGTTAAATGAATGAAACGGGTTGGAATAAACACATACTATTCATGCAAGAATACTACTATACTATCAAACAGAAGGGCAGGAGTGTTACGCAACCATAAAACATCTTACTCTGTTTAGTTTTTGTGTTCTACATTTAATTATTAATTCTGGGAATATTTGTTTTACCATTTGCAAATATCCGTCATTCTGACACGAAAGTTATGATCTTGACCTTTTAAACCTCTGTTAAAACGTCAGTCTTTGCCACTTGATTCAAACGATAGTTGAGGGTGAGTTCTTTCTCTTCGCTTATTGTTCAAGTTTTCCTTTGTTATCTCGGCACTGGTAACCCTGGGTTTTCGGTATTTGTCATACAAAACTTTAAAGAATGTCTTCAAATTTTTCTCGGTGCAACCTCCAAACAGTTCGTTATTGATATGTTTTAGGGTTTGACAACTTTATGACTGTTTTCGCTAGTAGAGTGCCTGAAATGTTCTGAAATGACAGATGTGGCTAAAGGTTAGTTCCCATACGCTTTTAATACCGAAGCAAAATCAACACGTTTTGCTGGTATTGTTGGCATGTTTTATCGCAAACAAATATTTCGATATGTGGGTTATATAACTTCAGTAGATCAATGTAAATGCACGTTTTCTGTGTCAAAGAAAAGGACCTGATCTCCTCAAGGTTCAAATATTGAATACAATTTTAAACAGACATTGATGACTTTCAAGTAAGCAATATTCATATCTTTGCTAGTTTCATAAGGCTGAGCACATTCCGAGAATTCTTAATAATTCAGCCCTGTCTAATTTTAGTGAATGATTCCCACCTGAGTTTTTCAGAGCGGTAGAAAGTATCGATTTGGGTCTTCTGAACCAAACCTGCCTCATGCATATTATTTGAGATATGACATTGGGTTCTTTTACAACAACATTTTATGTCAGTGTCTGTCGTGCGCCAATATAAATAGTTAACTATTTAGTAAGATAATTAAATCGTAGATGCCTAAACAAACACAACATTTCAAATTGTAAACCCCTCATGGATCCAAACAGCACTGGCATTAACACATTTTCAGGAATTGTAAAAGTAAGCTAGTGCTTGTTCTTACGTGTTTGTTTATTTCTCATATTATGTGTATATTGTTATAAGACTACGTGCATACCTGAGCACTTATACCCTTATATATTAAATTATTTAAATATCTTTATTTTAAATCCTTCCGATTGTGGTCAGTATATGAGTGGGTGTTGATAGCTCATATGGCGTGTTGTTTACTCAATGTGGGTATTGGTTGCTCCAGCTGCGTGTTGGTTACTAAGTTTTTGGTTGTTTTTTTTTTGGGGGGGGAGTGAGGGGCTGTGTGGCCACTAGATGAGTGCATGTTCGATACTTCAAACAGCGTGTCTGATAGTAAATAGGGTATGGTTGCTAGATAGTAAATTATTGAGTGATCGTCGTTCCAAACGGCGAGTCATATTGCAAGTGTGTTGTATTCGATGGTAGATGATTGGTTGTTGGTCATTTACATTGGAGTATTTTTCTCACATTAAGTTACCCCTTGAACCCATATTGACCCAAAATAGTCACCTATGAGTGGTTTTAATATTACCTCTCTCACCCACGCCAGACAATCCTAAAAAGTGAATCCTACTGACACTTTTAACAACAGATTTACCCAATATAAGCTAGAGTGGCCCATTTGAGGTTAGAATGACCGACTTTACTACTCGTGTGTTTTGGCTGCTTTTAATGAAGTAGAATATCAGATCCAGATAACCATAGCATATCTGTTCTGCCACTACTTTCCTAAATGTTATTGCGAATTCGTCATATCCAGCTGTTCTCTTATTTTAACCGGTACTACTATATTCTATTCCGTCAAATCTCGATTTTGGGAGGGATATTCATCTGATTTGGGAACTTTGAAATTTCTGGTGCGATTAGTATTTTTAATGTACCTTTACAAAAATTCAGTCATATCGCTACGATGTCTGCAGTGTGGCAGTTTATAGTGATGTCTAGCACCTGGGCATTGTGTCGCAGACATGTAGCATAATGTCCCACCAATTCACATTATCCTAACATCAGGCCAACCAGTCCTACTACTAACCTCTTAATGCTGAGCGCCAAGTGAGACAGCTATTAGTACCATTTTTGTAATTCTTTGGTATGATTCGTATTTAGATTTACTGAATATATTTTAGCAAAGTTAAGAATGGTACATTAGTGGAAATGTTGGCACTTAATCCTAAGACAGCAGTCAGCATTAGTAAACTAAAATATAATGGTAATAAGGCCAATGAGCTGCGGCGCTATCAAACAGAAACAAGTTGCTGCAGTTACTTTTAACCTTCCTGACTCTAAGATCATCAATGCATGTATTCCACAAGACTTCCAGAATTGACACTAATTATGTATTTCTTTAATACGAGTTTAATATGTTTCTGTCAAAAATGACACAGCAAAATAGCAAATTAAAAATATGTATTGGTATTCTTCAAAATGTTTATTATTTCGTTGTCATTCCACGCTTGGAAAATCGTGTATAAAACTCTCATTATTCCGCACATTAATCATTGCTTTAATATTTTGGTGCGATCTGGCAACATATCTGTATTGATTATTTATCTAGCTTGGTAGGCCTCATGTTCATATTTGAACACTGTTAGCGTAAGTTGTCCATTTCGTCTTTTGATATTCGATTTCGCTGTTTCGAAGTCAACTCACATCTGATTTCGATCTTTTAGCATTGTCCTTTCACAAGTTTGCTTTAGCCTTCGTCTTCTCCGATTTCCAAAGGTTTAAGTCCAGTCTATGGCAGCCCATGCGTCTGTTGCTTTCGGCATCTTGACCATGTGCACGAGTAATTTTATCCCTTTTTCTTGGATGGTGTTAGACATAAGTTTGTATTTCACCTCTCTGGAACAAATATGTTAGTCACGTGATTTACAGAATGCGACATGAACATCTTTGTTGGAATGTATTTCTTTTGTATCTTATTTTTGCCGAGGTTTTCCAGTTTTCACATGATTATAGAACAATGCATAAAACTATGGATTTGACAGTTTTGCTGTGGAACTGAGCGTTTTGTTGTCCAAACGTTTGTTAGTCCTTCGCAATTGCAGATGACTTTCTCAATTCTAATTCTAATATTCACGTCTGTGTTTCCTCTATTGACCATGACAGATCCCTAAGTAAGCAAACATGCATATTCTTTCTAATTTTATTTACCATACAAGTTTATGTAGGCCTTTGTGGTCACACGTTTACTTTTATCACTGCTTTTGTTTCGTCCCCGTTTGACGGCCATGCTTAGATTCTTGTCATTTCATCTTGTTTGTAGTTTTCGTCTGTCCAGATTATTGCAATATCGTCTGTAAAATGGAAATTTTCCATTCATCTGGTATTCCAAGAGAGCGGTCTGTATGTGCTTGGCTGTTTATAAAAACAATGTCAAGGAGGAAATGAAATGTGGATAGGGTACATCCCGGAAGGTCCTCTGTGAGAATAGGGAAGTAGACTGTATGTCCTGTTTCTGTCCGGATGCAATATCTGTAGTCATTGTGCAGGTATATAATGATTCTTGTTTTAATTGTTTTTGTGCCACAGTGATCCATGATGTAACAGACTAAGGGTGATGAGACCTATCGAAGGCTTGCTTTCTTGAAGTCAATGAAGTTTATCAGTAAGTCATATTGGCACTCTAGTATTGGCTCTATAACTTGTGTTAGGTAAATATTTCTTTGCTACATGGCCCTCAGGGCTTGAACCCTACTTGGTTTTTTTTTCTTAAGGTGTTTGAAGCTGATTTCAGCCTGCTAACAATTACTGAGCACAATAACTTAGCTGGTATGGAAATTGACGGCTGTGCCTCTCCAAATGGTACAACCGGAAAGGTTCCCTGTTCTGAAATATTTTTTATGCGTTCGTCCCTCCATTTGGTACTGTTATTTAACTCCAAATTATGTTGACAACTTTAGAAACATTATCTGACAAACATCATTCATCATATTAGAATAGTTACTGCTTGATGTATTCTAAACTGCAGACAATATTCTTGAGCTTGCTAATTGCCTCTTCCACCTCATGGTCATTTCATCTATCCTGATTTAAATAACTGAGGTATTTTGCTGGACAGTTGCAAAACCATCTTGAATAATTGGTTCACAAGAGCTGAGAATATCTGCAAAACATTCCACCGAGCTGGTCTTGGTCTTTTACGAATGTGAAGTAGCCTTCCATCTATACATTCTACTGTTTCTTGCGAGTTTGTTTGGTGATACGGCATTGTACTGCTGATTCATAAACCATGCCTTGTTTCGAAAGTTTCTTGTATTTTATCCTTAAGATGTTTTAATTTTCAGCAAGCTTTTTCAAGTTCTCAGAACAGTTTGCTCATTTTTTACTCTTTTAAAAATGGTTCTCGCTGTATCTCTAGCTATGTTACTCTTTCCTTGTTGATCAATGGTTTGCCTGATGTTGTCTGTAAACCAACTGTCACTAAGCATGACAGCCCCGCCCCACTTTTCAGCCAAGATTTTATTTCCTGCAGCTCTACAAACAGTACGTTTAAATAGGTTCTATTGCGATTCAAGATCTACTGTGGTTTTTCTAAGAATCTAGAAATACTTAAAGAACTCTCTCTTGCCGTTACCAAACTCCGGATGAATGATGAGCAGTGGGCATAAGGTTAGCAATATCATCATATTAAAACATCAATCCTCTTCAAAAGATGAGATGCCATATGTTGTCTAAACGATGGGAAGCTGAATGCACAATACACAATC
The DNA here is from genome assembly GCA_030141615.1 of Unio pictorum. Lineage (NCBI taxonomy): Eukaryota > Metazoa > Mollusca > Bivalvia > Unionida > Unionidae > Unio > Unio pictorum. The sequence continues at coordinate 2,683,538 of JARLTB010000098.1, forward strand.
CGACAGAAACTCTCCTTGACCTTAAACAAGTCGATATAATCCAGACATAATGGGCTTATATGCGATGCGATGGAATGACCAGGTGAGGTTAAAGTCAGGGAACTTCTCATTCCTCTATTCTGTAAAAGAATATACCAGACACACAGAGTAGGCATCCTCTGAAACAATGCAAATATTGACATCACTAAACAGGTTCACAAGGATTTATTCTAACTACATATGCATAAATAATTGCCAATATAAGTCATAAGTAAGAAACATTACAGTTGACAGAGTCGACGACATAAAAAGGCACTATCTGATTTAGACTAAGATCAAAATACCGCCAATACCTCGAAGAAGCCCGAGAGCGCCCATTAGAATTGAGAAAACGTAAAGATGGACGGGGCTACCAACTAGTACTCTTAAACCTATATCGAGAGACATTAGAAAACAGAAACATATCGCCAGATCAGGATAATTTCAAACTGTCATGGCTACAACTAATGCATATATGATAAAAGAGGTCAACTGTTGAGGTATTTCAGAACAGATTAGCTTGAACGTATGCTTTTTAATGTGAAAGATCGTTCATAGCATGACACACAAGAACTGTACATGATCTATCAGAACAAAGTATCTCCTGATCACTCAGTGTACTTAAAGTCGTATCGAAACTAGATATGTATATTGATAAGATATGTATATTGATACAGATCACAGCAATTATTTTAAGCGTTTGGGGTACAGAACATGGAATGATCTTCCACTAGATGGTATTACTATTCAAAAAAGCAGAATAGAAGGCAAGAGCTATACAGAATATTAGGAATATGTATACTATGCAATAACGTTTTCACGGATGACCTAAAAGTTAACACTGACAAACATGTCATAGGTAAATAGGTATTTACAACACTAAAATGAGATGAAAAGAATTACAGGAGTTTAGTGATAAGACAGAAGCAGGTCACGTCCCAGTTTGTAACGAAGAACAAACATTAGGAGATCCCATGCAGCCTGAATAATTATAATAGATGTCTAGGAAAGTGGTTTAATGCAAATCTGAAAGAAACAAACAGCATTACACTGCTAATATTAAAGGTAAACGCAGCGATGAGGAGGTGCAATTCAAGGTAGAAATGTATCAGAACAGATTTGTGCCTAGACTGGTACGGCATATGATGATGTATGAGATAACAACAACGAATATTGAGGGTAACGAGAGAACAAGTAGCAGGTTTCTGCACAGATGGCTTCGACTGACACATCATTAATGGGAGTTAGGATCTACATCATGTTTGAAATTCTCCAGCTAGCAATCATTGATGTCAGTGGTGGAAGTGTTCAAGGTAGACGAGGCAAGAATGTTTGTGACATCGAAGCACTCCCAAGAGGGGCAAATCATAGTTTCAGAGCAGGCAGTGGAGGCAGGATTGGAAGATAAGGTTTCAAGAGCATGGCAAAACCAATCATAAAAGCTGACGCATCTATCAAAGGTCAATGAAACCTGGATGAGCTCTGGTTTTTAAAGTACTAGAACTAGATGAACTCTCACTCTCTCTCTCTCTCTCTCTCTCTCTCTGTTTGCATGTACCATCGTGCATATCATCATGTGCTATCGTTTTATGATGGTTTAAATCCTGTATTAAGACAGCCGTATGCTGAACTCTTCTCTTAATTCCTGGTTTTATGTGTTACTCCCGTCATTGCACCGCACTTCATGTCAAATATTTGCGTGTGCATCTTCATCAACTGAAGTCGTATGATGTTCTCCTCTTTCTGACGACGATCTTCAAATTCCGTCATTTGTTTCATCCATGCCTCTTCTTGCCTCTGTCTCCTTTCCTGAACCTCCGCCTCATATCTAAGCCTCTGATCTTCAAGCCGTGTGAAGAGCGAGATCAGCTTCTCATATTCGTCTCGTTTGCTGGTCTTGCAAAACATATACCTCTTGCGGTCTTGCTGGCTTGGCATTTTGGCTACTTGGAAAGATAGTGGTATTAGGATATGGTGAAAATCTAATTTTTTAATTCTTGTCTGACGTGTTTCTGGCCGGTTTGGTGGACGATACTTGTGGAGTTGCTGTGTCAGTTGATCTTTCTTGCTGAAGACGTTGTTCTAACCCAACTTGTATCTCCTTTAAATTCAAACAGTCTTTTTAGCATGTACAGTCTGCATATCGCCCTTGCCACAGTACTGTAACTAACTCTTCTGAAAGTGTTTAATGACATTCTCCCTGCTTTGGATAGCGGACAGATTACAGTTCTCACCCTTCTTGTCTGCAGCATTTGACACAATAGATCATGATGTATTACTTCACCGTCTCCAGCATGTATTTGGCATTCAGAATACAGCCTTACAGTGGTTACAGTCCTACTTATTCAACAGGACACAAGAAAATTGTATCTGCAAATAGAATAAATTCCAGCCCAGTTGATCCTTGTTATGGTGTTGCACAGGGATATGTTCCTGGATCTGTTCTCTTCATTTTATACACTCAGCCACTCTCAAGTGTCATAGATCATCACCAAGTGTCTCACCAATTGCACGCTGATGACACCCAAAATACAAGTTTAGCCATCCAGCTGAAGTTGATGCAATCATCCAAGGAGTAGATAGGTGCATTTCGGATGTGAAATCATGGATGACGTAACAAGTTGCAGATGAATAATGATACAACTGAGGACATTCTGATCAAAACACAAATACTTACTCATTCACATCCTTTACCTTAAAGAATAAATATCAGCAACACCAACATTAAATGCTTACAGTCAGTACGAAACCCAGGTGTTACTCTAGACAGAACTCTCACGCTGCACGAACATGTCATGAAAATATGCAAGGCTGCATATCTTGAGCTGAGACGCATCGGATCGATTTACAAATATCTTTCAGTTGATGTCACTAAAACACTTGTGTGCTCCTTATTACTTTCAAGACTGGACTCTTGTAACTCAATTCTGTCCGGTTCGTCTGAATATCTACTTCAGAAACTTCATAACGTTGAAAACACAACTGCTCGAATCATCTTTAGAGTACCACGATCAAAGCAAACCTCGCCACTGCTCTGTAACCTACACTGGCTATCCATTCGATCCAGAATCAAACAAAAAATGTGTACAGGGGCCCCGAGTCGCCGAATGGTCTAAAGCGCTGTCCGTTACATATCACTGCCATCTCATAATCTGTCTGCGTGGGTTCAAGTCTCGGAATCGGCCAATGTGGATATATGAGAAAGCTTGCCAGTAGCTTCTCGTGGGTCGGTGGCTCTTTCTGAGGCTTTCAGGGTTCTTCCTCCACTATTAATATTGACCGCCATGGCTTCTCGTGGGTCGGTGGCTCTTTCTGAGGCTTTCAGGGTTCTTTCTCCACTATTGATATTGACCGCCATGTATAGCCTATTTTGTGCTGAAAATGGCGTTAAACCCTAAAAAACAAACAAAAACAAAATGTGTTCTCTGTCCTACGTTTCAATGGCGGAATCCAGTCCAACATACCTATGCGGCCTGACCCATGTGTACACACCAGCAAGATACTTACGCTCCTCTTCTGACAATAGTATACTCATTGTTCCCATTATGAAAACGAAGTCATATGGATAACGTTCTTTACAAACCAGAGCCCAGCAATGTGGAACGAATTACCGATTTAAATTAGACACAAAGAAACTGTGATTAGTTTCAAGAGTACTCTTAAAACTCACCATTTTCGACCGCAGGAACAAACTTAAAGACCTAATAATGTTTCGTGCCTTAAATATTTTCAGCATTTTTTAGGTTTATTGATTTCATAGTTTTTGTTTTTGGTTTTTCTGTAGTCATTTCATAATAGATGTTGTAAAGCGTTTAGAGCTTCTGAAGATTAGGCGCTATACAAAGTCCTCATTATTATTATTATTATTATTATTATTATTATTATTATTATTATTATTATTTACCGAACGTGTTATGGCCTATACAATACAGCCTTTACGTTTAATTGGTAGATCAACAACTCGATTTGGACACACGCAAACAACAATATAAGAATTCGACAGGGACATACATATTACTGTATAAGATTTCGACACGGATACCTACATTATGCTTTAAGATTTCGACAGGGATACCTACATTATGCTATAAGATTTCGATACGGATACCTACATTATGCTATAAGATTTCGACATGGATACCTACATTATAACAACCTCATTACAGTATAAGATTTCGACACTAACAACCTCATTGCAGTATAAGATTTTGACTCGGACCCAAACTTGCACTAATAGCAGAAAATTAAGATTTATAAAAAAGTAACGTATGAATACATTTACCTGAAAACACCAGCAGACCTTTGTGCAATTTTGCTATTAAATTTTATCAATGAAAATCAGAGTACCTTTCTTAATAATACTTTTTATACCTACTACCTTATTATTAATGCTGTTCGAATTTAGAAATTTGATAAAACAGTTTTCTTTATTTGGAGATTCAATAACACATTTAGAGATTCAAAGTGTTGGCGTGTCATTGATTCAGACTCTTTAATGTTATTTTACAGCTTTTATATATAGGGGCATAGGCCTTAAAATTATTATTCTTTTCAATAATTGACCTGATCACCAAAATATACTTTGTAACGATCCTGTGGAAATTTCACAGATCGTGCCAAAATTAAACAGAATCCAGTTTAGTTTCTCATCCAACATTTATTATTCATTAACATTAACTTAAAACAATAATAAATATATTTCATCAAAAGAGACCAGACTTGGAATACTCAGTGCATTAAATGCGCTAACTTCATCACTCCTTCCCCTGTGTCTTCAGTCCGCCATTTGCGTTCGTTCCCCCAGCATGTCTGGTACTTGCTTGAACCTTTTTTTTTTAATATTGGTAACTGCGCTTTCTCAACTCACTGTCTAATATCTGCCGTTCTGGTGGTGGCTGCTTATAATACATATAGTTTCATAGGTTTACAGTTCTCACCGCACAATACATTGGATGTTTTACAGCAACGATATGAATATTATAACACTTTATTCGGTCTAATTCTTGATTGTACGTTAATCCAATTGGTCACTAGTCTGATACCCTATAATTCTGCTATCGTTAGTAATAAATTCAGTGCTTTTGAACAACATACCAGGTTTGTTCCAGATGTGCAGGGAGAGTTTTAACAATAACCACAGTAATTTTACTTCATGGGTGGATGAGTGGTTACATAACTGTCCATATGTTCTGCGAGAATGTTTTCCAACCTCAAACCCGCAACCTCCCGCATTCGAGGCGGAACTTCCAACCAATATAATACCGGAGAGGTCCAATTAACTCATTATTAGGAGCATGGTGTATTGCAACTATGTGGACTTAAACTAAAGAACACAAAAGAGCGAAATCCAGCAAGTTTTGTAATTCACGAAATAATATATTTCCTTATAATACAAAGTGAAACATTAAAAAGAAACTTACAGTACTGCGAATTAAATCACACGTAGTCCAAAACGTTCTACCATTAGCCGCAATGAATAAAGTTCAAAATAAAATCCAGCGATCAAAGTGTTGATGTGCATGTAGTCTTGCATATGCTAAAGCACAAGTGGCCTGAAGTGTGATAATGTGCTAACATTATTAATACTCTGTAAACTTAATCCACCATCATAGGAATAATATTAGGTATGTATTACGTTGTCCACGAATCAGATGTTGTTGGTCAGGTATAACATGGACTTATTTTAGACAAGGTCAAGTTCAAAAAAACAATGCAGCATGTGTCCCATCATTGCTCGCCATCGTAAGCGGATATCCTCGTATAAGAAATTTATATAATACTGTTAAAACGTCTATCTCATCTGCCTAGTAGAGAGTACTAAAATTTACAAACATACTTTGTATAGCACCATGTCTTACATTTGACTAGTGCTTTTAGTAATTAGTTTTATTTGTGTTGAATGTAGTGGTGTACTAATGGGGGGAGGGGCAGAAACGACTGAACATCACTAAGCTAAAATGCACCAGTACCAAAAGTCTCTCGTGGACATCTGAAATCCACCCCTCTCGACAATCAGAATGTGGAAACCGACTGGGCGGTATTCAGAGAGCTGGTCTACAGCAAAGCTACGGAAATCCTAGGACCCTCAACCATAAAGCATCAAGACTGGTTTGATGAGAACTGCGACCAGATCAAGCAGTTGCTTGATGAAAAAAAACCCGCTTCCTTCAAACCTACATCAACAACCCCATGTGCACGTCTAGGAAAGATGCGTAAAACAACATACGTAAACTGTACAGCAGAAGCTCCGCCAGATGCGAGACACATAGCTGAGCAGCTGATGAGATCCAGTGCTATGCAGACCAACATGACATAACGAACTTCTACAATGTTCATAAATAAGTGTATGGACTTATATCCACTGGATCATCATCCGTCTCAGCGCAGACGGGTACATACTAATTAATGACAAAGAGAGGATTCTTCAACGTTGGGCTGAACACTTTGAATAGCGTCCAGAATCACATTTCATCCATCAATGGTGAAGCAATCCGTCGTCTCACCCAAATACTCATCAACGAAACACTGGATGTCCCTCCAACCTTGTAGGAGTCACAAAAACGATACGTCCACTCACCAGTGTCAAAGCACCTGGTTCAAATACCATCCCAGCTGAAGTCTACAAGGAAGGGGGCACATCCCTGATAGAAAGGCTTCACCAACTGTTTTTTACTGATGTGTCAGCAAGCGACAATTCACCAGGAATTCAAAAATGCTTCCATTATCCACCTGGAAATCGCCAGGCTTGTGACAACTACCATGATATATCTTTACTCTCACTTGCAGAAAATATACTCGCCAGAATCCTACTGAACAGCCTCGCTTCTCACCTTGACCATGGGTTACTGCCAGAAGGCTAGTGGGGATTCCGAACAGAACGTAGGGCCATCGACATGGTGTTTGCTGCTGAAGGCAAACGTCAATTCGACTTATCCAAATGAGCAATCCTTTACAATGACAATGATGAACTCGTTAATTGTTTGAGTCTCGCAAATGTGGACCAAACTGAAGTCGTTGCTTTTGAGGATAAACAAAGACGAATAAAGACGAATCCTATCCTGTTGACAGATATGATTATGGGTGCTTAAGATGCAACCGAAGTTAACGTTGTAATATTTTCTAAAAGCAGTAAAATTAAAACTCGGAAGGATCTATTTTAACACTCATGGGAAAGATTACTGCATGCAGAATAAGAGTTAGAGATATTATGTATGGCGATCTTCTGTATATATCTACCATTATACGTTAAGATCTATTTTAAACTCTGGAAGACAACTTTATGAAGTGGTCTTGTTGATGATGACCAAGAGTCGAGTACAGCAAGTACTTCACGGCCACATATTGACGGATCTGTTATTGTTTTTGCTGGTAATCTTGAATACCATTCCAGTGCGTATGTATTCTAGAAATGCTTTTGTGATGTCAGTCTATACGAATCGAAATAAAATTCCACGTGAATTAATCGTTTATGCAACCCAATGATTACCTTTTCCACAACTTCCATCGAGATTAATGATACCAGTTTCAGCATTGTTTGGTTGTTTTAGTAATCTGTCACGCATAAAGTCACCTCTGAAGTTTTCGATGTTTAAGTAAATTGAACATTGGTAAAATCAGATAAGTGTCCCGAGAAGTCATAACCCCTTTCCGTATCACGAATGGAGAGTTCCTAGCAGTCTTAGATCCTTTACTCTTTTCGGCAGGTTTAATTCTGCGACCTGTTGCTTTCTTTATTGCCATTTAAGCGGCCCTTCCAACAGCACATGGAGCAGGTGCTTTTGCAACAGCGGCTATCAATGTTGGTATTGCTAGAAGAAGTGGAAATATACCACCCGTAGTGAAAGCGTTAACATAAGTCTTTGACTCTTTGCAGTTATTGAAGTGTCTGAGATGGAGTGGAATCAGTGGTAGTTTACTTGGACCAACTGTGATCTGTTCTTGTTTTAGTGTTATTTGTGTTCCGCATTTCTGTGCTGATTCCGATTAAAGCTTTTTAATCTGAACAGGATTCAGACGTCAACGTCTTTCTGAATTGACTCTATATTTCTTCCGTCTATTATATACGTAGTACTGTCATATAACGCCATAATACCATTATTAACAAAACTAGCAATAGAATCAAACTCCAAATTCACTATTATCCTCCTTCACATAATTTTACCTTCTATTTCAATAAATGTTTCAGATGGTAAGAGATATCTGCTTGTATCCTGAACTTGCAGCTCAAATGTCCCACGCTGATTTGGCTGTCGTATCATAAGAATAATATTGATAGCCACCGCACACATTCGTCCTTGAGAATGTCTGCGTCCATATCGAATACGTGATCAGATACACACTTGAACATTTTATTATAATAGTTTTCATCTAACACGAATACCACTTCTGCCATCAGACTAGCAGTTATACTATTTTCTTTTTCTGACAGGGGTACACCAGCCAACTGTGCTAGAGTTTGATTTGCAGTTTGATTTATTATTTTACTGACATTTGAAAGCATGACGTCAGTGCTGGACAGTTTTGCTTGCTGCGGATATCGTCTTACTAATCGTGGTAGTCTGTCCTAGATTGTCGAGAAGGCTTTACTAGCAATATCACCAATACTTTTTCACGAACAACGTGAAGAGCTTTGATTCCCAGTTATAGGTAAGTAATCGTGAACCTATCACACTGGCCATGATCGGTCCACGTTCAGAATTATGCATGATCTTTTCGTTCTTGTCACTGATCTAATTGCATACTCTCAATCACTGCGGTAATCATCAACATTTTCATGAACGAAAGACTGATAAACAGTAATGTACATGATACCGCCTGTAAATAATCGTTGACAAATAGCTGCTTCATGGATGATTTCTGGGCAATGATTACCAGCTCGTTTTCCTCCGATGAGGTTTTCTAGTCGTTCAACATCAACACGGAAGTTTCTGGGACATGCAGTATCAATACCACTTTCTCTAGTAGCAAAACCACTTTCAGTGACACTTGGATCAAGATCTATATCATAAAATTCGTCTTTTTTACTTGATGCTGAATCTGATTCCTTTTTTTCTACTTCCTATTTAGATATAGTAGAATTGTTATCGTCGTTTCTGATAGACTGAATATTATTAGCGACGATATATGCATCTTTAATCAAATTTTCATGCTTTAGAGATTTAGGATATTGGGGTTTTACATACTTTTCGTTATGATATGAAGCTTTATTTTTGCGAACGGACCCTTCTAAACATGGTATGTTATCCTCTCTGCTGATAATGCAGCGCCTATATCGCGACAGCTTGAAATATTCCTTTATTTTTTTCATATTGTCGTTATAAATGTGCATGTTTGTCAAGCAATCTCACAGAAGCTATCTCATCACCAAGTTCTTTTACGGGGTTATCTCTCCTCGTTTCACTAGTATGAACACAACACATCAGGAGTGCCTACAGTTTCATCAACGTCACTAAATATTTTATTTATATATTATTTATCCTTCCAGGGTTGAGCTATTAGACATAATTATATTGTCATAGCTAAGTTCGTTCTTCAAAAGCGTCTTTAGAAGTAGGTTGTTCTTGCCTAAGTCAGTTGATCCTGCTCTCATGTGGTGGCAATCCCAAAACAAAATATTGTCCCACATTATCCATTCGTCTTCTGAGTCAAGTTAAAAATGGACCACTCAGGTGGTCTAGTGCTTAGAGTCGGATGCGGTAGGTCGTGGGTTCAAACCCCGGCTGAGTCATGCCAAAGCAGTTGCCTTGCTTGGCGCTCAGCATTGAAAGGTCAGTGCGGCCATTGGTAGGCCCGGTATCAGGATAGTATGACTGGGTTGACTGGATTGGACATTATACTACGTCTGCTGCATCACTAAAAAAATGCAGACATCGTAGCGATATGTTAAAGCTACGCTAAAATCCAAAGCGCGCGCGCACGCGCACACACACACACAGACACACAGTTAACAACTAGCATCTTGTGTGAGCAGACTATAAATAATGAGTAATTATACCGCTTCTGGTATCGTCATTGACGTTGATATTAGCTCTAGTACACAGTCAACAGTGTCTGCTGCAAAACGCAAAAGACAAGTACTAAAATCTGGCGAAACTATTACAAGACAATTTAATGTTAGCACGAGAAACTAAAAATGTATGTAACCACGCTAACAGATCAGAAACTTGCAGCCAACAAAAAAGTAGGGCTGAACGTGCTGGTGATAGAGGATACCAACATTAATGTATCTCAAGGGCGCGTTCTGTCTACTGGACGAAACGTCATTCAGTTGCTTTTTGGGCCGGATATGTTCCCCGCTATCTGCCGGAACTATACAGGCGATATTAATATGTAGAGCGTACAATTACAAACTGCTGCTGAAACTAAAGCGATAAATAAGACGTATATTAAAGATAAACTTGTGTGCAATTTTAGTGCTTTCGCTTGAAAATCTAAATCACACACACACACACATTTTTTTGCTGTCTGCGTTTCACCAGGTTTTGGTAATTGTCTGTTGCGTTGTTCATCAGAAAACAGCTAGGGCAATACATTTTCAAATAATTGGTGGACTGATGCATCAAATGATACGATCAGCAGGACAATACTTGTCTTAAGTACATATACCGTAACGTTTAAAATATGTAGCTTCGATAACCTGAATCCAGGCACGAGAAAATAAAGGCATTGCTAATACTTTGTGCTTTTGCATCGCTTACTAGTTTTGGTCTTAATTATTTTTAAATATTCACGCTAGATGATTATTGTAACAATATAATACATATAAAGTCAGAATTCGTGATAATTGCACGTTAACCTAATAAGCTGCTATTTGAGGAGAGGCATGATAAGATAAACTCGATTGCCCGCTGGTCGTTACTTATGACAACATAGGCTCAAAAATATTTTTATAAACTCTTGAGACTAAACCCTATATGAATGAGTAGACGCTAATACGAAGAATGTTTTGTCACGTTGATGAAGGAACAAACAAGCTGCACACGAACTTGACATTTATGATAAGGTAAGATCTTTTTGCAACTCCAAAGAGTCAGTTAGTCTATCAAAGAAACAAGAGGCGAAGATAACAGTTATATAAGTGAGAGAAATATAAAAATACTTGAAGCCATTATCAGCACCAAAAAGAGTCTAACGCAGAAGATTGAACGTAACACAAACGAGGACCACGAATATAGGGAAGCGCAAAACCTAAAGCACCAAAGAAAACTGCGGCAAAAGTGTTGGCAGAAGATTGTACAGAGAACCTGACCTATTTTATGATGATACGGAAATAACACTGTAGGTCTTGAATTGTTCTGATAAAGAAGATGGTGAGCAACATTCTCTAGGTTTTTGATGAATCTGAACCCGATTCCATATCCACACTAAGAACTTGACGGACCACATCAGGATGGAATTCAAAACATCGTAGACATATTCCACATAAAACTGGTAATTCCATCATGAAATTCAAAGACCATGACGATAATAGCAGCCTCTTTTGTGTTCAACAATCAATTGAGGTTTAGTATCTTACTGTCAAGTAGTACCACACACATACATACATACATACATACATACATACATACATACATATATATATATATATATATATATATATATATATATATATATATATATATATATATATATATATATTATATACACACACACACATATATATATATATATATATATATATATATATATATATATATATATATATATATATATATTTTCTTTATAGATCCTCAAGACTATGATAATCAGCTTGAAATAAAATCGGAAAAGAACATTTGACAGAAGCACTGTCAGACGGTTGAAACCTTTCGTCAAACTTATTAACTTCCTGCTTACAGCAAATCAGTTTCATATGTTAAATATTAATATATGATGAAATGAATCATAGATTTCATTTATAATAACAGAGAATCTCATAACAGAACAGTGAGAAAGTTTTATATATGTTATTTTGGCGTCTGATAAATATTTAAAGAGCATCATTGACAAACGTATATGTACAATTCAACGATCTTAGTTACTGCAATATCCATCTGCTGAAATCTTCTTCATTCAAACCTAAGGGCAATTGTACTTTGTCATTATAAGATTATGTTCTCCGTCCAATAGTCCGATTGAACTGACTACGCTGCATGGACAATTCCGTCCAAAAATAAGATTGGTCAGCTATTAAAAATCATTCATTACATTAAAAAATTCTGCCATATTATGAAATTTTGTGAACTATTTTAGCATTTTCAGCCACAGAAGCCAATACAACAGAGCTATGGAACATTATGTTCTTGTTCCCTTTTGTTCTGTACGTAGGCAAATCAGTATAGAGGACATAACTTAGATAATCGAATAGCAATAGTCACTTTCCATGCCTGAAACGTTATAGTTTCCATGTATTGATCATTTAATGCTCATGGTCTTTTTGCGGGGGTGGGTGGTGGGGGTGGTGGTTGTGTGCAGCATATATGACACTTATATGCACATGCATCTAAACGTGGCATGGTGCGAATAGTTACATTGAATATTTCGTAATTTTAAAAACAAAATATATCTGGTTAATGGAATAGAAATAATGCCAAGATATCTAAAAGTAAATTTTCCTTTGAGTGTAAATTCAAATAAAGTTCCTCTTAGCAAAAAAGAACCTAAAATTCTATATAAAGAATTGGTAAATGAGCAAATAAGAACCTAAAATCTATATAAAAAGTTGGTAAATGAGCAAATAAGAACTTAAAATCTATATAAAAAGTTGGTAAATGAGCAAATAAGAACCTAAAATCTATATAAAAAGTTGGTAAATGAGCAAATAAGAACCTAAAATCTATATAAAAAGTTGGTAAATGAGCAAATACATAAGATAATTCGCTTTATGGGGAGCATAAGGTTCAGACCAGAAATAATGCCATTGTATCTACATGTAAATATTCTTTAGAGTGTAAATTCAAACAAAGTTCCTCTTAGCAAATAAGAACCTAAAATTTTATATTAAGATTTGGTAAATTAGCAAATAAGAACCTAACATTATATATAAATAGTTAGTAAATGAGCAAAAAAGACCCTAAATTTCTCATATCAGAGTTGGCAAATGAGAAAAAAAGAACCTTACATTCTATAACAGGAGTTGGTAAATGAGCAAATAAGAACCTAAACTTTTATATAAAGAGTTGTTAAATGAGCAAATAAGAACATAAATTTCTATATAAAAATGTTGAAAACTGAGCAAATAAGAACCTACAATTCTATATAAAGAGTTGGTAAATGAGCAAATAAGAACCTAAAATTCTGTATAAAGAGTTGGTATATGAACAAATAAGAGCTAACATTCTATGTAAAGAGTTTTTTTAAATGAGCAAATAACCTAACATTCTATGTAAAGAGTTGGTAAATGAGGAAATAACCTAAAATTCTATAAAAAAAAATTGGTAAATGAGCAAATACATAAGATAATTAAGTTTATGGGGAGCATAAAGTTCAGACCCAATAATATAGGGGTCAGATAAATGATTAAAACTGCAAGAAAAAACTAATATTTTCTAAGAAGTGCAACAAAGACAAGATATAAATTTATTAGCCTTCTATCTTAAATTGATTTGCACACTTATTGTCGTTGCTTATTCGTGTTTTCATTTATTTCCTATAGTTCAGTGTTGTTATTCATGTTGAATATTTGTAAGGTCATATGTTGATGTAAACTTTGGCCTATAAAAGCCATTATGTGGTGAAGTGGTTGAGTATCAGGAAATGTGTTGAGAACAAGATAACATTTATCCACTAACTCATGAAAACACAAGATTACAAATCGTATCTTTGAACCACTCGAGTGAATAAACCGGTAAATATATTTATTTGTTAAAATTACAGACTTGAAAACACAAACCGTTCAGTATCGCGTCGTGAAAAACAAGTCTCTTGTTCAAATGTATGGTGATCAATCACAGCATTACAGGTAAGCAAAAAGTAATATAGTACATATATAAACAACATTTTTTTTCTTCACGATCTTGTCCTTGACTGTGTGATGAGAATGATGTTTTCTATGTGTGTAGTAACATATGTGCTATTGTGTTATTGACATTGCTGTTGTTGCTATCGTTGTTGCTTTATTAGTAATGTTGTCAATGTAACCCTCAAAGCAAAAACTGTGTTGTTGAACTGAAATGGTTGTTTTAGTGGTAAAAGTATCAGTTTCCGCCAATAATATATATTCTTAATTCATATCCTCAAGAAATATAAAGTTGCACTATTTTTACAACTAGACTTAGTGATTAATCAAAATGATAATAATCTACTGAGCCACTAACGAAAGTAACAGTGGATACAAATAAAAAATTCCTGAAAGAATCTGAAAGATCCAGGGCACTAGGCATCAACAGAAGACACCGAACTCGTGACAAGTACAATTCATTTCACGTTACGGTTGAGCGCGGTGATATATTTGACTATACAATTGTACCACTTTAAAATGTATAATACAACTGGCATTCAACAGTGGTACAAAATTTAATTGTTAAACATATTACAAAAACAATTTCTACATTTGTTATCCGTTAGCCATGAGAGAATTTCACCACCACATACATAGCGTCATAACTAAAGTTTATTCATACAGGCCTCTCAATACTAAAACTTGAAAAATACTTTGAGATGAATATTAAGAACTTGTTGAAAGTTTTAAATATTTTTGCCCACATCTGATCTCAATAGAACTGTCGATAAACATTTTTCATTGTCTCTCACTGCTTTACGATTTACACGAAAGCAGCTCATTGCCGATCTCTTCTACTACCATCAGCTTTTAAAGAAAAACAATTAAAACGTATATCTTATTATCGTATGACTTCTATTTTAAATTCAAAAGAGCACTCCAGTCTCAATCAATGAAGCCATTTTTATTTTGAAAAAAATACCTTTAGGAGATGCTGAATTAGTTATTGGCCGTTATGGCGCATTCTTGGTATATATTATAAATCCATTCCCGATTGCACACGGTGAGTAAGACAGTACATGACCAATCAGGAATTAAAGAGAACTGAGACCAGGTGCCATGCAATCAAGTAAATAAAATATGGATGGGGCAAATTGAAGACCAGAAATAGTGGCGGCACCTGACTAGGTTTAACAGTGTGGCACAATTTATCTTTACATTTACAAGTAACAGTATCAACATCAATATATAAGTTAAAAATGAGCAAAATTTAAAAATGTTGAGGCTTGCAGGGGTGAGGTAGTGTTAGGATAGTGATTGTGCTGGATTTTAAAGGGTTACACAGTAAGTTTAGATGACATAGTAAAATTCAAACACAGTGAACAAGAACATATTGGGAAGGCGATGCAAATTATTAATTTACGAGGATCTGCGACGATGGTTGTGACGTTTCGTAAAGATACTGAGCATTCCGTATGAGGTATTTACAGTTGGTCTTGGTCTCTCTTTGTTATGACACTACATCTGGAATAGCATGTTTGTTTGAGCCCGCGTTATAAATCGTCGATACCAACACTTTGCTCAGGTTTTTTGTGACATTTTTTTTAATTTGCTTATATTTTCTGATCGTATATGGAATCAGTAAAATAGGAGGCAGCGTCGGTTCATTTTACAACAAACATGCTTGTTCAAGATCACTGATATATATTGGCTTATAGTTTTTAAATACTCTGATGGATATGTTCATTCTCTGATAAATAATTGTTAGTCTAAGATAAATCATTCGGCGATCTGCTCACTCAACCATACATGACCTTGTGATTCAGATCAAACGTTTTAGAGCTGTACTTTGATTGTGTTTTCGACATAATTAAGTACATAATCACACACACACACACACACACACACACACACACACTTATAATTTTGATATTACCACACGTTAAAATATCACTATATGTGATTCTGATTGATCCACTTAAGCCCATGAAATTTATCCTCTTTAATGATTGACTGGGATTGTGTGAACATTTTTAACCCAGCCTTCTGGAATGTTTCGTTTTGAATGAACATATTTAGCGGCAAATTTGGAACTCGACTTGCGAAAGGAAATTGAGAAAAATAATTTTGGCTGTCTGAATATGGATATGTTACCCCCACAAGGCTTTGTTATGTCATGTATAACAATATCATAATGAGAAAAATGGCGTAAAACTGCAGGACAAGAACAACAATAAATAAAACTAAAGGTATTGTTTATTTGATAGCCGGGATGGCAGAGGGGCTGTAAATCTGTAACATTGATATAGAATCCACCGTATATACAAGCGTGGTTTAAATGAGAACATACAGAAGTAAATAAACTCAGCTCTCTTCACAGAAGAATTTAGATATAAATGGTTCTCCTAATTGACAGGACTTTATCTAAGTACAGCTGATCTTTATGCAGTGTATATGAGATGCATATCCTACTCGAAAAGAAATTTGTGTACGTATTCTGTAGTCTATTGTTCCAGTCGTATACTGCAAATATCCGGTCACAAATGCAATACACTAAAAGTGAAAATTTCTGCATCCATTAATCCTATTTAACACGAAAATAGCAACAACGTAATATTTGGTTCTGAAAGGGATATTCTATGATAAACATGATTTCGATGTATTTACAGGATATTTCTCACCCTTCTCTTGCTTTGCATCTTTGTGTTTGTATTCTTCATCAAATAGAAAACTTTTATTCAATTTAAAGTAACAAGAGCCGAATATATCTTAAGAAACTCTAAGTGAAATATAACTGCCGAGACTGGAACAGATAGATGGTATAAATTTGCTTCCAAAAATACTTTTCATTAGACTATCGGATATTATAAAATAATCAAGTCTACCAAATGTAGGAGGATCATTATCTAAGTGCGATGTTCTTCAAATTTTCTTTAGAAGTAAATTGCTCCATAAATCGAGAAGACTAAACGCATCTGCAAATTTACTTAACAGATTTCTTGACTTCTGTTTTGGGTTTTTGGGTTCATATTACCCCACCAACCCCCACATTCCCATGCACAGAAAGATTGATTTCTGTTTCAAAAATCCAAAAGGAAAGTATTTTTATAGATCATACATGGTAAATAATTTAACGATGGGATATATTTATAATTTCATCATTTATGTGGTATGCCCTCATTATCTAACGAATGTGTTCTTTAATAACTAGTTGTATTCTTTGCTCTACTAGATTCGTCTGTCTGTATGTATGCCTGGCGTCCGCCTGCCTGCCAGTCAGTCAGTATGTATGCATGCATGTATGTATGTATCTATGTATGTATGTATGTATGTATGTATGTATGTATGTATGTATGTATGTATGTATGTATGTATGTATGTATGTATGTATGTATGTATGTATGTGTGTGTGTGTGTGTGTGTGTGTGTGTGTGTGTGTGTGTGTGTGTGTGTGTGTGTGTGTGTGTGTGTGTGTATGCATGCATGCATGCATGTATGTATGTTGATTGGTTGCACCTTTTTTATATTTGAAGCGAAAAAAGAAGTACCATGCCATCCAAAGGGAGACAGTTCCTTGCTAGTTCCTTTCTCTTTTGTACGTGTGGTGTGTTGATCCTGATCATACGCATTTTTTGTACCGAAAACATGGGTTTAACTACAGGTAAGTGCAACCCCGCCCCCCCCCCATAATAGTGACACTAATGAGAGGCGGATTCCAGAGGCGTAGCTATGATATGTTGCGCTCGGGGACGAACTATAAAATTGGCACCCCAGCCCCCTCCCCGTTTAATCACATTTTTCTATTACATTGAAAATGGAAAACAATTTAAATTTTAATAAAACATTGTATTTAAAGAAGCAAATTTATAGAAATTATTGTACATGACCCACTCAGTCACTGTCGTAGACTGATTTACATAGTCTACAAAAGATGTATTTTTCTTGATTTCACTGTCGCAAACTGATCAGTTACTTATTATAATGTAACGTTGTAAGCCTCATTTTGCCCCTGTACCTTGGCGCCCGGAAACATATGTACCCCCCTGCACCCCCCACCCCCACCCCCACCCCCACCCCCACCCCCAGCTACGCCTCTGGCGGATTCAGAACGGTGATTGATTTCAAAAGGACTATATTCCAGGTTATGATGATAGGGGCTCAGACCTTCACAAGTAGGGATGAAAAGTTACATTGATTGAATAGGCCGAGGTGATCATCTGGCCAAGCGAGATAACTCTTACCCCACACCCCCAATCAACAATCAACCCCCTGTAAATCAACAAACGCTGACTCTTATTTTGATGTGATATTAAGCAGTGTATTTGCTTTGACAGAATTTTATTGTTAAAATAGAGATTTGATTATAATACAAAGAGCATATTTTATGTTCCTACCTGGATACCGGTGTCACAGAATTAGGCGAAAATTTGAACTGATTTTTGTTGTTCTTGATTTGCAAACGAAACTCACCATTTTCTTGATTTCGTCGTACACGCATTACCTGGGGTGATTAAGTGGCGTGTAACGATTTGCATGTGCCAATTTGTAATTTACATGAAATCCGAAATACTCGTTGTACGTGGTGCACGTTAAGCTCGATGTGATTTATGTTCACCTATAGAGAGTATATAAGGCTAAGGATTTCTCATTATTATTTACGGGAACCCAAATATCTAATCGAAGGATAGATAACCTCGTTTTGCAAATCTCCAGCCAAAGGGGTGAGTGTTAAAATTACATTTCGTTTTATTGTGAATTT
This sequence comes from Unio pictorum, assembly GCA_030141615.1. NCBI lineage: Eukaryota > Metazoa > Mollusca > Bivalvia > Unionida > Unionidae > Unio > Unio pictorum. The sequence continues at coordinate 2,702,233 of JARLTB010000098.1, forward strand.
TATTCAGATTATCATTTCGTATAATGATGCCTTTATTGCAATGAACGTGGAATATTTGGAATTACTAGTCACTTTTAGACTTTAAATACAATATCGTAATCTACGGCTTAGATTATTTTTGAGACAACTATTATTAGTCTGGTTTTGTTTATTATAGCTGATTCCGTCGTTGATACCGTAGAAGTTCATCACTGATAGCGCATCTAATAACATCGTTGATACCGTCTCTGATGCCGTAGCTGCTAACATAGTTGTTACATTGTTTCTGGTACCGTAGCTGCTAATAACATCGTTGATACCGTAGCTGCTAATAACATCGTTGATACCGTAGCTGCTAATAACATCGTTGATACCGTAGCTGTTAACACATCTGATACCATCTTTTGATAAACGTCTTTGATATCGTTTGATTTGTTGTGGGACATCTATTGTTTGTTCTGGAACATCTCTGTATAAATATCTGAATGTGCTTGTGCCGTTAATTTGTGCAAACGGAATTGAAGTATCTGTCTGTGTGTCGAACTGTCTGTTCGTCAATATCTGTGTAACGTGTAAATATCCGGAAAGCTAGAAGTCCGAGTGTCGGAGCTGTCTTAGAGTTGTAAAACGTCCGGGTAGACATCTAGGGGAGTGAGGAACCGTTGGTTCGGGTAGATGTTGTATGCTGTCTGAACGTATAACTGTGGTGGATCCGTGTAGGGAAACGTCCGATAATAGTATTGGTCAACCCTCGGTTCTCGGGGAAACTGGGACACGATTCAACTGTTGCTGAATCGTGCGGTTATACAGGGGAGACACATAGGTGTATTGAAATTGTAATATAATTTAATACATTGTTGTATTTGCATGCTTACGTCAGATCGCAATAATATTTCAAGTGATCACATAGATATCAATAAAAGCTAGCAACTTGATTCAATACAAGTATATGATCGTGCTAGTTATCGCAATCCATCGTGCGATAGATAGTTTGTCGTTTGTGTTTATTTTTTTTCGTAAATCATTCTTGCATTTATTTAACTTTCGTAAAGGATTCTTGGATCTGTGTATAATCCAAGAGATCCCTTTACATCTGAGATTCCTTTTGTATTGTTATTTAATTTGTTCATGTATTGTGAATAGTTGTGAGTGTAATTGTGGGTTGAGTGCATGAGTTATTGTGTTGTTACATCTGTATTTTTTCATTTATAATTTATTACATAAATTTATATTTTCTTTCACAAATTGTGTTTGTATTGTTCATTTAATCCACCCTCCTCTCGGTAACAATTCTGGTACAATGGTGTCAGAAGTGGGATCGTTGGATTAAGTGAACTGTCAATCATTTTTGTGAAGGTATACATTTAATGTTTATATTTGAGCGTGACCTTCTGTTAAGATAATACTCTAGTTGGAGTTTATTTTTGTTTAGTTTACCTAGGTCCGTGTGTCCAGTATAAACGTGTTTAAAACATTGGTTTGGTTACCTATCTATATTCGTATTACATTTGTCATGTCATCCCTTAAGGACTTGGTTGCCTTAGGCAAAGAATTCGGTTATGAAGGTGAAAGTTTGAGGAAATTTATTCAGGAAGAACAAGCCCGGGAAAGGGAAGAAAGGGCAAGGTCAAGGGAATTAGAAAGGGAATCCGAAGAAAGGAAACGGGAATTAGATAGGGAATTCGAAAGGGAAAAAGGGGAAGCCGATGAAAGGAAATGGGCCTTTGAGAGGGAAAAGATAGAATTTGAGAAGGAAAAGATAGAATTAGAGAAGCAGGCCCAAAGGGAAAAGATAGAATTAGAGAAGGAAAAGATAGAATTAGAGAAGCAGGCCGAAAAGGACAGGATAGGATGGGAAATGGAAGCGGAGGGAAGGCGATTAGAGTTAGATAAACTAGCAAAAGTAGAAATGTTAGAGTTAGAAGAAAGAGCAAAGCAACGGGATCATGAGCGTAAGGTAGAATTAGCGACATCTGGAAGAGAACACGATTCTGCCTTTAGCAAATTAAGGGGCCCCAAATTACCTCCCTTTGACGATGAAAAAGATAACATAGATAGTTATCTTCATCGGTTTGAGCGGTATGCCGAAAACCAGAAGTGGAGTCAAAATGACTGGGCGCTGCATCTGAGTGCTTTATTAAAAGGTAAAGCACTGGATGTATACTCGCGACTTCCTAGGGACGATGTGTTTAAGTACGACGTCCTAAAGGAAGCACTTCTCAAAAGGTACGAGCTCACTGAACAAGGTTTTCGTAAAAAGTTCAGGTATAGCAAGCCCGATAAGGGAGAAACCTTTGGTCAGTTCACCGTCAGAATTGCGAACTATTTTGAGCGGTGGATTGAATGCGGCAAAGCGGTGAAGACGTTTGAAGGGTTGACTGATTTCTTGCTCAGAGATCAATTATTTAATACAGTTGGGCGAGAATTAGATCAATTTCTGAAGGAGAAAGTCTTCACTAACGTAAAAGATATGGCTAAGCAAGCCGATTTATTTGCCGAAGCTCATGGGGGAACCCAGAACGTGGTTTTGAAAGATTTTAAGTCTGGAAACCAGTCTGTAAGACCTATGCCTAGGGAGCCTGTAAAATCAGCTGAGATAAAAAGGTCAGTTGGGAATCCAGTTTTTCAGCGTGTGCGGTGTTTCTTGTGTAATGCATTGGGTCATGTTCAAAAAGACTGTCCTAAAAGAAAGGCACTTATACATAAGGTAGCAGTGGCTATACAAAGTAAAGGTATAACTGATAACATCGTACAGGTAGAACCTTGTATTCATTCGCTTGGCACGTGTTTGTTTCCTGAAGCGCGTGTACCAACCGCGAGAGGGTTTGTCAACGGTCGAGAAGTCGTGGTATTGCGTGACACTGGTTGTACGGGCGTAGTGATCAAACGTAGTCTCGTGCAGGATAACCAAATGCTCGGGTGGGAATCCCCATGTATGTTACTTGATCAGACGATGGGTCGCATTCCCGTAGCAAGGATCACAGTAAAAACACCTTTCTTAACGGGAACTGTTGATGCCCTTTGTATGGACAATCCTATTTACGATCTGACGATCGGTAATGTTGAAGGTTCCCGTCTTCCAACCATGGCCGATTTTAAAATACCTTTGGCTCAGGCAGTCGAAACGCGAGCGCAAACACGGCGAGAGAAAACCGCGTTTCATAAATTAATAGTCCCTGAATCGATCTCAGGAATTTCCCGTGATGATTTCAAACAAGAGCAAGATCGTGATGAATCCATCAGAACAATTGTTGAGAAAATCACGTCCGGCGCGATTAAACATTGCAAGCGTGGGGGTAGCTCTAGATTCGTACGCAAGAACGGATTAATTCATAGGGAGTTTAGCGCTCGGGAGGGTAAGAAGTATTGGCAAGTGGTCGTACCCCAGAGATATAGATCTCAAGTACTTAGGGTGGCGCATGAGTCAAGCATGGCAGGACACCTAGGTAAGGCTAAGACCACTAGCAGGGTAGTCGCTGAATTCTACTGGCCAGGTGTTAATGGCGATGTCACACGGTTCTGTAGGTCGTGCGACGTATGTCAGAAAACCGTCTGTAAGGGAAGGGTCACAAGGGTGCCCTTGGGACAGATGCCATTAATAGATACACCGTTTAAAAGAGTGGCAGTAGATATTGTAGGACCAATATACCCGGTTACCGAAAGAAAGAATCGGTATATACTTACTCTGGTTGACTACGCAACCAGATACCCTGAAGCCGTAGCGTTACCAACTATTGAAACGGAAAGGGTAGCTGAAGCATTAGTTGATATCTTCAGTAGGGTAGGGGTGCCAGAGGAAATCCTCACTGATTGTGGTGCCCAATTCACCTCTGACCTCATGGGTGAAATAAGTAGACTGTTATCCATCAAACAGCTAAACACTACCCCATACCATCCGATGTGCAATGGACTGGTAGAAAAGTTTAATGGTACCCTGAAAAGCATGCTGCGAAAGATGTGCGCGGAACGTCCGCAAGACTGGGACCGTTATTTAAACGCTGTTCTGTTCGCGTACCGGGAAGTACCGCAGGAAAGTTTAGGGTTCTCACCCTTTGAACTGTTGTATGGTAGAACGGTTCGAGGCCCGATGCGGATACTACGCGAACTATGGACTGGTGATGTCGCGAACGAGGAAATAAAAACGACTTACCAGTACGTGTTAGATCTAAGAAATAAACTTGAGAGTACATGCCAGATGGCACGTGACGAATTGATTAAATCGGGGCGCAGATATGCCAAGTATTACAACCGCAGAGCGCGTAATAGGAAATTTCTTGTGGGAGATCAGGTGCTATTGCTTCTTCCAACGAGTTCGAATAAGTTATTAGTCCAGTGGAAAGGTCCATATGAAGTTAAAGAAGTAAAAGGAGACATGGACTATAAAATTGACATGGACGTTAATGTAAAAACATTCCATGCGAACATGCTCAAGTTATACATCAAGAGACAGAGCGACAATGTCAATAAGGGGAGTTGAAAATGTAGGTGCAGACTACTTGAGTAGGGCATGATGGGAAATTTGTATAAATTTGCCCAGTAATAAAATCCAGTTTGTAGTATAACCAGTGTAAATGTTGTAAGATATCATCAGTAGTTATTTTTCTTCTATTCTGTGTTAGTTTTAAAAAGGTGTACATTTTTATTCTTAGGGGGGAGGTATTGTCACAGAATTAGGCGAAAATTTGAACTGATTTTTGTTGTTCTTGATTTGCAAACGAAACTCACCATTTTCTTGATTTCGTCGTACACGCATTACCTGGGGTGATTAAGTGGCGTGTAACGATTTGCATGTGCCAATTTGTAATTTACATGAAATCCGAAATACTCGTTGTACGTGGTGCACGTTAAGCTCGATGTGATTTATGTTCACCTATAGAGAGTATATAAGGCTAAGGATTTCTCATTATTATTTACGGGAACCCAAATATCTAATCGAAGGATAGATAACCTCGTCTTGCAAATCTCCAGCCAAAGGGGTGAGTGTTAAAATTACATTTCGTTTTATTGTGAATTTTATTCAGATTATCATTTCGTATAATGATGCCTTTATTGCAATGAACGTGGAATATTTGGAATTACTAGTCACTTTTAGACTTTAAATACAATATCGTAATCTACGGCTTAGATTATTTTTGAGACAACTATTATTAGTCTGGTTTTGTTTATTATAGCTGATTCCGTCGTTGATACCGTAGAAGTTCATCACTGATAGCGCATCTAATAACATCGTTGATACCGTCTCTGATGCCGTAGCTGCTAACATAGTTGTTACATTGTTTCTGGTACCGTAGCTGCTAATAACATCGTTGATACCGTAGCTGCTAATAACATCGTTGATACCGTAGCTGCTAATAACATCGTTGATACCGTAGCTGTTAACACATCTGATACCATCTTTTGATAAACGTCTTTGATATCGTTTGATTTGTTGTGGGACATCTATTGTTTGTTCTGGAACATCTCTGTATAAATATCTGAATGTGCTTGTGCCGTTAATTTGTGCAAACGGAATTGAAGTATCTGTCTGTGTGTCGAACTGTCTGTTCGTCAATATCTGTGTAACGTGTAAATATCCGGAAAGCTAGAAGTCCGAGTGTCGGAGCTGTCTTAGAGTTGTAAAACGTCCGGGTAGACATCTAGGGGAGTGAGGAACCGTTGGTTCGGGTAGATGTTGTATGCTGTCTGAACGTATAACTGTGGTGGATCCGTGTAGGGAAACGTCCGATAATAGTATTGGTCAACCCTCGGTTCTCGGGGAAACTGGGAGACGATTCAACTGTTGCTGAATCGTGCGGTTATACAGGGGAGACACATAGGTGTATTGAAATTGTAATATAATTTAATACATTGTTGTATTTGCATGCTTACGTCAGATCGCAATAATATTTCAAGTGATCACATAGATATCAATAAAAGCTAGCAACTTGATTCAATACAAGTATATGATCGTGCTAGTTATCGCAATCCATCGTGCGATAGATAGTTTGTCGTTTGTGTTTATTTTTTTTCGTAAATCATTCTTGCATTTATTTAACTTTCGTAAAGGATTCTTGGATCTGTGTATAATCCAAGAGATCCCTTTACATCTGAGATTCCTTTTGTATTGTTATTTAATTTGTTCATGTATTGTGAATAGTTGTGAGTGTAATTGTGGGTTGAGTGCATGAGTTATTGTGTTGTTACATCTGTATTTTTTCATTTATAATTTATTACATAAATTTATATTTTCTTTCACAAATTGTGTTTGTATTGTTCATTTAATCCACCCTCCTCTCGGTAACAATTCTGTTACAACCGGATATATTTAATCGTCATATAAATGCACCTGACTCGAAGATTAGAAGGTTAAAATCATTATTCAGTGTACCCCTGCGTCCTTTTCTTAAATTCACCTCGTTTTCGTTTTCTAAATATATAGATATCAGCGAATTGAGCGAGTGGTAGGATTGGGACCGTTTAATTTGTTCTAGTAAACTAGATTTGGATGACAACAAATCAAGTCCTATTCAGCAATGCATCATACCGGTTTTTTATCACACACACACACACACACACACACACACACACACACACACACAAACACACACACACACACACACACACACAGTATCGTCAGAATATCAAAACTTGTACCTTCCTTGCAGTAGAAAAATATGATATATATTTGCTGTTGTATTTGTTGCTTTCGACTCTTTAGTATGCATTTTCAATTCTCACCGAATCTATTAGACCCCATCATTTACATGTCGTGCGGACATCTAGGTACAATTGATTCACTTAGTATCCGTGAAAATGGATACTTGTTAGATTAGGTTTACTGCTGTGGAATCTTTATTTGTGCCTGTCTGTCTGTCTGTGTTTATATCCTTGATTCCGTATGTTTATTCGTCTATACGTCCGCCACAGGAAGCTATTGATCAAGGTTGATCGGAAATATACCAGACAAAGGCAAATTAAATTTGGTAAATTTTGTTACTATTCTATACAAGCGATCTTATTATGTTGCCATTTTCTAGTATTTGTATTAAAATAACGTGTTGAACTATTTAGACTTGTAAAATGTTAACTGAAATGGACTTATACATGCTATACTAGTACAACTTTAGCTGGGGTTGTTGTTGTTGGTGGTGGTGGTTTTTGTTGTTTGCAAGATGCATAATAGAGTAAACGAACGTAAATGTTTACTGATACATTTATTTGGTTACTTTCGTAAAGTTCGACATGTTATTTTCTTGTTATCTGCCTTGGAGTATAAATTCACAACTGCACATCACAAAGACACCATGTCATCGAATCCTTTATATTTTAATATGCATTTATGTCAAAATCTTTCAATCGTCAACCTTATAAATTATTTCTTTTCTGACCCATTTGGAGAAACTGATTTCCCATTAATATCCAATTGCTATTTATTTTTGTCGATTTTGTCATTCTATCTTGTAGACGTTGTCATCATCGGATTCTTCCTTCTTTCCGTCATAACGTACGATGTATCACGCCTGTCACCTGCGGAAAGCCATACATATGCATCAGTCTGTTCTCAGTACGTATGTTACAGGGTTATAGACTTAGCAGGGATATTTGCGCTTTGGCGTTTCAAACAAAACAACGCAGACAGCAAAGCGTATCAGGCTTCTCTTCTCACGAAAATTATTAATCGAAATAAAGACACGAAAATGGGAAAATATTTACGTTTAAGTGAGATTAAGCATGTAGATGAATACCTTTCAAAAGTAATATTGACTGATTACTCATTTTATGAACGTTTTTTTGAGGTTATTATTGATAATGGTGAACTAGACGTCCTATTTCCAGGCAAAACAGATTACATTGCCATGACTTCCGGTTCCACAAGCGGTAAGAGTAAAATGTTCCCGAAAAAGAGACGTTTAGTCTTGAAGTTTGGATTGTATCTGACACTATTGCAATATTTTCTCCAAAATACAAAAGGAAACAAAAATCTAAGAAGGATACAATCTGTACGTGTATATCCTTCTTTTACTTATTCAAAACACAATGTTGTAATCGGACCTATATCAGGTCTTACGGCAAATGGATCACTGCGCTTTCTTCTTACCCCATTAAGAGGTGGGAAAATAACCACCGAACCTGAAGCCTTCTATATTTCCTTGCTCTTTTCTGTGGCAGAGGAGGAATTGGGAAATATTATATTCTCCAACTCCTCTATGGCATTAAGATATTTCAAATTATTGGAGAATAAATGGGAGGAACTACTTTCTGACCTGGAGAATCGGAATATATCACGAAATATACAAATACCCGAGGATGTTAGATCAAAATTTATTACAAGTCTTTACAGAAGAGTACGTTCAGAGAGGATACACCAGCTGAGAAAAGAGTTCAGGAGAGGTTTCCAGAACATTGTTCCGAGAATTTGGCCATCTTGTGCAAGTATAACTTGTATTTCAACAGGTGCATACAAAGTTCAGGTATGTTGAATAGAGCGTCATATTGGTTTTGTTTAGTAATGCATTACTATTTTGAAAGAGGAACATGCTTTTGCTACTTCGTCTAAGCTCTAATATTTATATTTAAATATAACCTTTTCTTATCACAATGTTTTTAAAATAGTGCTTGCAATTAATCAGTCAAATCCTATATGTGCGGTTGTAAATTGAATGCAAATACAATACAGTTGCTCCAGGGTAAAACAACATAAATTACTTGTTTAATTTTTAAAATGAAGAGTGACGGTCTTAATTAAATTCACAAATAGGTGACTTCAGTCCTCGTTGTTATTTTGTATGCATATGCCGTCCTGTTAGTTTCTTGCTTTAATTTAGTTCTGATAAACGATTTACAGGTTAAGATTGATAGAGAACATAAGTAATAAAGCTTATTAGTTAAGCACTTTAAAAATGCTGAAAGCACAAGTTCTTAAGATTGATGCTGTTACTCACGTATACGGCATACCTCAACACGATCCGATCGTTTCCTTACCACGTCGTAGTCATGAGGTCACCTGTTACCTAGGGTTGTAGTAGCATTTTAAAGCCTGTGTAATATCCAGCGTAATGTGGTGTGATTTCAACTTCTGTCTCTTACCATGACAACGAAAAATGAACACGAAACAATATATTTCTCTCAATACATTTGATAAGCGTTTTCGTCTATCATCGAACGGTGCTTCCTTTTCTATGAAAGTACTCTCGTTTTGGGACATATATTTAACTTAGTATAGTGCGATAATATACACGCCGGCCTATACATGTTGTGTAGGGTTTATTTTCTTGCTTAGACCACTAATAATGTAAACATATTATCACTTCTTTAAACAGTGAAATACACTAATAATTCACCAGCAATCACCAAATCAAAACATAAAAAACAACCCTCTCCACACCTACACCCACCAACTCCAATCCACCCACACAAAATCAACAAGATGCCCACCCACCCACCACCCACCCCCGCCTTAACAATCAACTGACGTAAATATTGTATATAACTGTAAATTATATGATGGGAATTAAATTACGTTTTTGTACATGTGATTTGTTTTCAATCTCTTTTATTCCCAAAGCTGATTTATTACGAGGGAATATTTAATAATACTTATTAATACATTAATGAAATATTTATTGCTACTATTGTAAGGTATAGTTCGATTCAGTGTTTCTTAATGCATTATAAATGAAATATTTCCTTCAGGTTAAGTTATCTTCCGTTACGAACTATTGGCTCGCGTTACGAACTATTGGCTCGCGTTACGAACTAGTGCCCTCGCGTCACAAATTAGTGTCTTGCGTTATGAACTATAATGCCCAGCATGATAACGTCTCTTTAAGGCTTGTCAAATTAAATAGATATACCATGACGTCAGTTAGTTCTGCTTAAGTAACGTAACAATGCTAAGGAGGAAACAAATATTGCCACATTTATATCTGACTGAATCAGGTATACTAATAATAAGGTCTTGAGCTTGTTGTGATAGCGTCAATAGTCGGCTCTCGTGCGTGACTATGAAACTTGAATTAGGGACTAATGTCCTGCGCTATACGCTCTACCAATAGCATTCAAATCTATGTCCACACTTACACACACTCGGTCCATAAGAAGTTGTGATAGCGTCAATAGTCGGCTCTCGTGCGTGACTATGAAACTTGAATTAGGGACTAATGTCCTGCGCTATACGCTCTACCAATAGCATTCAAATCTATGACCACACTTACACACACTCGGTCCATAAGAAGTATCGGTGTTGCCGTCGGTATAAGTCAATATATGTACGCTAGTAGGATAATAGACAAAACAAGGCTAGGGGACATCATAGTAGGGACATCAGGGAAATCAGATTATATTTACTCCATACCACCTTTTCAACAGTGATAATTACTAGTTGCTGTTATCAAGTTTTTTTCAAGGTTGAATTGTTGTTGAAATTACAAGGACTGTTCTTTTATCATAATGAGCAAGTATGAATGCAACATCTCAAAAACAGTGTGTGTGTGTGTGTGTGTGTGTGTGTGTATATATATATATATATATATATATATATATATATATATAGAGAGAGAGAGAGAGAGAGAGAGAGAGAGAGAGAGAGAGAGAGAGAGAGAGAGAGAGTCAGTGTCAATGTTTACATTGATGAAATGGATATTATTATTTTTATACAGACAGATATAATTAAAGAACGTTACCTGGGCGGTGTTGCTGTGCTGTGTTTTGGACATCTTGCGACGGAGACAATCTATAGTCTAAATTTTTCCATGGACAATTGCGAGGAAGAATATGTATGCATGACGCCAATTAATTTTTACGAGTTCATACATTTGGAAGACATTGAACAAGATCAGCCCAGAACCTATCTAACCCACCAGGTGAGCCAGATATGTTGAACTTTCCAATTAAAGTTTTTAATGAATAATATTGCGTGCACTCATTGGAATTCTCTATATGTACCAACGAACACATAACAATAGAAAGTGTAGCAGAAGTCAAGAATTACGTACAGAAATACGTACATATTTATAAAGGTAATGGCACAGGAGCACAATACTAGCTATGTAGTGCACAGAAAGTTGATATTATCAAAAGACAAACTAATAAAGATAACGTAAGAATGGTTATCTTTAAATTACATTATACTGTTTTACAAATATAAATCACACCCTTTTAAATTCAAATACCTTCTCAGTTGAAACATTATCATGTATTGCATCTCTTCTTTTAGGTATTTGATTACATATTCAAATTAATAGACGATGTTAAGTTCAGGATAACTGTCATAACAAAGTTAAATTCCTTCATCTGTATCGGTTTGCCTTGCTGTCTCATTATGTTTGTATATAATTATAAATTACTACTAGATGGATATATATATATATATATATATATATATATATATATATATATATATATATATATATATATATATATTTAATTCAATTTTAAAAAATATTTTTGTTGCCAAGTGTCAATAAGTGATCGAATACTGGGCACGAATGAATGCGTATCTGTGTTCTGTTAGCACTGAAATTCTTTTTTTAAGTGCTAAAGGACACACAGACAGCGGCTTACGTTTGGTTGTGCCGTTATAAAATTAATTTTGATTATTATAGTAGTTGGATTCAACATTCAGGTTCATTCAAAGATATTTTTTATTGGAGAACAGGATAACACCAGACTCAGCACTGAGCATAGTATGATGCCCTATCCACCCCACCCTCAACCCCCACCCCCAGAACCCAAACAAAAACAAAATGTGAAACTTAGCAAAACACCAATATCAAATATTAAAAATATGGGAAATTACCAATGTTACCATTATTCCAAATCAAAATATTGAAATGGTCATTCAGTTGTATCGTCAACAATTAATTTGATTCTTTTTCTGCTGCCATGTTGGGTCTGGCTCAGTAGGTTTCTCTTGCAGATCGGCCATAAGCGGAAGGTTTTCAGTGGTCACGTGGTTCTCTCTGTAGTACAGTTCAGAGTAGTACTCCACCCAACGCTACATCTGCTTGACCTGCAGACTGCAGTGGTGCTATCACTTTATTTGTGGGACCCATTGTTTTCTTAATGATATTGTACATGCCTCTGATGTTTCCTATATCTGCTGGTGCCTGGATACTCTGACAGAGTATTCATTGGCGCACTGCCTTGGTAACCTCTGCACTTTGTTTATGGTAGATTTAAATGCCTGCAGAGTCCTCTAGCGGTGGGGGGATGGGGGTGGGATTGTATTCCCGGTGAAACTGCGACACTCTTATATGGATGGCGTGAGTGTGGAGGAGTTAGCCTCAAACCAGTCGTATCTCCTTGACTCCTTCTTACCAAAGATCAGTGTGGCTGTGATGTACACAGTCTCTCTGATGTTTCTCAATCTCATTGGCATTGCCGTTGAAAGATTAATAATCAAACGTCTTGGAAAGGGCATAAGTAAATTCCTCAGCCTTATCTAGTTATATATTGACTAATCACAAGTCGAATTAGATTTAACAAGCATTTAATAAACTTACACTATTGGCATGCAAATAAAACAGTATTACCTCCAGGTGTATTTGATGTTTTTCCCCCACAGTTGTCCAAGGGCCCCCGAATGACCGAGTGGTCTAAAGCGCTCTCCGTTACGGATCACTGCCATCTCATCTCTGTCTGCATGGGCTCGAGTCTCAGATTTGGCAAGTGTAGGAATGTAAGAAAGCGTGCCAGTAGCTTCTTGTGGGTCGGTGCTTCATTCCGGGAGATTTCCTGAAAAATAGCGTTAAACTTTACAACAACAACAACAACAACAACAACGACAACAACAACAGCAGTTGTCCAAAATTACTTGTACAAGTCATCCTTGAAGTGATACTTTTCGTTTGAGACTTTCATTTCCTGAACTGCATCTGATCCCACTCACGATGCAGTCTGATTAGTGCCAAATTACCCATTAAGCACCACGTGTCCAACGATGCCATCAGCACCATTGAAAACCTTCCACTCATGGCCGATCTGTACGAGACACCTACTGAGGCAGACCGAAAGTAGGCCTTAGAGAAACTGTTCTGATGTAAAGCCCTAGGATATGATGGTGCGGTGCCTCAGGACATGAGAGACTCCAACATCGTTGCCCTGTACAAGAACAAATGCGACAGAAGTGACTGAAACAACTAAAGGGACATAATTCTAAAGCATACGGTGGATTTAGGCTGACCATCAGCATAAAGTAAAATGTGATGACTCAGAATGCGCCAGCCCCCACCTCAACTCCTCTTACACTCATTATCATTAACACTAGCGAACTTGAGGTAGTCAGTCAGTTCATGTACCTCTTCTACCATCACCAACAACTTATCGCTCGATGCTGCGCTCAACAAGCGGATTGGAAAGGCATCAGTAACTCTCTACAGGTTGTCGCAAAGAGTGTCAAACAACAGTATGCTAACCCTGAACACTAAGATCTCTGTTTACCGTGCCTCCGTGTTAATCACTCTCCTGTATGCCAGTAAAACCTGGACATTGTACGCCTCGCAAGAGAAAAGACTGAGTGATTCAATAAGTACGTATTTGGTTATGCATTTTTTCTTAAAAATTAAAATAATTATATTCAGGTGGAGAAAGGGAAACTGTACGAGATTGTAGTCACCACGTGGGACGGACTATATAGGTACCGGTCTCAGGACATCGTACAAATAACTGGCTTCTATGGAACAACGCCCATGTACAAATTTGTACAGAGGTGAGTAGTAGAGAATTGCTATGTCTATTTCAAATTTCATACTATCATTCAGTTATATTTTTCATATTTTGCGACTACATGTATTTCGATGGGTATACATTAACTGAAACAGAAATTGAAATCTCTTAAGCCAGTTTCTGTCAGATTTTCAATTACGAGTATCAAAGCTTTTTTTTTCGCAAGAATGTTGCGAAATGTGCGATGGAAGATCCATCTGTATTTACAGTCACCTGTCTAACTTTTGCTATCGTTTCAGTTACCTTTGAGGTTACATTTCTGATTTATTTCATTATTCCAGTTACTTTTGCAATTACCTTATTCATTTCATTTTTTAAAATACATTGCATTTACCTGATTTATTTAATCCTTACAATTACTATGTCAAACCTATTTCTAACTGAAATTAACAAGCTATTTTAACTGATGATTACGTCATATTAGTGATGAGCCTTGTTTCATGGGTAAAACATCACACAGTCGTTGGGACGTTGACATAATCCAATGACATGGTAAAGATAGCTCTTTCTCTCATTCTTATATATTGCCCATTTGAGGAAGTCATGTGATATGTGCCCTTTTTCATGAATGCATCATTTTGTTTTCTTGTCTAGAACTATGATAAGAAATCTATTTTCATTTCCCAGCTCCCTCTCTCTCAAACTTAGTTGAAACACATTGTATATGTTAAATTATGCAAGAGGGGTCAGGCTACAAGTTCTTACCAAATTAGATAAGCGCGTCTCAATACAAATACAGTGGTCTAATTTAATCAAACACGACAAGCAGCTGACTAAAACAATTAAGTCCCCAACAAATTAGGTGTGCTGATAATTATATTATAAAGCTTGGAGAGAGAGAGAGAGAGAGAGAGACAGAGACAGAGAGAGAGAGACAGAGAGAGAGACAGAGAGAGGTTTAGACTTGGTAGTCAGCAATACCGTGTATACATTCAAGAAGTAATAACGGTCTTTGAACTGAACTATGCAGCACTCCAGCTGAAACATACTGAACTGTAGATTACGAGAATTGTATTGTAACATTTTGTATTCTGTCTTATATATAGTTTATATAGTTAATGAACCAATTAATCGAACCTGTCATTACCGTAATTCAAGTTTATGGATAAGCCATTTTTTAAGATCGGTGGAATTTCTTTACATATAAAAATATTACACAGGTGTCTTCTCCACGATTGAGTGTTTTAAAAATAGTATGGTACTACTACTACTACTACTACTACTACTACTGATAATAATATAATAACTCGGAATTTGTATAGCGCATAATCTTTAGCAGTTCTAAGCGCAGTACACCATTAGACAACACCTATAATATACAAAAAAAACCATAAATTATATGATTACAAAAAAAGAACACCATGAATCTAGAAAACATTAAAAAAAACTAAAACTATGTAAGGATGGAAACATTAATAGGTTTTTAAGTTTGTTCTTGTTGTCAAAATAGGTGAGATGTAAGAGCACTATTGAATGGGATCAAAGAGTCTTGGTGTCTAAGTTCAGTGGGCAAATTTCCACGCTGCTGGGCCTGGTATGCAAAATAACGTTATCCATATGACTTTGTTTTCATAGCGGGAATATTGAGTATACTTTTTCCAGAAGAGGGGCGTAAGTATCGTGTTGGTGTGTACACGTTGCACCGAAACAATTGTTGTCTTTTGATTCTTCATCGAATGGGTAGCCAGTGTTGGGTACAGAGCAGCGGGGAGGTGTGATCTGATCGTGGTACTCTAAGGATGATGCGAGCAGCTGTAGTTTGAACGTTTTGAAGTTTCTCGAGTATATATTGATATGAAACTTACATAACTGAGTTTCAGCAATCCATATCTATCATTTGGTACACGGGATAGTGACCTTGGAAGAAAGGCAAATTTACATCTTGTAAATCTGATCATTTTCATGTAAATAATTGTAAATCTGTTTGAAAATGTCTCTTTACACGATTGTGCTTAATCGTTCGAGTAAAGAAATGGTTCTTTAACTAGGTTATCATTTTGCGAAATGTTTTAGTGTATTGCTAATTCTACAGCTGTTTTCCAGAGAAAGGCAGCTACTTCATTTGGGGAGGGTGTGGTGGGGTGGATTTGCTCCCACTGAAGTTGCATGGGCTGTACAACTACTGTAGCTATAAGAAAAACTAATAAGCCCGTAAATTTATGCTCCCCCCCCCCATGAAAAATTGAAATGACGTCCCTGGATAACAGGTGTAAATTTTTCTTTCTCAGAGATTTGTTGAATAAAATACATACAGGTATAAGACAGTTATAAGAACTAGCGATGCTGCACACTCTAGAAAATTGTGAATGATTTTATCAGAGCCAAAACCTTCATTCAGAAGAATGGTTGTCGTCGAGTCTAGAATTTCCTGTTCACTTACAATGACCATTGTCAATTTGTTAATTGTGCGAAATGGTAATTCTGGTAGAGCTACATTGGTATGGTTCTTTATGGAGATAAATGAAACAAGAATTTAAATACTCTACCATTTCTAAATCGGAGAATGCAGTATTCAATGTGTCATTATTTTCCTTGAATACTAGTTGTGGTTTAGTATAGGATAAATTTTGTTTGACTAAGTGTCGGGTTAGCATCAAAAAGTCGTTTGAGTTGGTTCTGAGAGTATTAAACTTTTCATTACATTTAAAATAAATTTCCTTGTAATTTTGTTTTTTATACTTTATTCTGAACTTTTTATATTTAGGACGTTCTCTTCGGTTGTTTGTTCTGATCAAGATTTTATCAGCCGATCTCTGTTTCTAGTCTTTCTTCCAAAGCTTCTATCATACCAAGCCTTATAGGAATACGTCTGTCAACCATATATAGTAAGGTGGGTGTAAATAGATTGTTGCATCGTTGAATTCGGGCACTGACTAAAACTTTTTATCCAAAGTTTATTTTTAAACTATCAAGCCTACGAAAGTCCTCATATTTTTAAAGTAATGATATCCTTATAAAACAAGAATTTCATTTTCATATAATTTGGTTATTAGATAGGTTGCTTGGTGGACACTTATTAACATATCAGTAA
The DNA here is from genome assembly GCA_030141615.1 of Unio pictorum. Classification (NCBI taxonomy): domain Eukaryota; kingdom Metazoa; phylum Mollusca; class Bivalvia; order Unionida; family Unionidae; genus Unio; species Unio pictorum. The sequence goes on from JARLTB010000098.1 coordinate 2,718,947, forward strand.
AATATATCAAGAATTTAAATTTCTTCATTGGATAATAACAAAACAGGATCGAGCATGGATGCTGCATGACTAATTACTGTTTGGTGTATTTATCAAATTTTTAATACCGGTTGTCCTTGGCAGTTTAGATCGGAATTTAGGAAGTTCTCATTTAGGCCACAAAAACAGATCGGGTTTTAAGAAATATTGAGGGCTCGTCAACGATATCACAAAAATGCTTAACTTGAAAAGACTACAATGACTTTGAAATATTTTAACAATATATTGAAAACCGAAGAATACAATCCAAACAAAAATTTTTAGATTCAAAGACTATTACTGACGTGACCACTGGGATGGAAGAGAACAAGATGCGTTAAAGTTGGTTCAGACCTCACTGGCCAATCTTCTCTTCAACCAAGTCTATCAAATCAAATCAGAAAAAAAATTAACTGAATTTTAATATCATTGTTTTTTTTCTCACGTTTTCATATCGCTTGACTAGATAAATTGTTGGTCCAGAGTTAAAACAGACATCTGATTTTCCCTCCCCAAAACCGTTTCATATTTAATTTTTCTTTACAAAGGTTTGCATAAACTTTAAGGTACTTGTGAGGGTTATGCTTGCGGTATTTCTATACTAACTGGAAGGCTATTTCATCCCATGAAACACAAATTCTGAACCTTAGAATGTTTTCGACATTTAATTATAAAGTTTTTAAAAACAATAGTATGTGGTACATCAGATGACGATTATTCATTAGGTTTATATTCGTTATTTTGCATAATGGTTTTCATGTATTGGCATTATTTGTTTTACAGGACTGGAGAAATATTATCCTTGGATGTTGTTAAGTTCCACGTGTACAAAATAGCCAGTGCTATAGATGAAATATCCCGGAAGTGGACTGATAAAACCGTATACGAATACACAACAGTAGAAAACTGTTATGCGGAAAATATAGAAGGTATTCATGACCTTTTAAGGACAAGATTGATAGGTACGATTGGACTTTTTAATCTAGGGACAATATAAATGGAAAAGGTAGGGTGACATCACGATGCGGGAGATTAGTAACAATGTTGCAAGTGGGTGACCTAAATACGCGTCACACCAGGGAGAGAAAATATAGGAGTTATAGAGGATCTCAGATGGGTAATATCTAATATTGAATTTATGAAACGAGTTGAATAATGTCCAGCTTTTGCAAGCCTTGCTTTTTATTTCAGTGGAAATTATTTATATAGAACGAAGGACGAATACTTTCGTTCATTCTGACAGACGGGGCCCTTTTATTGGTTGTGCATACAATATAGTTCAAAACAAAGTTAAATAGTAAAAATAGATTGCATTTCTTTACAAGCAGAAAAAGCTTCCATCCATTTTATAAGGACCAAACCATTTTTTAAAACAGAATGATCAATGTGATGTGATGCCACGTTGTTTGATACGTAAACACTAGGCCTGGAGTACATGTTTACCCTAACAATTTCTCTTTCAGAAATAAAAATTATATTGTTGCGATTTTTATGTGAAAAATAATTACTGGATGCAGACATTCCCACATTAGCTGCAATGCATTTGTGATCGGATAGTTGCAGTATTTGACTAGAACAATATACTGTACAGAAGACATTAATAAATTTCTTTTTGAGTCGGATTTGTATCCCATATATACTGCATAAAGATGCTGTGGTTGGATAAAGTTCTGTCAGGAGACCCATTTATGTCCAAATTCTTCTGTGAACTGAGGTGAGTTTATTGCTTCTGTAAGTTACCGTTTAAACCACGCTTGTATATACTACGGTCGATTCTATATCTATGTTATAGATATACCGCTCCCTACCATAACCCCTCCATCAAATAAGCAACACCCTTAGTTTTAAGTCTTATTGTATTTTTAAGCCATTTTTCTCATTCTCATTATGTTTGTGTTATACATGACATAACAAAGCCCTGTCCATCCATAATCAGACAGCCTAGATACTATTTGTTTAATTTCCACCGTGAGTTCAAAAACGGTCGCCAAAAATGCTCATTCAAAACCAAACATTCCAGAGGGCGCGGTAAAAAACGTTTTCAACATATATTGTTGAACATCAATCTGTCACACCTAGCCATAAAAGTGATATGAGTGGCCCCGAACACGGCCTTTTGTGTTTTTGCTAACATCATTATGTTAACATAATCGGCATCAGATAGGTAATCTCTTCCTGAAACGTCTTCTGACTTCTGGATCGTAGGTAAGGACTCGCTTCAGACAACCTGGGCTGTTCATATAAATTCTTCTTTTCCAAACGCTCGTATCAGGTGATCTGGATTAAAGGTGAAAAGGTGAATTCAATGGATTGAACTGCGGTTATTTGTAGTGAAATAGCAAGATTGAAACGAATTGAGTTCTTTATTCAATCCCAACACGTGTTACAAAATGCAGTAACAGCGCAGAGTAGTTCTTCCAAAATGAGATGTGACATCACATTTCCTGTACAGATGCGCTAATGTATGTGCGCAGTGAATCAATGCGACATGGTTTTAAAACATGACCGAAACTAAGAAGACGATGATTTGGGGTGCACAGGCTGTGGAGCCCTGAAGCAATGGTATATCACCAGCTATCAAAGTCAACTCACTCCTGCTTCCTAAAAAAAGACAATTTGAATTGGAATATATTTGGTTTTCTCTCTTCTTCCCAAGAATTTGTTTCGGTACCAGTATTCTTACCACCTTTTCTTTATTTACTACACGTCGAGGACTTTAAGCTGAAACAGAAAGAAGAATTGCAAAACGTTAGACAGCAACAGAAAGAAGCAGAACAAGCTTTTCTCCTCCATCTGCAGCAACAAGAAGAAGAGGTAAAAAGAAGTATACAAAAGCAAGAAGAAGCAGCAAATAAAAAACAATGTCTTTGACAGAATGAGGAAAATCAAACTGTGAGGGTACACTTAGACATTTTGGCAGAGTGAAGGAGTCTGAAACAAATGTGTCATACTTCTTTATTACGACCCAAGAGAAAAAGACCTTCCCGAGCCAAACAGCCCAACGTTGTTATTACACCTCAGATACACACCCTAGTGATTACTACCAATTTATTGACTGGAGCCAGTCCAGAAGTAGACCTTGGCCTCTGCAAAGACTTAAGGCAGTTAAGGCTGATTTGCCAACACGAGTACGGAGGCCTCGAGTGCTCGAGTTGTCTAAAGCGCTCTCTGTTACGGATCACTGCCATCTCACCTCTGTCTGCGTGGGTTTGAATCTAAGATTCGACTAACGTAGTTATGTGAGAAAGCTTGCCAGTAGATTCTCCGGGGTCGGTGGTTCTTTCCGGGTGTTTTCACTGGTTCTTCTTCCACCAATAATACTGGCCGCCATGTATAGCATATCGTGTCCTGAAAAATGGCGTTAAACCCTACAACAACAACAACAACAACAACAACAACAACAACAACAACCAACACGAGTACGATTATTGTTTGAAAAAGGATCCCGAGTTTAGAATCATCTGAACTCGCGGAACAGTTTGTACGCATAATTAATTTGATATCATCATCCAGCAGCCATCCAGTTGACAACAGCGCCTCCCTGCCGACTTCTTTTCCCTCGGACAACACGGACAGACAGACGAGTGTGTGGGCCGATTCCCACTCGTCTTAATCAGGTGCCCCGATGAGCGTGTAATCACGGAACCGGGGTGACGTCATAGAAGGCAACAATCCAATGAGGCGTCTTATACTGTAGTTGACAGGCAATTTTAATATCGATTTTCATGAGTGCGTGTTGGATCTATTCCCACTCATGCAGTCTTCCATACAGGAGCATTATGGTGCCACGACCTGTCGACTAATTAAAAAGTACTCGAATGGGGAATGAGGCACGATTCCTTCCCCCGGAAATAATTAATTATCCCCAAACGGGGAATTAACCAGTCGTAAATGCCCCTATGGGCGAAAACGACTTTGATTAAACTAGTAGTAGTACTAGTTATCAAGAAGCACGATATTATCAAGATAGTCAGAGATGGTAGAAAGTTTCTCACAACAAACCTTGAATGCAATAAATGGATTAAACATTCAATTTGCTACAGGACGGAGTTATCGCGCTCAAACGAAGCGGACTACGTTGTGCCAAATATGGGTAGAAGATAGCGGAAATAACTGGAGAGGTGCCAATAGAAGAAATTGAAGATATGCGCCCCAACAAGATCCACACGACATAACGAGGCAACACAGAAAAGCAAACGTTAGTGCTACGAACAACATAGACATTGTAAGTGACTCCCAGTGACGGCACATCATTTACAACTATCCATGGAAGGAGTTCTACAATTACATCACCTCCAAATATTCAACTAAATACATAAAGAACAGTTGAAATCTCAACCAGAAATGAAAACAAGGTTCTTAAGATGGGTATGGAGATAATGTTATCAACCAAGTACATGTCAAGAACCAAGTGGAACTGGGTACAAGCAATAGAGGCCACCGAGAAGAATAATCAACATACATACCAAATTATTGGAACACCAAATCCATCTGGAGCATGGCAGGCGCATCTTGGATGAACTGGCCATGGAGGCAATCTAGGAATGTACAAGAACTGAAGAGGAGGAAGAGAAAGAAAAAGAAGAAAAAATAAGAGGAAAAGAAGAGATGGATCCTGTAATTCTTCATGCTGGGGCCTCTGTGTGAGGGCATGTCTTAGGTGAGGACTCCTCGACAGCCAGCAACGGTACGACAACAACAGCAATATCAACCACTACCTGTACCACAACTTCTTCATCCACGGTTGTGTCATAGGAGACAAGAAGAACACTTCAGAATCCCACAAATGAAAGATTGGGTGCAGAAGCCAATCAATCAGCCAGTACGGCTAGTGCTGAAAAGGGTGTGGAAGTGCTTTGAACAGTGATTCAGGATAGATTCCCTGTCAGTGAGTAGCTCTTGGACAACAGCAGGCCACACTCTTCAGTGTATATACTCCAACACTCCAGGCAGATCCTTCTGAAAAGGATAAACTCTACGATGACCTCACGCAGACTTCTCAAGAGCGTCCCAGAGAGAAAGTCAAAGTAATCATCCTCAGAGATTTAAATGCTAGAGTGAGACTCAGACGCCTAAAAAGCCGTTCTTGGGAAAGATTGCGTGGGTGGCTGCAATGACAATGAGAGCCTGTTTCTTGCATATTGCATAGAATTACAGCTCATCATTACAAACCGTATTCCAACAGAAAGACATCCTGAAAACTACCTGGATACACCTTAGATCAAAACACTGGCACCTAATACATTACATCATACCAGAGGGATTTAAAAGATGTCCTTCATACAAGAGTGATGCGCAGTGCCAAACAGATCATCGTCCTATCAGATGCAAGCTTGACTTCAACTTTAAGCCCTGGCGCAGACGACAAGGAGGTACCTCGAGAATGAAGCTCCAGATCAAACACTATTTGTGTGCTGACGTCAAGGCAGATTTTTTAAGAGAGAATGCAGTCGAGACGCGAGGAACCTAATTTTCCGTCAGATCTACCTCCGGAAGTGATGTTGAATCACATTAAAGCTGCCTTTCTGCAAACCTTAGAAGAAATCCTTGAATTCACCACTAAGAACAAAGACTGGTTTGATGAAAACAAACAAGAAAACCAAGAATTGCTTGCCAAAAAGAAATCAGCATACCAAGCACACCTCGCTCAACCATCCTGACCACAGAATTAGTCAGCCTTCAGCCTTATCAGCAGCTTCCTCCAGCGCGGGCTCTGAGACATACAATGTGAATGGTGGACAAGCTTGCAGAACGAACCCAGCTGTAGGCTGACACTGATAACTACAAAGGGTTCTTTAAAGCGTAAAAAGCAGTGTGTGGTCTTTCCTAAGGAGTACAGATGGCCAACCTGGTCTATATGTCAATATATCACATTAATATTTTTGTACAATATTTTATGTATGTCAGTTCTTTTGTATCTATTACAAGTGTTTCTGTTATATCCGATATTTCTCTCTATCTGCCTATCTTGATTGACAACCGTTTGTAATACTGATGTCAAGCATTTTCAGAAGTTTAGTCAGCAAGTAATATATGTCTGACTTAACTGAAGCAGTTTAGTGAGGAATATATTTGTCATTTATCTGACGTTTGTAAAACCTCAGCAAACTGCAAATATATTCAAGCAATTGTTTCCACAAGCTAATTAAATAGACGCAACAAATGAGTTTTGATTGACCGACTTTTGTTTCTTGCACAAATTCTGCTTTTGCATTTGTCTTCAACCATACAAAAACAAAACAAATTTATATAAAAACAACAGAAAACCGAAACAACAAACAACAAAGAGAAATAAAATAAAGGTGAAGATAGAAAGAAAAAAAAACAAAATACAAAACAAAAACAAATAGAATCAAACATTATTTTCGAGAATATTGTTCAAAGGATACATACCATATCATCCTTGGACCAGAATTTTTTAAATATAAATCATAAATATACGCATTATTGCAGCTCTTTATTGATTTTTAAAACATTATTCTATTTTTACAGGTGGATTATCTGGAGATGTGTTTTTGGTAATTTTTATTGAACTTCAGCCAACCGGTTTAGTCGTGTCCAAAGAGGATATAAGTGAGGTGAGATGAGTAAATAATGGATAGGCGGAATGGATGAAATAATTAAATATATAATGACGGATGATTGATGAATGGGTGATGAACGAAGTGATCCACAACTGCTGAAAAAAGAGTACTGCTTTATAACTATACCCTAGAAGGCGTAATGCAGGAAGAGTCAATATTTGGTCACCATAGCTCGTAGTTCGAGGACTAATCCTATGAAGAAATCGAATTTTCTTTTATTAAATATAGTTGGATCAAATGTTGAATTCCTTTTATATATTAGATTAAGCAACTTGCGAAAGTTAAAGCAACAACATCTTCTTGGACACTTCCAATATGCTCCCAAGTGTTTACACTGCGTAAAACGAAGTTTGATTGTTTTAGTTCACATTAAAACAATAACAGTGTATTTTATGACGACAATTGGAGTTAAGTACAATGCGAAAGTGTACAACAAGGCAGACAACCAGCGGGTGACTGAATTGGAAAATTCATACACTTTCAATCGCAAGATATGCATGCTAACAACTGAACCTTGGTGACTTCTCTCGTAATAATAGTACAGCGCACAAGCATTTGTGGATATGTGTTTCGATTTTGTGTTTGCATTTGTGTGTGTACGAGAGAGAGAGAGAGAGAGAGAGAGAGAGAGAGAGAGAGAGAGAGAGAGAGAGAGAGAGAGAGAGAGAGAGAGAGAGAGAGAGAGAGAGAGAGAGAGAGAGAGAGAGAGAGAGAGAGAGACCTCTAAGACTAGTAACCAATGATGTTAACAAACTTTGGAAGGAAATATATTTATTATGTAACGCACCTATTAATTGGTAATTATAGAATCTGAGGAAAAATAATATTAATAATAACAAGACTCCCGTTAAATTTATAATCCAACGAGGAATCAACTTCAACGTTTGAAATCTGGTTCATTTGCAAGTTCCGGTAAAAAATAGCGTTTGTAGCAATCGGGACTCGTTAAGACTAAGTATTTGAGTATCCCTTTTAATTGTGTTTCGAGTGTTTATGAAAATAAAATCATATTCATTGTCTACTTCTACCCAACACTGCCATAAAAGAATGTCTATGAGGTGATTATTGTGCTGATCTTTTGAGAGGTCGCTACCTTGGTTTCTGACCCTAGTGGGAATAACAAAGTATTCGAGATCACCAAAAAGATAATAAGAAGTAACACTATTTTCTAACGGGGTAATATTCTTTTTAAATTTGAAGAAATCGATTTCTGATTTAACTTTTGCAGGTATTCCATATTAATAGAAGAGTTAAGGAAAATGTTTTGATGTTTCAAGTCTTGCATTTAATGTTGTGAAGTTTTGTCGATAACGTAAAATGTATCTTGACTGTTCTTCCATCAGCTTAGGAAGTCGTTCATTTAAATAACTTGGTGAATAATTATAAATAATTCTGTGAAAAGTGCAACGATTCTGAGATTTACTTCTTTCTGAAGGTGAAGGGGCAGCCGCATTCATCACAAATAATGTGGCACGGGCACTTCTGTTGAGACCTAAGACTATCCCAGCAGTCTCCGTCTGCCATTTCTTATCTATATTGGTATACGTTTTTAATATCCACAGCAAACTAGATCTAATTTTTTTAATATAGGCATTATATATGATAAGTAAATTATATCTAAGGATTTTCCACTCAGGTTGTATTTAAGGAATCAAAAACTATTTAACAATGTAGATACGTATATTTTCAATATGTAGACTCAACGTACATTCATTACTAATTGTAAAGACAAACTCTTTGCGATTGGCAGGAAATGCAAGTGATTCATTTTGGAATCTAAATTTTGGGAAAGTGTGAGTTATTTAATATTTTGCTGACAAACATGATTCCGGTTTTTCTGTTTTGAAACTTACCAACTATTGATTTGACCAGAGAGAGCGAGCGATGCGGTTATCAAGTTGTATTTCACGGTTGACGTCTTGTTGAAATTACAAGGACTGGGTTTGTTTTTATAATAAGCAAGTATGAATGCAACATCTCATAAACAATTTATATATGTTGTTGTCATGACCAAGATTCAATTATATGTATCTCTCCTTTCATAACGTGTGGTTTTTCTCTCTTGAATACTTCAGCTGGATTCCCTTTTAATGACCGCAGAGATATCGTACGAAACAGCGAGGCGAAGAGGATCTCTTCAACCTTGTCAAGTGTGGCAGGTCAGCTCGGGATCGTTTGACACCGTGATGGATATCATACTAGCCTCGAACCCAGAAGCTACCGCCATGCAATTTAAACCACCTAAGATCACGAGAAGGCCAGATATTTTGAAGCATCTCATGAGCAGAAGGATAGACTGATACAAAAAAACCACAACAAACTGAAATAAGAAGAAATATGTTGCATCTTGCCGCATATCTGGGACGATCTGTCAACATCGCTCACCATTCCATTTAGCGATGGTAACATTCAGTACAAATTAAATCAGTCTGCTGATGAAGTCCTTAGTGTGAGGACGAAAGGACCGGGTTAGCTTTCTTTAATGCTTTTGGATATATTTTAAAAGCTAAAACCATTGTCAAATAAGATCAATGAGGATATATATATATATATATATATATATATATATATATATATATATATATATATATATATATATATATATATATATATATATTCATATATATTGTTTCTTCTTCAAGTTCATTTATAAAAGATAAACGCATGACATCACGTATTTTATAACGCCTCATTGAGTTGGGTCACAAATACTCTGAAGCATGGGTCAAAGGGGAACGGAAAGAAGAAACAACCCCAAACTATAGGACATCATCAACGAATGTGTGAAATTAAAGGTTTTGGTTAGCACTTTAGTGCAGAACAAATTTGAATTTTAACTATAGGAAAGCGGGAATTTAGAAGATTTTTAAAGAGAGTGGAGAGTGTTATGATTATAGACGGACTCATATTAGGGATGCATATCACACATGTGACAAATATTTTATTCTGGCTCTTTGGTATCTGGCTTAGGTAGGTTGAAACATAGGTGGTAAGGAGTTGGTGAGGGTATAATACAAAGGGAGTCAGCGCAAGCTCAACAGTTGTCTCACTTGACGTAAGGTAAATAAGCAATACAAAACCCTTATCAGAAAGGACGTGGCTCTCAACACATCACTCGGCAACCATTCGGGATATTATTTATGGTTCCTCGAAATGTTTCCCACTAAGTTAAATCACACATAGATTTACAAACATTTCATTTGGTAACCAGTCTAGGGTTTCACTTTTGCAGATTAAATGTTCGTTTATCTTAAAAGGAACGAATGTTTCATTGTTGTTCAGTTGGACGCAGCGTCTGTGCATTTTTATACGGCCAGCCACTACTTAGATAAATATTTATATTACAGATATTTTGACATTCAATCTTTGTTAAATACTTTTATCGTTTAGATAGTAAAAACATTTGAATGAACTAAAGATGAGTGTTTTTCTCTTGATCATTTTATTCCATATTAATGGACACACTGTGTTCTTGCAATATGTGACGGCTTCAGTTAGTGGGTTTATTAAGTAATTTTACAATGATTTTAATGGAAAACATCGTAGTATTGAAAACAAATGACGGAAACAATCCAGCAGGATATCGCATGTTTTGTTATTAAGAATTGTTTTTGGGGACTGAAATATGTATAAGAACAACACTAACATAAATCCAAGGAGAAGATTAGCAAATTTTAAGGAGAAGCAATAACATTGTTCCACGGAACGGCAGTCAGAATCTTAGTATTAAAAAAGTAGCTCTGATCATCGTTACACTTTGAGTTCTATATCTGTTATTTCGTAACATCTTTAATCTGCTTTAAAGAGCTTCTAGCTTCAGGTACATTCCATTTACGGGCTTGGTTAATCCACCCTTTTGTAATTTTGGCGGAATCTGAAATTACGCAAATAAACAATGTCATTAACTTTATGATGTTCAATAGAACTTGGGATAAATGTGTGTGTGTGTGTGTGTGTGTGTGTGTGTGTGTGTGTGTGTGTGTGTGATTTGGATTTTTAACATAGCTTTAACAATGTTTCAGTCATATCGCTACGAAGTCTGCAGTACCACCCTTTTGTAATTTTGGCGGAATCTGAAATTACGCAAATAAACAATGTCATTAACTTTATGATGTTCAATAGAACTTGGGATAAATGTGTGTGTGTGTGTGTGTGTGTGTGTGTGTGTGTGTGTGTGTGATTTGGATTTTTAACATAGCTTTAACAATGTTTCAGTCATATCGCTACGAAGTCTGCAGTATGTAATGATGTATGGCACTGGAGCTTCATGCCACATACATGCAGCATGATGTACCACCCAGTCACATTATCCTGACTACAAGCCGATCAGTCCGAACACTAACCTCTTAATACTGAGCGCCTAGTGAAGAAGCTGTTAGTAGCATTTTTGTAAGTCTTTTGTATGACTCTGGCGAGGATCATTCGAGGCGTACTTTATAACCACAATTCCACTGAAGCTGGTTATTATGGTCCATTACATAATGTTCTCGTGGAAAAGGTACTAAATTGTTTTATCTTTATTAAGTTTTTACTTCATAAAGGTCACCACTATTTTAACATCCCAAATTCAATGTATCATACCAGATTACTTTTGTTTCATTGTGTTACCTTACAAGTTACTGAGATTTAAACAAGTTATTCCCAATCATACACTCTCTTAGAAAAAAAGAGCAATTGTTTCATGGGCAGTACAACGACTAGTATCAAATACTTCGTTTGAAAAGTGGTAACAAGTTACATCACAATGTCTAAGACTTTACACATGCAACAGACGACACTAATCCAATTCTCGAATAATCCTAAATATATTATATTTATATTGGGTTTACACACAGATAATGCTTCCTTACTTCCTTTAGTTATGATAGCGAGCCTGCAACACATTAAAAATAAAAATATTTAAACATATAGAAAATCATACTTCTGTGTCTATTGCTGTGACAAACCGGAAGTTGCGCACCATATCAACGATAGCCATCTTCGCTTCCGTTAAAGCCAGTCTCTTACCAATACAGTTTCTTGGACCGGCCCCAAACGGAAGAAATGTGAATGGTTTAATCTTGTCCTTGTTTTCAGGCGAAAACCTGCAAAAGTAATAGAAGCATATTTTAAAAATACATTATATCAAGCTTATCGCATAAATATCAGTCCTCACATATATTAGATAAATTCTTTATTATAACATATACTTATATGCATTACGTTTTGAAGTAGACGTAATATATATATATATATATATATATATATATATATATATATATATATATATACACGCATACCGAATTCGAACGATTGACGAATATAAAATACTGCAATGTATACCGTTTGAAAAGATGCAATTGTCACGAAAATATTCTGTTCAAAACAATATTAATTTTCGACACGCGGTATACACTTCCATATTCTCATGACTCGGGATATGTTGGCTCACAGCTTTGAAAAGATGTAACGTTTATCCATCGGGTTATAGAAATAAAATACATTACTTTAAACTGTATTTTTCAGCAGTTAAGTCGAGTAATTAGGTCAGGTTTATAAATAGTTTTGCAAAATTCAACGTAAAAATGCCAATAAATGACAAGAGATATTAAGCGAACTAAACCGATCTTATGAAAACTAGTTTGAAAAAGTTAATTAGTGAAAAACAAAGATCAATTAATAGGATATAATATATTTACAACGTCTTGTTTATGGGCAAAAATTACTAAAGAATTTAGAAGCAGACGGAGTTTCTTGAGAATCCCGCTCTAGTGGCAAGTTGAAACGTTAGGTAGCAGATGATTTCATACGTGTGGGACAAGGTTCAGAGTTGGAACTTGGATTAAGATGCAAGAATGTTCAACGTAAACATTTCCATCTTTCATATAATTTATATTTTTGTATAATTCTAAAAGATACATAGTACATAGGATTTTCTTGTTTACAGCTTCAAGAAGGTCATGGAGTAGGTCTTTATGTTGACATTTAGAAATCATATTTTCATGTGCATTTCGAGTCTAAATATGGGATAATTCTGTACATATCATGGATATCACTTTCCTTTATTAAAGTACGATCCTTTATGTTGATACAAAATTGATATTTGTTAAAAACAAACACGTGATCTAATGTTTACAGAATGACGTATCATTTTACATATACATATATATATATATATATATATATATATATATATATATATATATACGTTTTACATTTATATATATATATATAAATGGATAAAGTGGGATTCTCCTCTTGAAATTATGTTTGGATTTGATACATTTTGATTTTCTTCAACACTTAAAAATCTAATTCTAACCGTTCGGGGTCAAATTTATGCGGATTAGGCCAGAATTCCGGATCAAAATGTATAGCGTTGGCCACAATCGTTATATCTAGTCCTTTTGGGATCTTAATACCGCATACTTCTGTATCCATTATTGCGGTTCTACTGAATCTGTTAGAAAGATAAAGAAAACAAAATATGGTTACAATGCCACATAATCGACCGTATGATATCCGATTGCGCCAATACTACCTGGTAGTAACGCAATCTTATCCGCTAAAAATGCAAACTTTCGTTTCCTCACCTGGCACTAATGTTCTTTTGTACATGTCTACTCAATAAGTTGTGTACAACAATAAGTACGGCAATTTATAATGTACAACCAGTTAATTTATAACCGTAATATTGCAGAAAGCACGAGACACAAGAAAATGTAGTAAAGATACGACGTCGTAGACTACGCTAATTTCAATTTTCTTTATTGCCGAATAAAAGATTTGTGGATAAAGTTGAAAAATGACATTTGACCTTGAATAATAGCAGCAGCGTCATTAGAAGGGGCGACAACAAAATAACAATACAAAGGATTTGGTATGGTCTGTTACGGAAGGATGTCCATCGGGGTTCCACCATGAGTTGCCACACTGGGTGACACCATCCCTAATAACGCCACTGAATAATAGAAACGATTACAAAATAATGTTTGACATACAAATGTGAGATTAAGATACGTAAGTAGGATTGCTTCAGTCATAAAGAAAGGAAACAATGTTGTGCAAAGACGTGAGAATATCATGCAAAGACGAGGCATACCATTTGACTTTCAGTTCAAATCAACACAGTAAGGTACCAACCTACTTGCAGGCGTGTACAATCGGAGGGTTTCAGACACTACCATATCTAGGTATTGTAATTTGAAGACGTTGTCATAGCACGGGTCATTCTGGAAATACATTTTCGACCTTTTATATTATACATTTTAGGTGGCGAAGGAATTCAACTTATTAAATGATTCCGTGTTGTGAATCAAGATTTGTAAATGGACTAAATAAATGATGCATATCACCCCACTTTCAAAAGCTTGATTACTGTGAATAAGACATAGATAATAAAATATAGCAAGTCTTGGAAATCCAGTCAATATATGAAATTCAAAATCTTGGTCAGAAATATTTAAAATAGACACATTATCTTCAAGCTAAATCATAAATATGCAAATCTGTACTGCAGGAATACATACACGCTACAATTAATTCAGTCTTGGGACATGTTTCAGGATTTTGACTTGCTATGAAATTAAAAATAATTTGTGGTTAACATTTGCCAACTTACAGTGCCTAATTTATCATCAATTTCCGATCTCAGTTTATCTTGAACGTCCTGGTTCACCGCGAGGAGATATGATGTGAAAGTCAAAAGACTGGATGTAGTATCGAAAGCAGCCAATAGAAACATTATTGCATTTGCCAAAACTTCATTGTCTGTCAAGCCTGAAAAATATTAAACTTATGTACAGACAGCCAGACATGCAGCCAACAGAAAAGCGGAAGCTGACACCGAAAGGCTGGAAAACAAACATGAAACATGGTTGAATCATCTTTGCGGGTCGGTACAAACACATGCAAGAACTGTGTATGAGAATATCACCTACTTATTAATTTTAACTATGAATATATCACAAAAGGACGAATGTGTTTGGAAAAGTATAACAATAAATCTTTGGCAAGGGGAAAAATGTTGGATTTTGAAATAAGCAGGATATGTCCCAAAATTGAGATATTATATCCAACATCTTCATGTTCCATGACCTGAACTGGACAGATTATCCCTTTATATAAATTCTTAGAATGTTATACATAGGTTCTTTAAAATGCGTTCCGGCAACAAACGAGTAATGTTAACATGCTTCCTCATCCCACAGCAAATAAATTCTTAGAAGATTATGCATGCGTATCGGCAACAAACGGGTATGTTAACATGCTCTCTCATCCCATAGCAAATAAATTCTTAGAAGATTATGCATGCGTATCGGCAACAAACGGGTATGTAAACATGCTCTCTCATCCCATAGCAAATAAATTCTTAGAAGATTATACATGCGTATCGGCAACTAACGGGTATGTTAACATGCTCTCTCATCCCATAGCAAATAAATTCTTAGAAGATTATACATGCGTATCGGCAACTAACGGGTATGTTAATATGCTCTCTCATCCCATAGCAAATAAATTCTTAGAAGATTATGCATGCGTATCGGCAACAAACGGGTATGTTAACATGCTCTCTCATCCCATAGCAAATAAATTCTTAGAAGATTATACATGCGTATCGGCAACAAACGGGTATGTTAACATGCTCTCTCATCCCATAGCAAATAAATTCTTAGAAGATTATACATGCGTATCGGCAACTAACGGGTATGTTAACATGCTCTCTCATCCCATAGCAAATAAATTCTTAGAAGATTATACATGCGTATCGGCAACTAACGGGTATGTTAATATGCTCTCTCATCCCATAGCAAATAAATTCTTAGAAGATTATGCATGCGTATCGGCAACAAACGGGTATGTTAACATGCTCTCTCATCCCATAGCAAATAAATTCTTAGAAGATTATACATGCGTATCGGCAACTAACGGGTATGTTAACATGCTCTCTCATCCCATAGCAAATAAATTCTTAGAAGATTATACATGCGTATCGGCAACTAACGGGTATGTTAATATGCTCTCTCATCCCATAGCAAATAAATTCTTAGAAGATTATGCATGCGTATCGGCAACAAACGGGTATGTTAATATGCTCTCTCATCCCATAGCAAATAAATTCTTAGAAGATTATGCATGCGTATCGGCAACTAACGGGTATGTTAACATGCTCTCTCATCCCATAGCAAATAAATTCTTAGAAGATTATACATGCGTATCGGCAACTAACGGGTATGTTAACATGCTCTCTCATCCCATAGCAAATAAATTCTTAGAAGATTATACATGCGTATCGGCAACTAACGGGTATGTTAATATGCTCTCTCATCCCATAGCAAATAAATTCTTAGAAGATTATGCATGCGTATCGGCAACAAACGGGTATGTTAACATGCTCTCTCATCCCATAGCAAATAAATTCTTAGAAGATTATGCATGCGTATCGGCAACAAACGGGTATGTTAACATGCTCTCTCATCCCATAGCAAATAAATTCTTAGAAGATTATGCATGCGTATCGGCAACAAACGGGTATGTTAACATGCTCTCTCATCCCATAGCAAATAAATTCTTAGAAGAGTATACATGCGTACTGGCAACAAACGATTATGTTAACATCCCATAGCAAATGAAGGCGACAGTAACCTACTTTACCTCTCTTTTTATAAGAATCAAAGTTTAGGCCGACTTGCTCTTCTGTCTTGGTGTCTTGCTCTTTGTGTGCATTGATCATTAACTGAATGAGATCCCTGTAGTTCTGCATAAAAAAGCAAAAATAATTAAAACTAAAACCAAATCCAAACAACCAGAGAGTCATCTATACTGTAAGCAACCGTCTTACATTAACCAATTGTTTTTTGCTTGCTTCATATAAACTCCTTTTAAACAAACCTTTGATCAACATGTGTCAGCCATGATGAATGCGTACGGAGAAGGTGTATACATTTCGAATCTTAAGCACAATTAATCTACCGTATTAACGTACTTATTTGTCCAGTTAGTCTCAGTTTTAAGGAGCTATACAATTTCAAATCATAAACCATACCAAATCCACCAACCTTGAGAACAACATAAATGATTATTTGTTTTTTTTTTCAAAGTCGATGCTTTTTTTTTGCAGTATGCAAATACAAACGCTGTTCGCTCTTGCTTCCCAATGTCTGATTACCTTGCATCTTTTGAACATACGTTGATATGACAAGAATTGGGGAATATGCTATGTATGCCATTATCGTCATACTGCTTCTTCCGATTGATATGTATTTTTTTCTTTTGTCTTCATGTATGTTACGGTTAGTTTATTATTTGGAAACTTCTCTTTGTTTTATCAGTGTTGTTGGTAGATTGTAACTTTCTCTTTGTTTTATCAGTCTTGTTGGTAGATTGTAACCCATGTATTATTGGGAAACTGGATTTCTTCAAGTTTTGCTTGCATTTATCTCTGCTACCCATTTTTATAACAGTATCACCAAGTAACTAAAGGTCACCAGCAACAAAATAATCTAAGACTGAATCAGTTATTTACTGTTGGATTTTTTTTATATACTTATTGTCATAACCATGTTGTCATAGAACTAGTACTTCCATCCTCATTTTGTCACGGAGCGATTCCATTTCAACTGATTATATAATATATATTTACTCATATGTCAGGCCTTTACTGCCTTGAAGAAAGAAGCACGAGGCTAGTCAACTCTTCTTTGCTCTCGATATAATTCCTATAATGTTCTCGCATACTAATCAATACCTAAACCAAGGTTTGGATTTTAATTTTCTAAGCGGTTAACACAACACATGACGTTGGTTCCACAAAACCATTGTGTACGGTGTTATGCCCTTATGACCCATTATCTATGAAATATTTGCTTTTGTGTCTTTGTTTTATTCATAGAGGTATTTCTAGTCATCCCACTGTATAATCTTGAAATTTTTGCAAATAAAATGAAATTATTTTGATGCCACGTTGTTCTTTTTTTTTACCTAAACGTAACATCATCATGCACAAGTATTTTGTATTCAGACAAAACCTTTCGCATCTGGAAATGCATATTTCTAAGCTACGGCATTTGTATAGGGAAAATATGAACCAATTTTGTTTCAGATGGAAATACTGCACGAGCTTGGGTGTGAAGTATATCCATCCGACAAAACTAGTGCAAATTATCAGATACAAATGCAGTAACCTCTTTATTATATGCTCACTTTCCTGTTCTACCTAAGGCCTAATTATATATAAACAAAAATACACTACATGAAACAAAGTAAGTGAATGTATGCCGTATTCGAAAAAAACTAAAAACACAAGCGCAATTTCATCATTACACAACAACAACATTAATAATGCGCACTAAACTCTGCACAGATAAATTTGAACATAGTCGCGCCCAAGACATAACTTTTGCAAGAAAATGGTGTTTTGGTCTATTTAAAATTGAAATTTGGAGTCATATTGTGAATGAATAGGAATTGCAACAACTTTTCCATTTGATCGGGAATGAGTATATTTTGGTATTTCTGTCGATTCTACGAAATGGTCGCGATTATGGAATGGATTTATCTGTGCCAGTTCTATATGAAATACATGGGATTACAGCAGCGTGTTGGATTCTGCAAGTGTGTTTCGGTTCTGTCATTGAAAGTTTGAAATCATAATGTGTCAAAAATATGAAATCTTTCAATATGAATGAACAACAGGACGCTATGGAATATAATAATCATTGTAATTTGAGTGCAGTAAGGAGGATATAACTGCACTTGGAATATAGTCGAAATTTCAGTAACATTTCAAAATCTCAAATCAAGCTTTACAACAATGGACAAGGCTTATGCAATTCGGATTTACAAAACTAAGAAAGTACATTTTGAGGAACTTCCGGCTTTAAAACTAAGTATACTGTTTGCCATTCTTATTACCAGATAAAGAAGACAATTTATGCCTTCTCGCTTACAGGTTATCTATAAGGCCTCTGTCTGGCGTCTATGGCTAGCGCAAGTCCGAAACATTGTATTAAAAAACGTTAACGCTGAATGTGGCAAAGCAGCTGGCATGTGACAGTCTACGAACTTCTGCTTTTTTCATTCAGAAACAATTTATATTAACCAAAACGTAAAGCCTCTACTATGTGAGTGTATATGATTTGCTTACAAAGTAGTTCATAATACACTATTCAGCACACGTGAGTATAAGATATGAAGAACACGTTAGTGCAATATCGTAAACTACTGAACGATTCTGACAATGTAAAGTTCATGGAGAAATACATGAGTATATAATAAATTGACTGACTTAGCTTGTATGTTTTATATATCTTATGCCATTATGAAAATACTCCAAGCAGATCTTGCCATCCACATGTACCGATATGTTTTTATTTGATTCTGCCAGATTTTAATGTGACAATTTGATCTGTATATTTTGACAGATTCATCAATGTCAAACGTTTGAACGCATCAAGCTTTTTCTGGCTTCTATGTGAAATAGTGAATGCAGTCAATTTGTATCTCGTTAACTTAATTCGCGATATCAATAAAATGGTTTGGTACGTTTTTTTTATCTGGTTTTGATAAGTTTTTAGTCTCTGTTCTCGTGTCTTGTGGACAATTCTGAGCATATATGAAATTCAGTAGTCAATCACTTATTGTGTTCTTTTGCTACGCGTTTGTACTATTTCAGTTGTAATAGTATTTCAGCTTTGTTGTACAGTTGTTCGGGAAGAAATTGCTAACATGATGTTTCATATCCACTCTCCTGTAGGGCATCAACACTGATTCATCCCATGATAAGTACACAGAAATAGAGAGCAGTCTGATAAAGGAAAACAGCAAAAAGGCACTCCAAATTGTGAAAGATTTCACCAGATAAGAGCAACCAAGAGTCAATACCATTCAAGACGAAAAAAGAAAATATCTAACAGAAGCGAGTAACATTGCAGAAAGATGGAGAGAGTATTGTAAAGAACTCTAAAACCATCAGTCCACAGGAGAATCAGAGGTTCTTGAAGTTCCAAACTCCACAAATGATGATGATTTCCTTATGCTCAAAGAACAGGTGTAATCAGCGATAAGAGCTCTGTAGAATGGGAAGGCAGCTGGAGTAGACAACATCCAAGCTGAATTTATCCAGAATGGGGTGGTGTTGGAATCAGTGATAACGCTACTAACAAACATAAGCAACAAGATCTGGCAGACAGGTGAATGGTCAAAACAGTGGACCCAGTTACTAGTTATAACACTCCCCAAAAAAGGAAATCTCCAGCTGTGCCTAAAATTACAGAACTATCAGTTTGATCAGCCATGCTAGTAAGGTGATGCTGAAGATCATCTTTAGCAGACTGAAACCACAAACAGACGAAATAATCGCTGAAGAACAGGCAGAGTGGAAGACGCACAACAGATACGATATTCAATCTCAGAATTCTGTTTGAAAAGTAGTCGCAACATCAACAATACATCAATCATGTGTTCATAGATTTCAAAAATTCTATTGACGGTGTGACATGAGGCATTGTGGGCCAGGATGAAGAAGTACAATATGGTTCAAAATGTGACCAATATCATCAGGCAGTTGTACACCAAGGCTTACAGTAGTAAAAGCTCAAACTTATGTGGGGGACTGGTTCAAGACAACAGTTCGAGTACGTCAAGGCTGTCTCCTGTCACCCATGTTTTTCAACATCTAAATAGAACGCATCATGAGTGAAACCCTGGAAAAATACTGTGGGACAGTCAATATTGGGGGGTGGCGGTGGGTAAGGGGGGTGTAATATCACCAACCTCTTCTTTGCAGACGGCATTGATGGGCTGGCAGGCAGTGACAACGAGCTTGCCGCCTTAGTGGAGAACCTGCATGAAACAGGTTTGACATGAAGAAAATTGCTGAGAAGAAACAGTGGATAAGAAATAGTGGTAAACAAATCTCAGCGAAGATTAAAGTCAGAGGACAGTAACTGGAAAGTGAACTTGTTCAGATATCTTAGTTCCGTAATCAACGAAGAGGGATTTGGACACAAGCATTGACACATGATCGATACAAGTGGAGGGAACTGGTCAGATGTTGAGCAGCACAGTGTCTCTACGACCACACTAGATCAAGGGACTGATGATGGTGATGAAAGCGATCAGGATGGTACATTTTACATATTACTGATATTCAAAATTTCTAAGTGGAATTTATTCTGTAACAGGATAACTTTGCATGGTATGTATTTTCTACTAGATGACATGCAATGATCCAAAATGCATCCCAAGACGGATTTCATTACAATATTGCTTGAAATCATCCTATAAATCGTTTCTTTAATCGCCAGCAAACTGCTTCTTTGCCATTACTTTGTATCTCTCCTCTGAACCTAAATGTCGTTTTACTTCACGGATTATATAGGTAATTATTTCGATATCAGGCTTTTTATTTACTATAATACCAGACAAAATGCCAAAATGGAATATGATGAATCAAGATCGGAAGTAAACAGCTTTAGTATTTAAATTAAATATAATGCAAAATGCTATATTCATCTGTAAAATTCCAAAGTTTGTAAAGGTTCTTACGTTTGACGTGTTATTCCTGCGCTCTTTTATTACCGACTTGGTTGCTTCGATGAAAAAGTCCAATGCGCTCTTATCCATTAGTGGTATGTTTCGAATGAATCTTCGAAGGTCAGGAAACATCGCTAAAAACAAGGAGATCGATGATAAGAACTTACTATGTAAATATACAGTATCACTATCCTTCATCTCTCGCTTGCATAAAACATTCGGTTTTTTTAGCAAGAGCTTAATTTGTCAGCTAATTCAACAATCGGTCGCACGTTTTGAAGAAGTCGGAGCCAAGCTGGCAAACAAAAATCAGCATAAGTCATTTCTACAAAAGTTTTTGATGCGGTCCATCATTTCCGCTAAAACTGTTTATAGGGTAAACTACAGGCAAACACTTGCTATGATTCGGATGTCGCCATTTTGAAAATGGGTTGAGCACCCACCATCCCGATCAGGTATATGCCCATTATCTATGGATGGGGAAGTCCACCTTGCGTATGTCACTCGTGTCTGGGATGAGGTTCATTTCACCTGATTCGGCAGATGATCGGAGCAGATAACCAGGCTTCACTACATCAGTATCTGGTTCGAAAAACTATTTTCACGAAACCCTTCTAATACCATAATTACCGGCAATCTTGCTTCGAATTGAGATACAGAATCCTGTACATCCCGTCTGATTCAAGCAAACGTTTGCCTCTAATTTATCTATAAGAACTTTTTAGTGAAAACGGGATTGCACACAACAGACTCTGGAGTATCATGTATATATTGCCTCTGGTTTCCTTTTTTGAACGATATCTTTTGTTTCGACCAATTGGTTCATTCCGATGACGGTTAAAGCCAATTCAAAAACTAGAAGTGATCCACCTACCCCGTCACATAGGATAAGGAAACTAGTATATCACATTGGTCATTACGCCCTTCAGTGTTGATGGATAACGTCACCTCCTCCACTCCAAGGTCCTTAACAATTATAGAAGTAAGGGATATTACACATTGAGAAGGTCGCTCCCGCCTGCAATGGAACGATTCCCCATAGACCAACCGTTGTCAAACGTACAAGGTGGTAGATCAAGGTGGAAATTGATTAACTATTCATTCCGACCCAACCATAATCAAACTTACAAGGATGCAATAAAGAAATGGAGTGGAGGTAATTTGATATCCAGAAAATAGAAAGGAAATGTATATCTACCTTTGTGAAAAGATTAAGGTTGAAAATACCTTCTCTTTCCGCTAAACCTTAAATATTTGATGTTGTGAGCGATGTTACGCAATAGTGTAAATGATAGAATATATTACATTGTAGGTGTATGTGCGAATTTATTAATCAATAAATGGACAAAGCTTGTCTATGGAGCATGGGTAAGATGTCTGCTTACGTTGCGACAGAAGTTTCATTTCACTGAGTTGCGCGCAGTTGATAGAAACGTCTGCTTCTGTGTCTGTGTGCGTGTGTGTATGTCTGAGATTTTATTTACCATTGAGTGAATTTCATTTTAAGGTTCACCTTTCATTATCCCCAGAAAAGAAATTTACTTCACCGTTATGCAAAGATCTCCACTTCTGACCACACTCCTTAACCAAACACGCATGTAACCCCTTCTTGATCTAGACGACTGATCTTGGCCAACTCAACCCTTAGGTAAAGAATATAGACCTGGGCGTATGGAGAAGGGATCGGTGTGTTTAGAGAGATGGTGGGAGTTAACGTCATATCAAAGATGACACTATAGAGGGTTGTAATGACCAGCATGATAATAATGTTATGAATATGATGCAGATAACGTTATCGTTAGCATTGACATACAAATAACAATATACAGCTAGGACTGACACGACCTTATCGATACCATATACATTGAATATCAATATATCGTTGGTATTACTGTCATCATTTACATGCAAAAAAAACAATATGTCTTTCATACTGGCATATCCTCATCCCAGACCTGCCAGTCCTGGAGGAACTAGACACACCACCCACCCTGGAAGAGCTTAGCAAAGCCATCGACTGCCTCGCTTGTGGGAAGGCCCCTAGGAGTGACGGCATTCCGCCTGAAGTCCTAAAGATAGGGAAACCAGTACTAATCCAGCCTCTGCACGAACTCCTCTGCCTCTGCTGGGGACAAGGACACATCCCCCAGGACATGCGAGATGCAAACATTGTCACTCTATACAAGAACAAAGGAGACCGCAGTGACTGCAACAAGTACCGGGGCATCTCTCTTCTCAGTATTGTTCGAAAGGCGTTCGCCCGTGTCGTCCTGGCGCGCTTGCAGACCCTAGCATCCCGAGTCTACCCAGAGTCCCAGTGTGGCTTCCGAGCAGGCAGGTCAACTATAGACATGATCTTCTCACTACGACAGCTGCAGGAGAAGTGTCGTGAGCAGCAGATGCCCCTCTACATTGCCTTCATAGACCTGACCAAGGCATTTGACCTGGTCAGCCGGAGCGGACTCTTCAGGATCCTTAAGAAGATAGGCTGCCCCCCCCCCCCGACTACTCGCTATCATAACATCGTTCCACGAGAACATGTACAGCACAGTGTGCTTCAACGGCGCAACATCAGAGGCCTTCCCAGTCAGCAGCGGAATGAAGCAAGGCTGTGTCGTTGCGCCAACTCTCTTTGCTATCTTCTTTTTCATTCTCCTCCAGTACGCCTTCAAGGACTGCAGCGAGGGTGTGTATATACACACCAGGACTGACGGATAGCTGTTTAACATCGCCCGTCTCCGTGCAAAGACTAAAGTTACAAAGGTTCTCATCCATGAATTGCTCTTCGCCGACGATGCAGCCTTGACATCACACACGGAAGATGGACTTCAGCAGCTAGTATGCCGCCTCTCACACGCCTGCAAGGAGTTAGGACTGACCATCAGTCGGAAGAAGACGAATGTAATGGTGCAGGACGCAGACTCCTCTCCCACCATCGCCATTGATGGGTACAACTTGGAAGTTGTTGAGGACTTCACATACCTCGGGTCCACCACTCGCTCTCCGTTGATACTGATGTAAATGGCCGGATTGCCAAGGCATCAGCAGTTATGGCGAGACTGAACCAGAGGGTATGGGACAATCACAACCTCACCGAGAAGACCAAACTGAGCGTCTACCAGGCATGCGTGCTCAGCACACTCCTTTACAGCAGCGAGGCATGGACAGTCACGTGAGGAAACTCAACAGCTTCCACCTGAGATGCTTGCGGCGCATTCTGCGTATCCAGTGGCAGGACAAAGTTTCCAACACAGAGGTTCTGAAATGCACCGGCATGAACAGCATGTTCTCCATTCTCAGCGAGAGGTGCCTTCGCTGGCTAGGCCATGTTAGGAGAATGGACCCAGGCCGCATACCCAAGGACCTGCTGTACGGCGAGCTAGTAGAAGGTGCACGAACGACTGGAAGGCCACGTCTGCGATACAAAGATGTCTGCAAAAAGGACATAAAGACAGCCAACATCAACATAAACAATTGGGAGAGCTGTGCTGACGACCGCTCCGCGTGGCGTCCTGCTGTCAGACAGGGCACACAGAAAGCTGAGGAGATGAGAAACACAAATCTCGCTGCAAAGAGAGCCAGGAGGAAGGCGAACCAAAAACATCCTCAGCAAGCATCAGCATACACCTGCAGCAAGTGCAACAGAGACTGTCACTCAAGGGTCGGACTCTTCAGCCACTCTCGAAGGTACAGATAGGACACCCAAATCGGAAGCTACACCATCGTCTCTCGAAGACGGACGGATACCGACGGATCCTCGTCGATTGTATTGACATTTAATTACCAATATGCTGTTGAAATCGGCACAACATTATCGATATCATTGACTTTTAAAATATTCATAAGCAATCATATCAGCGTTACCTTAGATTATTTATTTTTATTAATCATGGTCAAGAAGTAACATTCGCTGTACTAAAACCAAATCACGGGATGAAGAATTATTAGCCATTCTATGTTTTGCACACTTTTATCATTTTTTAATTTTCAGAAATCTTATAAGCTATTCTACATCTCTCGTTTCTTTTTTAAAAAAAAATTGGATTTTACCCTTTAAATTGTTGTATTTATTATGTAACATTAGGTATTTTATATCAGCTTAACGTTATATCATCGTTTATCTTACATGATTACTATATTTGCTTTAAGTGTTTTCTTCACAGGGATTTAAGCAGCTTTTACTTTTATTTTTCATTTTTACTGCCTAATTTTACTTTTGAATTGTTTCCCATGTTTGTGTTGATGTAAAGATAACACACACACACACACACACACAAACACACACACACACACACACACACACACACACACACACATATAGATAAAAGATAAAATCCCCATAATGTCAAAAACAACTGAAAGTTAAACATTTATCTTCATTACTGAAAAATTACCTGCGCTATCTGCGCTGTGATAGAACGAAAATCAAATCCAGATTTTGTTTTTGTGCATAAACGGTGTAGTTGTACTCACTTGCAAGCAAAATCCGTGGTCCCACTATATTGGCTGACATTGCTTTTCTGGCATTGACCACAAATGGGTGATCGGGTTTCTTTTGCGAGTCCACTTCAATCCCAAATCCCGTACTACATATCACATCCATCGTGAAGGCCCCAAACAAGCTAGAACAAGTTAGAATCCGAGTTAAGGAAATATTGTCAGTTTGATATTGATAGATAATTTCTTAAAATGGTGAAAATTCGTTTCATGATTTATTTACGCCTTTGAATTGCTTTCAGTACGTAAATGCGAGTTAAGATGTGTCAAAACCTGAATAAATACTTCACGAAATTACCACAAGCTAACATGGCCTAAACATCGGTTGTATTATATTATGGATCGTATTAATATCCGTGTATCCTGCGTGTTTTATTTATAAAACAGAAACTGTAAATGTACCCTTTCACCCTAACCCCACGCAAATCGAAATGATCAAGAGCCATCAATAGATGATACTATGTCTCCAAATACAAGTCTGTAATATAGACGAACTCATTCGCGGTTTATCACGATATGGATTAGTCTTATGCATACTTTAAGAACAATGTATTCGTTTTATGCATACTTTGAGAACAATGTATGGATACTTTAAGAACTATGTATTCGTTCAATGCATACTTTAAGAACATTACATTCGTTCCATGCATACTTTATGAACAATGCATTTGTCTATGCATACTTTAAGGACAATGTATTCGTTCTATGCATACTTTAGGAACAACGTATTCGTTCTATGGATACTTTAAGAACAATGTATTCGTTCTATGCATACTTTAAGAACAATGCATTTGTCTATGCATACTTTAAGGACAATGTATTCGTTCTATGCATACTTTAGGAACAACGTATTCGTTCAATGCATACTTTAAGAACAATGTATTCGTTCTATGCATACTTTAAGGACAATGTACTCGTTCTATGGATACTTTAAGAACAATGTATTTGTTCAATGCATACTTTAAGAAAACTGCATTCATTCTATGGAAACTTTTTAAGACAATGTATTAGTTTTTTGCATACTTTTAGAACACTATTCATTATATGCATACTTTAAGAACACTGTATTCTTTCTATGCCAACTTTAAGAACAATATTCGTTCAAGTTGCAATATCTAAATCAAATAATGGTCGTATTGTCTACTACTAATGGGAACAGAAGTCCTTTTGAAACAAATATACGCGTGCTCCATCTCACCAGTGACTAATAACCACAAGATATATCAGCCTGTCTTATTCCAAAATGGTGGATTATTCCATCCTGTATTGACTACATTTTAGAGAATAATTTCTACCGTAATGTCATACCTTTTCATTTCTACAGAGTTTCCGTTCTCTGACATATTCCTTGCATTTTCAATTAATCTCTCCAAGCAGCGAGAAATGAGAGGCGTCATCTAAAAACAGCATAGTGATACATATTATCAAGGATACAACTTCAAAAATGTGTGCTTGGAAAACGTCTTGCACCATTTTAATATTTGAATCCACTTATATAGGACCGAAAATGGAGTTGACGTTTTCGTTAACTGCAAGACTCTTTGTTCACGTTTCGTGTTAGAAGTCAGACACGGTGGATTTGTGAAAGGGTTACATAATTATATAATGCCATAGATACGGTATCAGTAATAGTTAATTAAATCTTTACCTTAGACATAGTTCAATTGTATTTCTTTGGTGATGACAATGAATACATAACAGAGTATGTTCGGATGCAAGAAATCAAGGTATTAGGTTAAGGCACGCGATCATACTTGAAACTTACCTTGTTTTTCTTACCTGCTTGATGTAATTGATGTCAATTTTGATGATTACAAATACTATTAGAAGGAAAATTCTTTTTCTAAGAAAACATTATCATTCATTCCGAGTACTACCAATCTTGGTATATCATACTTTATTTATATGAGTTTATTTCCTTTTTCCCTATAGTCTGAACGTATGTTTTTGGAACGATAAACAACTCCGTGCTAAAATGGCGCCCCCCACCCACAAAAACAACCCTCCCTCCCCCAACAAAACAAACAAACGTAAGCAACTCACGTTCCTCATTTTTCCGGAACTAAATGTAGGACTTAGTGTTGTGCGGAGAAATTTCCAGTGTTCTCCCGACGCCACGTTTACTGCAGAATCGAAGAACTTTCTGTCTTGGAAAGATTGCTGAAATAATAATAACGATGACAATAATGATGATCACGCTTGTACTACTACTACTACTACTACTACCAGTTAGTTAATATAATACACGTACTACTCCCTCATCAACTGTATAAACTATTATTATTTAAAGGAAAACAATCCATTGATTTAATAAAAGTAGGGAGGTCCCTAGAAATGTGCATCTAACAGCATTAACCCATTTATTTTGTACCAACATGTTGAAAATATGAAAAAGAAATGCAAAAATTTAAGTTTTAAAGGTTTCATTTATTGGGAGCGGGTTTGTTTATGTATGAAACGAAAGTAAATTAATCCGATCTCGACTTACTGGCCTGTCTGTAAAGTCGGAGAATCTCTTCACCATTATGTCCTTTATCATCTCGGGATCGGTGATTAACAGCTGGGGAGTGTTGCCAAAGAAAATTCTAAATAATAATAATAATAATAATAATAATAATAATAATAATAATAATACACAGTAATCTCTTTGCTATGCATTATTGTTTCTCTGGATCCGTTCCGTATCTTTTTTTGATATTTATTTGCAGTGTTCAATTAATCGTATCATTGAAACTGAAACAAATCATGCATTTTTTTCTTGAGACAGCTTTCGTTAAATAACTTAGTTGCTCAAATCTAAATCAGTAGATAACGTTTCTTAGTTAATAAATATCGATTAAATCACAGCAAAATACAGAAATAATAAATATTCAAGAGAATTGGAACAGTATCACTTAATACTACTACTACAACTATTACTAATAATAATAATGGTGTGGAA